>PKML01068636.1:216141-256126 GCA_002933935.1 Eutrema yunnanense | reverse complement strand
GTGCAAATTTCGGGCGAAATCAGCTTCGTGCAAATTTCGGGCGAAATCAGTTTCGTGCAAATTTCGGGCGAAATCAAAAGAAGTATGAATTTGAAGATATATTGAAGATTTCAACAACAAAGAACCGCTTCAAGGTTCGAGGACGAATCTTCTCCAACCTGGAGAGACTGATGCAGCGAGAGATTTGGAGATATTCCAAATATCCTAATTATTTAGATAATTATCATATATTGTATTTTATTAATATTTACATTTTAATGTTTATCTTTTAGAACTTTCTAGACTTTTAGGATTCATTATAAATAAGCTGTTGAAGCTTCTATTTGTATCCAGTTGTTATTGAATAAAGAGATTTTTAAAGAGCTTTGTCAAGCCCTGTGAAGAGGATTCACAAACCCTAAGAGCTTTTGTTAAAGCCCTGAGAGGAGGACTCTCAAACCCTAGCTTCCGCTCCATCACTTGTTTGTTTCGATTAGTTGTCGCAGTTGCGTTTATAGAAAGCGTGAATGCCAAGCGCAATTCATTTGTGATGATCCTTTGTGTTTACCAGTAATAAACATTTTTTTTTGTCGGCTAAATATTAAAATTTGTGGGTTCATGTTCAGGCCTGTTCATGCTTACAAAAAGAAAGAAAAAAAAAGCTAAACAAACAATTGAGGCTTTATTAAAGAAAGGGAACATTTTCTGTACCACGTTGTTCAGATTAGATGGGCATTTAAATGTAACTATGTAAGGCAATATTGGGTCTGGCATTTTGAAAAGCCCAATAGCATATAGGTAAGCGATACCTTGTATCTTTTCCAAGAAAGAGAAAGGGACTAAGCTGAAAGAAAGAAGAAAAGTCATCATTAAAATATGTTTTTCCTTTGGGATAATTAAGAGGTGATTCATATATTTACCACATCACTAATTTTTAGAAAGTCAGTGTAACCATCCAATAACCCATTCATCAAGTTTTTTATAGATATAAAATATAACGCTATTTCGACTGATCAAATAAGAATAGTTAGATCAAAACAATCTATGACCTAAACCAACATGATAACTTCTTAATAAGTGGGAACCACTATTCTACTACCATTTGTTTTTGGTTTTTTTTTTGAGTAAAAAGATATATTATACAAGTATAACTAGAAACAAAAAAGTTCGAAAAGTCTTTAGCAATACAACGATATTAAAGAAAAATGAGTAACCAATATAATTAGTGCACAAAAATAAGAATAAAATGATAGAAATGGAGGATGAAGGAGAGGAAAATAACAAATGTATTTAATTGATTTCTAGGGAGGGGAAAGGTGGGCGGTGGTTTTGGGAGAAGAAAATAAGAAATGAGAACGTATGCACACATGTATATTCAATGGAACTAATATTGCCAAATACTGTCTCCATTTCTTTTTATAAGTAGTTTTGGCTAAAAACACAAATATTAAAAAACTCATCTTTTACTAAAAAATATCATTTAATATATAAATTAAAAATAATCCAGCCAATCATAAAAAAAACTGCAGAATATTATTGGCCACACAATATTCGATAAAGGTAAAAGTTGCATAGAAATATGAAAACAATTTATATTGTGAAACAAAAAAATCTCTAAAACTACTTATAAAAAGAAACGGAGGGAGTATAAATATTTGTATAAGCAATTCTTTTTTTGAAAAAAACAGGTTATGAACCCGGTTGACCTATAATCCAATTAACTTTCTGGTTCACTATCTTAGTTAAAATAGTTAGATTCGTATCTTCTTTCTTTCTAATGTATGGATCCTCCCAGGCTCCCAGCTATATATTACCACTGCATGCGGATGTAGTAAGCAATTTTTTAATTTGTTTTTATGTCTAATAATTTTTTTCATAGTTAATATAATAGTCTTTATCCACTTAAGATCTGAATATTTGTTTTTTTTATTTAATTTATGATCATCTATGTCTTTGTTTGTTTATTAGATGTTACTTATTATTTTTTGTTTGTGGTTATTTTTATACAATTAATTGAGCTTCTTAAAAGGAAAAATATTTCTATTTTAAAGTTTTCGTTGCATAATTTTTTTTTTGTTTCATATGAAGTTATCATTATTGGAGATCGAATATAATGTTTCATGTACGATTCTAATCTTATTTATTGTGTGAAATATGTTTATGATTTTTAAGTCTATTTGTTTTTTTATTTTAAATTTGATTTCCATATTTAACTCGAGAAAAAGATGGAAATTTAGCGAACACATAAAGCTATTGTTAAGGACTAAGCGCATTACAACATAATAGATTTAACAATCGATCAAAGTTGAATCATCTATCCCTAAATCTCGACGGGAGTAACTGAGAAGTCGGTGATGTCCCAAAACCCAAATAAAAAAGTATTTGAGAAATTGGTGATTATTCTCGCTATCATCGGAGGATCATCTTGCCGGCAGTTTCAAAAATTTTCACTAAAGATTGTGAAACTAATCACATATCAATTGACATAATTTGTTGATTGTCGGATCCACCAGCTAAGTCAGAATCCAAGTTGAAGTCAATGATTCATAATTCTCATGGTTGGTTTTTTGTTTTCCTCCAATATGACACTATTGTTGTGACGTGATTGTCAAAGTGATGGAAAAAAACAATAGTGTTTTTTTTTATTTTCTTAATACATGTTTGTTGATTTTTTTTAATAATATGTTCGTTTATTTTCTGGTTCTATATCAGTTATATTTTGTGTAATCTATTAGATGAATAATGTTTGTTGTGTGTTTGTTATAATTTAATATTAAACTTTAGTTTTGTGTTTTCTATCGATTGATATATGAACATGTGTTAATTTCAGTTTTTGTCATAGTTCAAATTAGTGTGGGGTTTTTGAAGGACATAAGAAATGGTGTATTTTTTTGTTTTAATACATGTTTTTTTTTGTAATATGTTCGTTTATTTTCTGGTTCTATATATTTTGTGTAATCTATTAGATGAAAAATCTTTGTTGTATGTTTGTTATAGTTGAATAGGTTAATATTGAAGTTTAGTTTTGTGTTTTCTATTGATTGATATATGAAGATGTGTTAATTTCAGTTTTTGTCACATTTAAAATTAGTTTGGTTTTTTTGAAGCAATATATTTCTAATTATTTGATATTAACGAATTTAGGAATTGTAGTTAGTTTAAACTTTTTAATTATAATTAATTTTGAAGATAATTGTCAATTGTTTTTTTTAATATATTATTGTTTAGGTGGACGTTGAGATGACTATAGAAAAAGTAAGCAAAACTAATTATATATATATATATATATAATTTTCAATTGTTTTTTTAATATGTTATTGATTAGGTGGACATTGAAATGGCTAAAAGAGAAGAAGCAAAGCTATATAGATGTACTCGTTTACATAAAATAATTACTTTGCTTGAAAATGCCATGGGATTATGATTATTAGATAACTTGGGAGAAGGAAAAGGCAAATATTATAGAAAGTGCAGCAGACCAAACTCGTGCTAGGTGGTGCACACGTCTTTGGTGTTGACCAACGACAACGACAACGACAGACAAAGATTTTTCATCATACAAATCCATTCCTTGTCTTTATTTTTCTTTTAATTCATTATCCTCTGTTTCTTCTGTTCTCTTTTCAACTCATAAAGATTCAACTCTTATTACTTAATCGCACAAGAAACCTCGATTTCAATTTTCTTTAACGAATTATTCAGAGATTCAGTGTTTCTTTTCGTGATCTCTCTAATGGGTAATTGCTTGGATTCTCCTGCAAGAGTAGATAACAGAGAAAGCTCTTTTGGAGGTATGAGGCAAAACCCTACTTCTTCTTTTCCTTCCTCCTCTCTCTCTCTCTCTCGAGTTTTGAGTTAATAAAATGAAATCATGATGTGTATTTGATCCTAGGTTTCTTTAACTCTCTTATCGAGACGGTTAGCTTAAAATGAAATGAAATAAATACTCTCTTCTTGTTATCAAATTAAATACTCTGTTCTTTTCTTTGAGTACCTTTATTCATTTAAGCTTCTATCAAAAATTTCATTTAATTCCCAACTAAAATTTCATCTAACTGATGATACTTTATGGTGGTGTCAAATTTAACAACAGGGTCATCGAGAATGACCCCTAAACCGAGTAAACCATCTCGCCTTTCAAGCCTTACAATACCCTCTTACAGCAACAAAAGCTTCACTAGTTCATGGTCAACTCAGACACCAAGAAGTGAAGGAGAGCTCTTACCTTCTCCAACACTAAAGGCCTTCACATTTAACGAGCTCAAAACCGCCACTAGAAACTTCAAATCCAACAGTCTTATCGGTGAAGGCGGTTTTGGTTATGTCTATAAAGGTTGGATCGGTGAACAGTCGTTGTCACCTTCGAAACCAGGGTCCGGAATGGTTGTTGCAGTCAAGAAACTTAAATCAAATGGGTTTCAAGGACACAAAGAGTGGTTGGTACGTTCATCATCTTTAATGGATAAATTAGAAGTAATATCAAAGCATTTAAGCTTTATGGATTTTCAATTCAAAACCAATTGACAATAAATGGATTGAGATTGAGAGTTGGTCTAATACAAATAAAGTATAATAAAGATGTTGATGGGTTTCAGACTGAGGTTCACTATCTTGGGAGGCTTCATCATATGAATCTTGTGAAGCTAATTGGATATTGCTTAGAGGGAGAGAAGAGGCTTTTGGTTTATGAATACATGCCCAAAGGAAGCCTCGAGAATCATCTGTTTAGAAGTGAGTAACTCCATTTGGATGGAGTTAGATCTAATTACATACAAGTCATGCTGATATTTAAAACATGATTTTTTCTTCTTGCTTGTGTGTGTAGGAGGCGCAGATCCAATTCCGTGGAAGACAAGGATGAAAGTTGCGATTAGCGCAGCGAGAGGACTTGCTTTCCTCCACGAAGCTAAAGTCATATACCGAGATTTCAAGGCCTCTAATATTCTACTTGATGCGGTACACCACCTATATATTGAATCCTGACTAATCCTGAAGTTTCTACATAAACCAAATGTTCTTACCATTAAAAAAAGACGTAAGAGTAATATTTAGAGGAAATGTTCTCCAATTATTAAACTTAATTTGTAAATGCAGGAGTTCAATGCAAAGCTATCTGATTTCGGATTGGCAAAGGCAGGACCAACAGGAGATAGAACCCATGTGACAACTCAAGTGATGGGCACTCAAGGCTACGCAGCTCCTGAATACATTGCAACGGGCCGGTTAACTGCCAAGAGCGATGTCTATAGCTTTGGAGTGGTGCTGCTCGAACTACTCTCGGGACGTCCCACGGTAGACAAATCGAAAGTAGGAGTGGAACAGAATCTGGTGGATTGGGCAATACCTTATTTGGTAGACAGAAGAAAAGTGTTTAGAATAATGGACACGAAGCTTGGAGGACAGTACCCTCACAAAGGCGCTTGCGCAGCAGCCAACATCGCGTTGCGGTGTCTAAACACTGAAGCTAAGCTGAGACCGGAGATGTCTGATGTCTTGTCTACTTTAGAACAGCTTGAGACTTTGAAAAAGCCGGGCTCTACTCCAAACGCAATCATGTCTCCTTCATCTGTGCGTTAAGGTGAGAAAGAAGGAGATTTAGCGACCCTTTTTGAGTCTGTAATATATGCCTTTGCAAAGTGTGTTGAATAGTTTTGTAGTTTCTCTCGAGATCATAGGTTTTCTGGTTGAAAATGTAGACGTACAGTATATATATATGGAAAATTTGATAATAGGATTTATCTGGTCGATGAACATTTATGAAATAATGAGTTTACAATATATAGCAGAGCTATGCTTAACGGTAGGAAGGCAAAGTATCAAATATTGAGTTTTCTGTTTTACAAGGGGAGATAATCAATAGATTCATAAGCGCATATGATTGGTGTTCAATTTAGTATGTCCTATTTTTTTTTTAAAAAAACTAAGATTTAAGCCACGCTAATTATAGCGCGGAGTAATTTTTTTTAAAAAAAAATTGTTTTGAAATTTAAAAAATTTGCTTTTATCTGAATTTTACAATATGACTAACTAATGATTATAGATAAAACTGTCAATTTATAATAATTTGTTTATTTAACCCGTTTTGCAGTGAACTAAAATATTATTCGGGCTAACCCGCAAAAACTTATAATCTTGAAAACATAATTCTAATATGCACCGTTAAATGACTCTAGTTTTTGTGGTTAGTCTACGAACTCTTTAAAAAAATAGTTTTCTTGTGTCTAATTTTTTATAAAATTAGTAAAATATTTTTCAACTTTTGTTTTGATATATATTCAAATAAAATATAATAAATTATAGTGAAAGATATAGCAAGATTTTGAATAGATTTTTTTTCTTTTAATATATATGAATTGATTATTATTTTAAAATATATAGTATTAAAAATAATTAAGAAATTTAATAATAAATAGCCTCTTTAATGCAAAATATATACTTTCCATATTCTAATCAATAATTTTAAAAGACTATTATATAATTTCCTATTTCAACTATTCTTTGTTATTTATAATGGCATTTTTATGTAATAACTTACAAAATAAAGTTCATTTTAAAAAATGTCTTCTTAAATAATATTATAAAGATTATGTCCGCAAAAATATCATAGAGAAATTTGGGAAAAATGGACAAATTAGCCTAATTATTGTCCCACTAAAACTTTCTCACTAAAGATTGTTCCATTAGGATTTATAATAATTGAAATCCAATTTTACCCTTAAATAATGTAAATAAATATTTTAATAAACTTTAAAAAAACTAATCCAAATTTCTTTGATACAAAAAAGAAGCCTGTGAAACAAAATTAAAAGAAAAACTGAGAATAAATCCTCCCCAACAAAAGAAAAAAAAAGTTCTCTTCCTCTCCGCCGATATTGTTATCTCCCTCTGCTCTATCTCCGGCGAGTGAAATTTCTTCTTCTTTCCTCATCCTCCTTTTTTCCTCATCCTCAACAATTGAAGATTTTTTGTTCTTAACTATATGCTCCAGACGATCAAAAATTCAAAATCTACATCAATGTTTTTGGACTATTTTCTGCTCTTTTTAGCTTCTTATAAGGCTTCTTTTCCTAGAAATTTCTACTATTTTGGGGTTGTTGACTATATTAACTTATCTCTATATTTGTATTTCCGTGTATACAAGTATAAGGTTTTGTTTTGCCAAAAAAAAAGTATAGGGTTTTGTTAAAATTTGTTTCGATGCTAGAAATTAGAACCCATAATCACCAGGATAGATGGATGGTTCTTTTGGTTTTGATTCTAGGTAAATTTTATGAATAAAAAATGTAGTAGAAGAAGAATATTCAGTTTTTGTAGATCTTAGATTTTCTCAGATTTTTTTAATTAACTAGACAGAAAATAAATTCTAAATTGCGTAGATTAAAGACAAAACGGTGGAACTTCTATTCTACAACATGTAGAATATAGAAAAAATGTTAGAATATGTATTTAAAACTTGGTAGAATATAAAGCAAACATTAAAATATCTATTCTAAATTTGGTAGATTATAGTGCAAATAGTAGAACACATATTCTACACGGTCGTAGAACGTAGAATATGAATTATGGATTTCGTAGAACACGATAAAAATATTTTTTACATATTGATTTTTCCAAAAACGGATATTTATTTCCTTCTTTGTATTTTTTCCTAAATTGTTTTAAAAATATTTTTTTTATTTTTAACATTTAATTAAAGGTAGCTTAGTAAAAAAAAATAACAAAATTCAAGAAAGATTTAGTGGGACAATAGTTAGGCTAGTTAGTCCATTTTTCCCAAATTCCCCAATATCATATACATAATACAATATTTCTAATTCAATAGGTTCAAAGATATCATCGATCTTCCGTTATATAGGAGGACATATCCCATCGTATTCCATCCTTATACTCTTTTCACAATTCAAAACATGTCCAATCGTTTATCTTTAATTTCAGGCATAATTTTAGATCTTACAAATTACTATTATGTTCATACAATAAACAAGAATATCATCTCCATTTCATGTTTGGACAAGGTTTTCTATAATTAATTAGATATGAGAAATCAAAATAACAAATCTTAAAATTCAGTGCATGGTGCAAAAGTTTATCTAATGCAGAACAATAAATAAGTCATGTAGCTACTATTTTACACATCACCAAATGACATCCGGAGTTCCCCCAAACACTTCAGTGGAATTAAGTGTTTGTTAAAACAAATTTTCAATGAAGTGTTCGGGAGAACTCTAGAGGACATCTAGTTGAAACACTATATCTTGCTGTTTTGTAGTACATAGTTACCACCGCGACATGCATCGTCCATGGAGATAAATATTATTTGTATACTTTGTATGTAGGTATATTTATAAGAGGAGAAGATACATGTATAAGAATTAGATCTTTAGGGTTTGAGGAAGATAGAAAGATTGGCATTTTTATTTATAGTGAAAACTAAAGAATCTCATGTACTTTAGTTGAAGGGAGAGTGTGTGTGAACCTGGACGTAAACTTGGGTTCAAGAGTTTGGACAAGAGAATCAGTCTTTCTTTTCCTTCTGTCTTTTCGCGAGATATAAAATGTGATTCTACAAAACATACGTACATACATGATAAGGGTGGTCGAATCTAAATTGGTTTAAATTAGTCAACTATCAAATGATTTGCCTACTAATTACTATTAGTTGTGATAATTAAAGAGGAAAAGCTGGGAGCAAAATGTTATTCTTAATAGCCATGGACATTCGGGTATTCGGTTCGGTTCTGGTTAGAAACCGTTCGGTGCGGAGTATTTCGGGTAAAGAGGTTTAGGATCTATATAGGTATCGAAATGATTTCGGTTCGGTTCCAGTCGGTTCGGTTCCGAGATTTAAGAACCGGAAAATATCCGAACTTTTTCGGATCTTAATCGGTTTCGGATATTTATTACCCGAAATACCTAAAATATACCCGAAAATCCGAAAATATACAAAGAAGCAAGAACCCCCAAAATATACATGAAACAAATAAGGAACATATACCCGAAATACCAAAAATATACCCGAAAATCCAAAAAAAGCTAAAGAAAATATACCCATAATACCGAAAATATACCCAAAAACCTTATATATATCTAATATTTTTGGGTATATAATTATATTTCGGGTAATTCGAGTACCCGAAATATTTTCGGTTCGGTTCTGGTATTACCCGATACCCACTGGTATTAATGAGTAGGATCCAATGGGTATTTTGGCAATTTCGGATCGGTTCCAGTTCGAATATTTCAGATCGGTTTCGGTTCGGATATTAAACACGGTAATATATATAAAACTTTTGCAGATATTTTGATCAGAATCTAAAATTTGACGGTCCTTGAGTTAAATTCCACGGAAAAGAGAAAAAGGAAAAAAGAAAGCTTCAAGATATATATGGTGGCTATCATACAGATAAGTAAGAAAGGCAAGAGTCACGTGTCCCTTTTGCTCATCAATATATCTACATATGGTACCTTTTTAATGTGATTCCACCACTTCTTTATCGTTCAGAATTTGTATCAAAATTTCATTTTTTTTTTTAAAGTAACTTCATTTGTAAAAGTTATAATTTATAATATGAAATATAAAAAAGATACTCCCTCCGTGAAGCTAGTGAAAAGATATATAAAAAGTTCCCAGGCACGAAGCCTAAGATAGTTTCCAACCTCCTTGTTTTGCCCCCTGTTTCAAACCCATCTACCCTGTTTTTTCCTAAAATAGAAAGTTTTTCAAAATCTAATCTGCCTCTGGTTTCGTGCAACCGTGGTTCTACCCCCGACTTCATATCGGAGGATCCGCCTCACCGCCGGTAAGCTTCCTATCCTTCAGTTTTCGCCATCCTCATCTCGAAACCGTATCTCTGTTTCAACCCTGTGGTACCACAAGCTCTGAAAACCTGAAGAAATACATCCTTCAAGCAACTTTACACCAGCGAAATCTTCACCTCTCTCAACCACAATGTCCCGACGTCACACGTACTCGGAAAAAGGAAAAGGAATCAGCTTTACCCCTTCCCCACCGCCCCGGAAAAGAATCAGAGCACCGGTTTTAGACACATCCGATCTCATTCAAGAAAATGCCCTGACTCTCATTGGCCGGCTAACAAACCCAGAAGAACAACGACTATGGGCAATGATTCCTTTCATGTCCAAGCGTTGGGAACTAAAAGGAAAAGCTATCGGCTCAGATCTGGGTAACAACTGCTTTCAATTGCGGTTCCACTTTGAAGAAGATTTACAAAAAGTCCTCGATAACCGCCCATATCATTTCGCAAAATGGATGCTCATACTCCAAAGATGGGAACCTATCATCTCTCCTGACTTCCCGTCCCAAATCGCATTCTGGATCCAGCTTAAAGGAATCCCATTACACTACTGGAAGAAAGAACTCATCTGCAACATCGGCAAAGAAGTGGGTAGTTTGAAAAACTATGAAGTTACTAAGACCTCCGCTCGCATCATGGTGGAAATTGATGGACTAAAACCTCTCACCAAAGAAACTATAGTGGAATTTGAGGGTGGCCGAGAAGCTTTAGTCACCCTGGAGTACGAGAAGCTCGAGAATCACTGCAAATATTGCCAGAAGCTGACACACAGAGTGGAGCACTGCTCACAGAAGCAACGACACAAAGGGAAGCATTACAGCCAGCGAGAAAGAGCACCTGAAAAGTCCCCTCCTGGTCATTCAAAAATAGCTTTGAAAGAGCACGAGCAACCATACAACCAGAGACAAGACCGCTATGGGAATTTCTTTGGAAAGAGACCATCCCAACAAAGGGAGGACACAAAGAAAAATAGCTCACCAGAACGAAGTCTGCAACATGATGCAAGATCTGTCCAGAATTTACCTAGCCAAAGGATCCCGGTCGATTCTCACTCCTATCAGAGGGACAGAAACAGTCCACAACGACATCAATCACAGCTTCAAAGAGAGGCTCAAAGCGACCTAAGAAACCATCTTCGTAACAAGGCTCAATCTCAGCCTTGCCACAGAGTTCAAAATAACCAAGTATGGAGGGAAAAACTTCAAAGTGCCAGGATTACAAATGCTGAAAGCTCTGACTCCTCTCGAATGGTCCGGCCTCCACTTGGTATAAACCTCGACAAGGAAGTCTTTCCCCCACCACCTCTGCAGACAGAAGAAGAGATCTTGGAAGAACTTCAAGAAGTCACCATCCAATATATAAACCGTGGTGACCCCATTGAGAGTGCAGCGAGACGTCAAAGAGTTATAGAAAGTGAATCAAGAGGCTTAATGGCGGAAACAGCAGCGCGTCTCCTAGCAGCCTCAGCAACTGAAACGGAAAACATCGCAAGCAATGGTCTACTCCGGGGAGAAACATCTAGAGCAAGAGAGATAACACCTGATCAAGCTATCACCCACCATGAGGATGATATATTGATCTCAAATCTGGTGCCCCCAAAAAAGAAAAGAGGACGACCACCATCCAAAAAACCTACAGAGCAATGTTCACGGGATATTACAGAGACTGGTATTCGAAGGAAAAAACAGAACCAATTTCGTATCTCTCCTCTCTCAAGATTTGTTCTCAGCAGAACTACTCCTCAGCCGCACCACCATCATGGAACAAGGCGTAACCAAACCACCTCAACCCAGAGAACTACTCAGCAAGAGGAAGTAAGTCACACATCAGTGGCTACACCAAACAGAAACCCACCTCGGAGTACCATTGTTCCTGCAACTTCAAAGGATAAAGCGGATTTTCAGGATCCGCTAAATCCTCTTCCTTAACAATTCTGAGCTGGAACTGTTGTGGTTTGAGGAATCCCATGACAGTTCACCGATTAAAGGAGCTTCAGAAAAAGCTTGCTCCTGACATAATATTCCTCATGGAGACTAAAAATGGAGAAGAAATGGTGAAAAAAACTCTGAACTTTCTGGATCATGAATCCCAATTTTTTGTCCAGCCTCACTGTCCTGGAGGTGGAGGTCTCCTTCTAGCGTGGAAAAAGGATATCAACTTGCAAATTTCCTCATCCTGCAACAACTTTATAGACACGACAATTTCGTACAAAAATAAAAAGTTTGCAGCAACTTTCATCTATGGAGAGCCAGACCAATCCAAACGGAGAGCTGTTTGGAATGAGCTCACTGAACTGGCAGTGTCACGAGATGAGCCATGGCTTTTGACAGGAGATTTTAACGACATCAGCGACAACTCTGAAAAATGGGGGGGACCAGTTAGAGTATAAGGCTCCTTCGGAGACTTCAGAGCTTTTATCTCTCAATGTGACCTCTACGATCTGCGCCATACGGGTAATCACCTTTCATGGAGAGGAATCAGAGGCACCCACCTTGTGCACTGCCGCCTGGATCGAGCCCTATCCAATAGCTCATGGGCAGAACTGTTTCCTTCTAGTCATTGCAAATATCTCCAATTCGAAGGATCCGACCACAGACCTGTTGTAACTGTTCTTGAGCCAACTTTGGTAAAAAAAAATGGCATGTTTCGTTATGACAGAAGAATGAGAAACAATACGGAGATATCACACCTGATTACAGAGAACTTGAAATCGGCCTATAAAGAGGAAGAGGAATACTGGAAGCAAAGGAGCAGAACGCGTTGGCTTGCTCTAGGAGATAAAAACTCAGGCTATTTCCATGCCATAACCCGAGGACGTCGAGCCGTTAACAAATTCTCGGTCATTGAAGATAAAAATGGGGTTGCTGTTTTTGAAGAAGAGGAAATTGTTCTCGCAATCACTACCTACTTCCAAGACCTCTTCATTACTAAATCATCAAACAGCGTCGAAACAGTGGCACGAGCTCTCCAACCGTGTATATCCCCCGAAGAAAATGAGCTATTGATCGCGGATCCAACTAAGGAAGAGATACGGACTGCACTTTTCTCGATCCATCCGGACAAAGCTCCAGGACCAGATGGATTCTCAGCAAGCTTTTTCCAATCAAATTGGGCGACAGTTGGCCCCAAAATCACGGAAGAGATTACTGAGATCCTCTCAACGGGAATTCTGCCCAGATCAATTAATAATACACATGTTCGGCTCATCCCGAAAGTGCAAAACCCGAAGACAGTCTCTGACTACAGGCCAATAGCTCTGTGCAACGTCTACTACAAAATAATCTCGAAACTCCTTACACATAGACTAAGACCTCTCCTCTCGACGATCATCTCTGAAACTCAGTCAGCTTTTGTGCCACAACGAGCAATTACAGACAATGTGCTGATAACACACGAGACATTACACTTCTTAAAGACTACAAAGGCGACAATACATTGCTCAATGGCTGTCAAAACTGACATGAGTAAAGCATATGACAGACTTGAGTGGGATTTCATTGTGGCGGTGCTGGAGAGATTAGGCTTTCATGCTAAGTGGATAAATTGGATCTTACAATGCATATCGACGGTCTCCTACTCCTTCCTCATTAATGGAGCAGCTCAAGGACAGGTTCTCCCTCAACGAGGAATCCGACAGGGAGATCCACTATCCCCATTCATCTTTATTCTCTGCAGCGAAGTACTCTCGGGATTGTGTAGAAAAGCACAAGATAATGGGTTGTTGCCTGGGGTTAAAGTCTCAAGAGGAAGCCCGATGATTAATCACCTGTTATTTGCTGACGATACCATGTTCTTCTGCAAAACTACACCGGGATGCTGTGAAACTCTACTATCAATCCTACAGCAATACGAAGATGCTTCGGGCCAACTGATCAATTCACAGAAATCCTCGATCACCTTTTCAAGTAAAACGCCGCAAGAAACAAGAGAAAGAGTCAAAAGTACTTTGGGTATCGACAGAGAGGGAGGCCAAGGCAAGTATCTTGGGTTGCCGGAGAGTTTTGGACGGCGAAAAAAGGATGTATTTACACTGATTGTTGACCGGATCCGACAAAAAGCAATAAATTGGTCTTCGAGGTTTCTATCTAGTGCAGGGAAACTGACAATGTTAAAATCAGTTCTGTCAGCCATCCCGACTTATTCTATGTCCAGTTTCAAACTTCCTACAAGCCTTTGTAAGAGAATCCAATCAGCCCTAACTAGGTTCTGGTGGGACTCCAAACCTGGGAAAAGAAAGATGTGCTGGCTGTCATGGACAAAACTTACGAGGTCAAAGAGAGACGGCGGGCTTGGTTTCCGGGAAATTCAAAGTTTCAATGATGCACTCCTAGCTAAGTTGAGCTGGCGTATACTCAAAAATCCAACCAGCCTCTTAGCTCGGACTCTAACCGGTAAATACTGCACTGATAATCACCTTCTGGATGTCCCTGCAGCTTCGTCTATATCCCATGGCTGGCGTGGTATTTTGGTAGGCCGAGACTTGTTACTGAAACAACTAGGGAAAGCCATAGGGAATGGCAAAGGAACATCGATTTGGAATGATCCATGGCTCTCTCTGCAAATCCCGGAGAAACCAGTAGGGCCCTCAAATCTGAACACAAAAGATCTGACAGTTTCCTATCTTATATCAGAGGAAACAGGGGAATGGAACAAGGAAAGAATTGAAGATATCATCCCCTACCATTCCTCTGAAATTCTTGCGCTCAGACCTAGTGTAAAAGGAGCAGAAGATTCTCACATCTGGTTACAAAGCAAATCAGGGAACTACTCAGCTAAATCAGGCTACCTAGTTGCTCTAGATGCAAAAAACCAATCAGAAGAACAACATACTCCGATCCTTAACTGGAACTCTGAAGTATGGACAGGAAAATTCTCCCCAAAAATGAAAGTCTTCTTGTGGAAGATCATCCAACGAGCTCTCCATGTAGGAGAAAACCTCCTGAACCGTGGTTTGCTAGCCGATTCTGGCTGTATTCACTGCGGTGACCTCGAAACGACTGAACATCTCTTCTTTACATGCCCTTTTGCCCGTCGAGTTTGGTCTATGGCTCCGTTGAAACACAGGTTCGAACCTGCCTCCTTCCCCGACTTCACCTCGGGACTCCTGGCGTCAAAGAATTGTATCTGCCTTCCTCCAACAGGCATTGGAGCAGGACCCCTCTTTCCCTGGCTATGCTGGTCGATTTGGACTGCTAGAAACCTCCTTCTCTTTGAAAACAGAGTGTTTAGTGCCGAGGAAACGTTGAATAAAGCCCTATCGGAAGCAAGGGAGTGGCAACAAGCACAGATCCTGGAAAATATGGCACCCACATCCATGACTGAGAGAGAAACTCGAAGCACACACCCATAACTCATCTTATGTTACTCTGATGCAGCATGGAGGAAAGAATCAAAAACAACGGGGTTAGGCTGGATCTTCTCCAATCAACTTAACTCGGAAATCGACAACGGAAACTCGGCAGAAACTCTAGTAACGTCCCCGCTGATGGCAGAAGCTTTAGCCATTCGGGCAGCGCTAAACCAAGCCTTAGAGAAAGGATTTACAAACATCGTCATCAAATCAGACGCTTTGGAACTTATCCGAGCTATCACATCACAAGAGCAAATCAAGGAAATCTACGGTCTCTTTTTCGATATTAACGCTCTTGCTTCTATGTTCACCTTTATCTCGTTTACTTTCATACCTCGCTCAGAGAATGCAAGGGCTGATGCTCTTGCTAAGAAATCACTTCATGAGTTTTTAGCTACGGACTCTATTATGTAAGACTCGTTTGATATCTAAATGAGAAGTTGTTCAAAAAAAAATAATATGAAATATAATTCATCTCTAATGCAGTCCTATACTAACAATACAAATCTTGGATAGTCTGGTTCACACATCTATCTTTACAGTGAATTAAGCCTAAAGATTTCGCTGCTTACAATGCTTGTGCGTATTGCCTTAATTAATTGGACCGGGCATTTTCGTGACTCCGTCAGAGAAACAATTCAAAACATTGGTCTGATACCATATTAAGGTCAAGAATCAGAGAGAGAAGAAGACGAAGCTTCAGATGTTAAAGACGAAAAATGAAAGTATTATTAGTTTCGTTAATCAATCCTCTGTACCATTATCCTTATATACACACGGTTATCTACAAGTAAACCAACAATCAATTATCCTGAACTAAACCGGAGAAACCATCATAATAGAAGGGGTTAAGGGTTTATTACGTTTACGAGAAGATGGAGAAGTTTGGAGTTAATTAATTAAACCTTTTTGAAAAGTAGATTTATTAGTCCTATGTAGAAAAGAAAAGTAATTTTATTAAATGATTGCACGAAGTGAAGAATGTGCTTCTGTAGCAAACTGATGGAGATATTTATATCCACTAAGCTCCTTACTCCCCAAATTTCGACTTTGGGATCATCTTCAAATTTCTCGCATGTGTTGATACATTAATGGAGAATATATAACACATGGTCCCTCATTAAGAAATTCAATTGCAAAAACATAACATGGAGACGTATATATATGAAAATATGCGGTTTGGGTTGTGATTATAGTGTCATTAAGTAAGAGAAGAAGCAAGCATTACCAAAAGAGATAATATTATTGGGATATGCTTGAGTATCAAGTTGTGAATATTTCGGTGTATATAATTAGGAATATTTACATTCTTGTGTATCTAATGTTTAAGGTAAACTCTCGTTGTATATATAGAGCCTCATGGCCATTTACAATCAATACAAGAAAACCTTCTATACTATTGTTTTCTTGACATGGTATCAGAAGTGATAATCCTGGTTGTGTTATTTCACAGCCCCTCCTCCGTGGATCCAACTATGATGAGTGGTCAGCAAATATACGCCTTGCACTGATGGCTCGGAAGAAGTTTGGCTTTGTTGATGGAACAATTGTCAAACCTGCGGACGATTCCGGTGACCTTGAAGATTGGCGTTGTAACAACGCGCTGGTGGTTTCATGGATCAAACTCACCGTTGATCCATCATTAAGGACCACTTTGCAAACAGTGGATGTTGGCAAAGAATTGTGGGAGCATATTCAAAAACGCTTCTCGGTGAAGAACGGAGCTAAGATTGGAAGAATCAAGGCTGATTTGGCGATGGCTCGGCAGAATGGGAGAACTATCGAGGCATACAATGGGTATTTAACCCAGCTGTGGACGACGTTGAACGATTACCGACGTCTTAAGACGTGCAAGTGTGGCATGTGTACCTGCGATCTCGGTACTGAACTTGCCAAGGAAAGAGAAGAAGATCGAGTGTATGAGTTCGTTAGAGGACTCGATGAATCCTACACTCAACTTCGATCAACTTTAATCTCTCGTGTGCCGTTTCCATCTCTTGACGATGTGTACCTGACCCTTACTCAGGACGAAGACAGCAGAATGGCTGGGATTGCTTCGGACAGCCGTGTTGACGGCGTAAGTTTCGCGGCTCAAGCCATGCCTCGAAACCGAGGTATTGTCGGCGACAAAACCAGAACCGTGACTGCTGTCTGCAAAAGCTGTGGCAGATCTGGTCATGTCGCTGAACAATGTTTCCGCACCATTGGATTTCCAACTTGGTGGGGAGATCGACCGCGGAACCGTGACTCCACTGCTCCGCCTCCGGAACGTACACCTGTAGCATCTCGACACAGACCATCTGGATCTGCTCATGCCGCAACAGCAGCTCCAAGTCACACCGCTCATGCCGCTGTCGGTGATGGAGATCGCGTTGGTCTCACAGGTCTTACGGATGTGCAATGGAAGGGTTTGCTTGCGATGTTAGCTGAACGTAGCATTGACGGACATCCTCGTCTCTCAGGTAATTCCTTCTACGAATCATGGATTTATGACACAGGAGCTTCCAACCATATGACGGGAAGTGCTGATTATTTGGATAATCTAAGTATTATGAACCCAGTTCTGATTAAACTTCCAGATGGACGTTTTAGCGTTTCTAAGCAAAAAGGAACGGTGACTTTAGGTAGTCAGTTACGATTGCAGAACGTGTTCTTCGTTGATGGTTTGAGTTGTCACCTAATATCAGTATCTCAGTTAGCTCGTGATAGTGGATGTGTTTTTCAGTTAACTGACAAGCTGTGCGTTGTTCAGGACCGCATCACGAGGATCCTGATTGGAGCGGGTGAACAAACACATGGATTGTACTTCTTTCGAGGAATGGAGTTTGCTGGTGCGATGGACCGCGCTGAAAAGGTGTCGTCCAGTGTATGGCATAAGCGTTTAGGACATCCATCTTCTAAAGTTGTATCGAAGCTACCTATTTCTAGTTTTTCTGGTTTTGATGATTTTGATAGCAAAGCGTGTGAGATTTGTATCCGCGCAAAGCAAACTCGAGATGTTTTTCCCTTAAGTAGCAATAAAACTACCGATGCTTTTCAACTAGTTCATTGTGATCTTTGGGGTCCCTATCGCACTCCCGCTATGTGTGGTTCTCGGTATTTTCTCACTATCCTCGACGATTATTCACGCGCCGTATGGATCTATCTATTACCGTCAAAGCTCGAAGCTCCATCCTCATTAAAAACGTTTGTTGCACTTATTGAACGACAGTTCGACAGGAAAATCAGAACGATCCGAAGTGATAATGGCTCTGAATTTATTTGCTTATCGGGATATTTTAAAGACAACGGAATCATACATGAAACTTCATGTGTCGCTACTCCACAACAAAATGGGCGTGTGGAGCGCAAGCATCGACATATTCTCAACGTTGCTCGTGCTCTCCGATTTCAGGCACACTTACCCATCGAGTTTTGGGGTCATTACGCATTAACAGCGTGTTATCTCATCAATCGAACACCTTCGAGTGTACTCAATGGCAAGACTCCATTCGAAATGTTGTATGCTCGTCCTCCGCCGATGGATCATCTTCGTGTCTTTGGCTCGCTCTGCTATGTGCATAATCGAGCTCACGGTGGTGATAAATTCGCACCACGAAGCTTGAAGTGCGTCTTTATAGGCTATCCTTTTGGGAAGAAAGGATGGAGAGTATACGATCCGACCTCGAAGAAGATCTCTGTTTCTCGGGATGTTCTGTTTTGCGAAACTGAATTTCCTTTCCAGAATGTATCTGCTCTGCCATCATCGACTGAACCGTCCTCCGTCGTCATTGCTCCGATCGACGACGACGAGGAATTTCAAATCGAGCCGATACCTATGGACTCTCCGATTACAGATGATTCTGTCCCTGATATAACATCCCCTGGTACCATAATTCCATCTGAGCCCTCATCACCTACTGCGATCTCCGACTTGCCTCCGTCCGAATCATCCGTTGTTGAAATCGCGGAACAACTTGGGCGTGGATTTCGACAACGAGCTCTCCCAAGAAAGTATCATGATTTCATGTTGAACAGCGTCATTACGATGCCTTGCGACAACACAAAATCATTGTACCCTCTCTGTGACTTTGTTAGTTGTGATCGATTCTCCACTTCTCACACAGCTTATCTGCACGCCATTACAACAAACGTTGAACCACAGCACTATTCACAGGCTATAGAAGATGATGTATGGAAGTTTGCTATGAAAGATGAGGTGGTTGCACAAGAGGATAATCATTCTTGGACGGTTGAGACATTACCCAAAGGCAAGAAGGCACTTGGGTGTAAATGGGTCTATCGCATCAAATACAACTCAGACGGGACTATCGAACGCTACAAAGCTCGTCTCGTTGTACTTGGAAACAAACAAATCGCCGGTGATGATTATGAAGAAACCTTCGCACCCGTCGCTAAAATGACAACGGTGAGATGTTTCCTTGAAGTCTCGGCGGCTTGGAATTGGGAAGTTTACCAAATGGACGTTCACAACGCGTTTCTCCATGGTGACTTACATGAAGAGGTTTATATGAAACTACCTCCGGGGTTTCATTCCGATGACAAATCTAAACTTCTTCGTCTTCGGAAGTCTCTCTACGGCTTGAAGCAAGCACCACGATGTTGGTTTGCAAAGCTTTATTTGGCATTGATAGACTACGGTTTTGTCCAGTCTCCCGCTGACTTCTCCTTGTTCACTTACAACACAGACGGTTCCTGCATTCATGTGCTGGTATATGTCGATGATTTGATCATCAGTGGGAGTTCTTCTTTGACGGTTCAAGCATTCAAAGACTATCTTGGATCGTGTTTTCGAATGAAAGACTTGGGTGTTCTCAAGTACTTTCATGGAATTGAGGTGGCAAGGAATGCTTCGGGAATTTATTTATGTCAACGTAAGTATGCCTTGGATGTTATTGCGGAAGTAAGACTTCTTGGCGCCAAACCGGTTAGTTTTCCACTTGAACAAAATCATGGCTTGGCGTTGGCTAAAGGGGAAGATGCTGATCCTGCGCGGTACCGTCGCCTTGTAGGCCGCATTATATACCTTGGTGTGACTCGTCCAGAGCTCTCCTACGCCATTCATATACTCACACAGTTCATGCATCGACCTAAGACAGCTCATTGGGACGCTGCTTTGCGAGTGGTCCGATACCTTAAGAACAATCCCGGCCAAGGGATCCTTCTCCGCGCTGATAATTCCCTTACGGTGACTGCTTGGTGCGACTCTGATTGGGCGGGATGCCCACTCACTCGTCGTTCACTCACTGGTTGGTTCATACAACTCTGCCAATCTCCGATTTCTTGGAAGACAAAGAAACAACCTACCGTTTCCTTATCTTCGGCGGAAGCTGAATATCGGGCAATGACACTTACACTTAAAGAAGTTATATGGATCAAGAAACTGCTGCTCACTCTTGGTGTCACTCATACCTCACCAGTTCCTTTACACTGCGACAGCCAGTCCGCTATTCATCTTACCGCCAACCCGGTGTTTCATGAACGTACGAAGCACATCGAAACCGAATGTCATTTTATCCGTGACAGGATTGTTGATGGCACGATTACGACCAAGCATGTTTCTACAAAATTACAGCTTGCCGACATCATGACTAAGGCCCTTGGACGACGTGAATTTGATAGTTTTCTTCTCAAGTTGGGCGTTCACGACCTTCACGCTCCGCCTTGAGGGGGGTATTGGGATATGCTTGAGTATCAAGTTGTGAATATTTCGGTGTATATAATTAGGAATATTTACATTCTTATGTATCTAATGTTTAAGGTAAACTCTCGTTGTATATATAGAGCCTCATGGCCATCTACAATCAATACAAGAAAACCTTCTATACTATTGTTTTCTTGACAAATATGAAGAGTCCCTTAAACGTTAATTTCGTTGTGCATTACCTAGTTGTTTAGTATCTGCCGATAAATCACTCTTCTCCATCTCTTTGATATGAAGGAACTTGGACCAAAACTATATAGGAAAATAGGTACGATGAAGACAATGATCCATAGCCACAGCTTCTATCTTAATTTTTTTAAATCCCACGAGTAAGGAATTGACACGTTCATGAACTTCATCCACTCCACACTCTCTCCATCATCATTCTCAACCTTCCTTTTTGTCACCCAAATCTCTATATTCTTTGTTTCATAGCATTGATGTAAATACGAACAGTTTTGAATCGAATAAGAGATTTAAGTGGAACCCAAGAGAGTATCTCTTCCACCAAATCCCATGGAAGAAGGAGAAGCCTCTCCGAAACCACCATTATGGTCTTTCGTTTTGAAAAATGGTTAGGGTTTATTTTTCTTTGACAACGGAAAAGGTTAGGTTTTATATAGTTTAGATGTGCGGAACCAAAGGAGAGATCAGGTGTGCTACGGTTTATAGTTGACAGACTAATAGACTATGTCCTTTGGATTTATGGACCGTTTAATCGGGCTTCATATATTAGGCCTGCCTTAACCCCAATAAGTGTTTTTCAACGGCCCAATAGATAGTTTAACTCAAATTTTAGCACTTTTTGTAATAGTCACTTGCCAATTCAGCTGTATCATAAATTCATAATTTATTGCTTAAGATACTTGAAGCAACATGTATGAATATATAGTTCATCAATAATAGAAGTATAGAACAATGTTATTGATTTAGATCATGTATGTTCTTTTTTTGTCAAAGTTAGGTTTATACACATTACAAGAGTACAAATATAAGGCCCAATCGCGATACGTAGATAGTAATGAGGGCCAGTCCCATGGTGACAAAATTGCTATACAATAGAGTGATCAAGGTCATTGACCGACGAACCTGAGGAAATAAAAACAAGTGTAAATTAATTCAATGTATAATATATTTGATTTCTTACCTTAATTCGCGTGTATCCAACACCGTACAAATTAGAAAAATATATAAGAATGATTAAACAGTATTCCAAATCAAACTTGGTCTTGTGAATTGAAAAATACCGAATGAGTCCAGGAGTTCCCCCAAACACTTCAGTGGAATACATTTTGAATAACAAAAAATGGTGTCTCCAATGAAGTGCTCAGAGGAACTCTAGGAAACATCCGACCAAAACGATGTTTGTTTTTATATATTACATTATCAATGTATTGTACGTTGTATTTCGGTGGAATGGGTAAATTTGGTTTACAAGATCGTATTAGGGTTTAAAAAATTTAGATGGATTGGCGTTTCTATATATAGAGTTGGAAGCATTGTGAACCTAGACGTGAATTCAGGTTAAGTGATTTTAGGTGAGGGAATCAAAATTTTCAAGAAAACTGCATAAATCAATTTTTCCTTTCAGCTTTTTGCACGATAAGAAGGATCACATTTGTATACACGCATTACGCATAGATGCCAATAAATGTACATGTACATTCACATACATGCAAAAGCACACATTAGTGCTTTACTTCTTTGGTTCCCATATACATACACATAAGAAGATTAATTTTAGCGACGGAAATTTTTTATACCAAATTAACATTATGTTGGTAATCCATCATAACATGATGATGTATTCTACTTAATATATTGATGATAGATCGTTAATCAATTACTCATTTTAAAACGATTTGATATATATAGATATGTCGCTATTAAGTTGCTAAAATCAAGTTACAAAATAAACAAAGGTTGCTAAAATCAGCTAAAGATAAAAGAGTCAAGCGTTCAATTTGCTTCTTCCTAGTGAGATCTTTTAATGTATGGTTTATTCTATATTTCTATAGAATTCTATTATTAGAAAACGTTGCCATCTTTTTGATTATTAAATCGATATACTAAGAATTATTAAAATCTGTTACAAATGATCAGTAGTTAAATCGAAATCCATTGTTATACCAAAGTAAAATTATAGATCCTGTGAAGAATGTGCTTCTGTAGCAAACTGATGGAGATATTTATATTCTCTAAGCTCCTTATTCCCCAAATTCCGACTTGGTTCATCTTCAAATTTCCCGCGTGTTTTATTTATAATGGAGAATATATA
Source organism: Eutrema yunnanense (assembly GCA_002933935.1). NCBI lineage: Eukaryota > Viridiplantae > Streptophyta > Magnoliopsida > Brassicales > Brassicaceae > Eutrema > Eutrema yunnanense. Next base: position 233,000 of record PKML01068636.1, on the reverse strand, counting down.
ATTTATGGTCCCTCCCTAAGAAATTCCATTGCAAAAAAAAAGGAAAAACTACATATATATAGCATGGAGAAATAGGTATATAAATATGCAGTTTGGGGTTGTGACTAATGTCATTGAGTAAAAGAAGAAGCAAGCATTACCAAAAAATCTAGTTAGTATATAGAGTCAAATGTCCCCTTGAGTTCCCTTTAACGCTTCATTGTTCATAGTTAGTTGTATAATATCTTCTGATAAATTAATCTAATGAACACTGAAGTGTTTGGGGGACTCTAGGTGGCATATTGGCACCGAAAGGTTAGATGAGTTATCGAGCAGTTTTGCAACGATCCGGGTGAGTTATATCTTATATGTGACCCTTTTCATGTAAAAGAACAGCAATGTGATTGATCTATATTGATCTCATGAATGAGTTAATCAGTGTTGTTTCATTGGACTTTTGACTCATTTGCTATAAACATTATGTTTTAGAACATTTTCAGATCTATATTGCTATTAGGGGTGGGACGGATCGCATATCCGAGAAATTTTGGGATATCCGGATCCGTATCTGGGACTTCCGGATATCCGTCTAGATATTAAGATATCCGCGGATATCCGGATCCCTAAAAAAAACATATATATATATTAAAATAATAATAAAATTAAAATTTTATATAATATTTTGTAAAAAAAATCTGTTTTTATAAAAAATATTTTAATTTTATTTATATTACCTTCTTCTTTATATTTCAATAAAATATAAATTTTTAATATATTTTAAAAATCCAGATATCTAGACTTTATAATTTAACTATCCATATCCGGATCCAACCCCAACGGATATCCGGATTTTCGGAACGGATATCCGGATTTTCGGAACGGATCCCGGATAATAGTTCCACCCCTAATTACTATCATGATTGATCTAGTTTTGTAAAAAACTAAAGAAGAAGGTAACTAAGATAGATCTTGAAACAGAACATACTTCATATCTTCTGTGCTCATTAAACACAAATTCATTATACACAAGCAGGAGTTAAGGAGAGACATGGCGGCGAGATCTAAGGCGTGGGCCACGTTGATGTTCTTGATGAACCAAACAGCCTTTAAAATTATTAAATAGTTACATACACACACAACTTAGAAGCAAGATGTGTTATCACGAAACTGGATATAGATTCATCCAGTCATTACATTACATCTATATTGAATTGGAGGCATGGAACAACTAATTTCGGAAGACTAAATGTGGCTGTGACCTCCACATCTTCAAATGCTACAAACTGATGAGCGCGCACAATTCAGTTACCTTATTGCTTATTAATCAGCGGTCCAACTCTGTTCGACAATCTCCTTAACCCGTCTGTTATATTCTCGTTTGTTCTCGCTGAATAAGCGAGCGGCTTCTGAGTTTGCAGGTGAGTTTGGATTGGGATCACAGAGGAGGGACTGCAAATTGTATTAAAAATCCACAACAATGGTTTTTGATCAAAGATTTATTACGAAAGTGTGATAACAGAATTTAGATAATCAAAGGTATTGATGGATTCCAATACCTGGATAGATGTAAGAATCGCTGCGACATCATAAATGGGACTCCATTGGTTCTGCAAGATGTCAAGACAAATACTTCCATCGGCGTAGACTGAACAAGACAGGACGAAGAATCATCGATAAGATCAAGTAACAGAAACAAAGACTAAACCATCATAAGAGCAGAAAAAATAATGATTTCTGTTTCTCTCTTTACTTACTATTTGGGTGAAACATCCGAGAAACAAAACGTACAGTCGGTGGTTTATTCGGATAATCCTCTGTAAATTGAAGGGTCAGCTTAAAAGTACCTGCAAAATAACATTTACAGGTACTACAACTTAACAAGAATCGGATATATTGATCATGTTTCTCTAGTCTTCAATGCAAAAAAGGTATAGACTTTATATATTGACTTCTAACTGCACAAAACGTACCTCCATCCCAAGGCGTATCATCCGGACTGCAGAACAGAGAAAGGAGAAACGAATGTGATTAAAAATAATCAGAACATTTTTTTTTGGTTTTTCACAATAAAAGCAAATTGTTTCACTTTTACCCGAAGATAACAGCGTTCCAGAGCAAGATATTGTTGTCCTGAGGAGCACCACTGATACCAGCAGGAGGATCTTGCTGCAACCTCTTGAAATCCCTCATAAGCCTCTTCCTTGCTGGTGTTGACATGGCGTGTCTCGATCTCTTTCAAAAACATTAGACTTGCAAAATCAAACCCTTTTCCAGAGAGTCTTAATTGCCACATCTTACAGCAAGAACTCTCTCAGACACAAAAATAAACCCTAGATTCATATCTTGACAAGAGACATGGATGAAACCCAGAACCGGAATTACGAATAACTAATTTAGCCATAGCAACAAAAAAAAAACCCGGGAACCGTAGGAAACCCTAAATCATACATATCGGAATCACTCGAGAAACGGGAAAAACATTTTTAAAAAGGTTATCTAAAGGGCAGAGTACTAAAACAGAGTTAAAATTGAACGAACCTGTGATTCTCAAAAGATGAATAAGGGATGGACTTTTGTAAGAATCAGTCCGAAATCGAACACCTTGAGGCAGAAAAATCAAACCATACCACCAGAAGAGAGAGAAAGAGATGTGCGAAATTTTTTGGCTTTTACGGTTTAATTAAGAGTAAGGAAGGTGTCAACCTAACCATGCACTAAGGAAACGCTATTCTTTGATTAGTATTTTTCACAAAGTTCCAAACTTTTGTTTTTTTTTTGTCTATAAAGTTCCAAACTTTTTAAAACTTCAATTTTTCTCCGTTTTAAGTTTTAATGATTCCTTTTACATCAAACCGGTTAGGTACACTCATGTCCCATTCTAATCCCATTTTCATCAAACCTAAAGTTCCAAACTTTATGCATAGAGATAGCTCACAAATCACAATTTAAGCAAGGCTCCACCCACTCTTATAAGCATTTTCTAAGGTTATAAAAAAGACAACTTTTAAAACTTAAATTGGCTTAAAAATTAGATACTGAAAACAATTTCTTCAGAATTTAAACCAAGAAAGTAGCAACAAAAATAGAAGACCACAAAGCTGAGAAGATTAGATCATCGGTTAAGCATTTCTTTAACCGAGAAGCCGAGACAGTTCTCAAAGTAGTTGGGAGGTTCTGATACGAAACAAGAGATCACATCCCTCAGTGTGATAACCCCATAAAGCTCATTCTCATCTCCAGCCGCTACATAAACCCGATGCACCGACCTCGAAGCCAAACTGTTTATAACACTCCCCAAAGTGGAATCAGGCCTACATGATATCGCGGGAATCGCTAAACCGTATTCCTCTCCGGCCGTTGCAATCTTTGTCGCGAAATTCCTCACCGTAAGTTGCCTTTGATAGTGACAAGATATAGCTTAGTTGGACAAAGAAAATTGTAACCAGAAGTTCTAATGAGAAATAAGTGAGTAAATAAACCTGAAATTGGAGAAGACTTCAGGTTGTAGAAGCAAATATCTGATATCTCTCATGCTTATGTTTCCAACAACCTTCTTATTTGGCCCTTCAACGACGGGAAGACCCCCAATGTTGTTGTCTCTCATCCGCTTGAATGCTTCAAGAATAAGTTCTTCACTGTCGATGCTAATAACCTGAACCCAAGAAGTAAAGATTTCACCGGTTTGCATCTACTGCCGCGAAAAAGTCTGAACTAATAGAGTTTAATTTCTTACCTCGTTGGGCGACATGAAAGGAAGCCCGAGATCAGAAATTGGGAGAGCAGAGATGTGATCGAACCAATCTCTGCCTTTGCAGCCTTCGAGCCCCTGAACAACCGCAGACTGAGTAATGTAGTTCTTGATATCGGGTTCTCCTGGTTTAATCACCGGCACATTTCTTAGCCTGTATTTCGAAAGTAGTAACAAAACACTCAACATCGAACTCTCCGTGGAAACCGGAAGAAAAGGAGCATATCTAAAGGACTTAAGTATCGTTCTAACCTGAAAAAAAAACAAAAAAACAAAAAAACAAACATATTACAATCAATCACCACCACAAAGACGATATTTTCGGTTCATTCTCCATCAAGCAAACAACGCATTTTAAAACTTACAGTGGTTGATTTAAAAGGCTCTTCTCGGAGAATGACTTGATAGAAATCTTTCCCCAAATTATCAGCAGCCGTTGGAGCATCTTTCCCAATCCCACGGTCAGCTGCAGCACCGCCAGCAACCGCGGCTCCAACCGCAGCAGCTGCTAGTCCCACCGCAGCGACCGGACCAGTGACACCGAGCGCTGCAACACCGAGAGCTCCAACGGCTCCTGCGCCAACACCAGCAGCGGTTGCTGACGTGGCGGATAAAGCGATTGCAGCTAGTTCTGCACTCTCGAGCACCCATAGGATGATCGAGGAATAGTCGATGATTCCTAGGTATCTGTCTCTCCAGTCTAAGGAACTCTCGTGATCTTTATATATCACAGGAGCTGAAAGAATCTTGCTGTCTGATAGAATCTTTACTGCCTCTGACACAGATGTTTCCGCTGGAATCTCGATCACTATGATCAACCACAAAATTTCAGACATTTACACGACCAGAAGAATCAACCACACCGATTGAGTCATGAATCTATTCCCAAATTTCGAAATTTATTTCGTAAAGTTTCGAAATTTAAACCAAAGAGAAATTGAAAATCCACAAACAGCGTTCCGATTGAGAAGAAAAATATACAAACATAGAAATATGAAATATCCGGAGAAATCGAAGAAATGGGATCTTATCTAATTTTACCTCTGCCGCCGGGAACTTGTGGGAAGGAGGACACGGGAATTCCGGCGAACGCAGAGTTTAGGGTTTCTTGAAGAGATTTGGGCAAATTTTTCCTCGATTGCACTTTCTCGAAATACGACTCGCAGCTCGAAACAGCCGACCTTATCTCTTTATCTACACTCTCACTTACCGCCATATCTTGACACCACCTACGAAACGAAAATCGAAATTGAAAGATCGACAGCAATCTACGGCGGTTCCAGATTCGAAACGCAAAAAAAAAACCAAATTTCGTTCAAGCCTTTTGCTTAAGAGCAGAAAAAAAAAAACTGTGTGTGTGTTTCGTGGTCGGATATGCGACGTGTCGGAGATAGAACCTTTGGTTTCGCTTTTTTGGCGGTTACGTGCTCGCTTGGGTGCATTTACACGTGTCATTCCGTCAAGTGGTCTTGTGTCAAAGAGCGAACAGCGAATCAATCGGAGCCTTTTGACTCGGATGGGCTGGATTTTAAGAGAGAGAGTTATCACATCTGTTTAATCTGGGCCTAAGCCCATAATGGAGTCGTGCTATTTTTTACGATTTTTATATAGAGGTGAAAAGTTGATAACCATATCGAGATCATAGTTTTTTTTTGTTTATCAAGATCGAGATCATAGTGTTTCAAATTTTTTTTTTTGGTTGAGAATTTCACGAGGATAGTTGTAGCACATTGTTTTTTGTATAACAAAAGCTTCAAAAATCAAAACTACTACTTAAAAATACTTGAATATAAACTCTATATAAATGATTCGCATATCATTCCAAACCATATCGTTCTACTAAAGAAGTGCTAAAATCGGTAAAAACATATTAAAATGCTAGATATTTATCAAAAAATTTCAGTTAAAAAATTGTTTTTGTAATTGTTCTCATAATTTGTAATAATTTTTTCAGAAGGCAAAAAAAAAAAATTATCAAAAGATATAAAAGTGGTAGATCAAAGAAAAATAATTTGAGAGTAAACAAAATTGAGCTATTAAACTTACCAAAAATAAAACTAAGAATGCATACATAAAAAAAGTATGCAAGTTCAAAGACTCAAATCACCAGACGAACTACTTAGAGTTAGTAAAGATTTGGATAATAAGATGATTAGCTAGGGTTTTTTTTTTCTTTTTGTTAAAGATGATTAGCTAGCGTTCACTTGTAAGTTCTAATAATGTGCCTGCCGAGAGAGACGCATATATGAGGTTTTTGTTTTTTCACTTGTGAGCATCTTGATATCGGAATGTCAAATTTATTGATCAGCAAAATGAATGTTTATGTACAAGTTTCTATAAGACATACAACCAAAACAATATATTCATATATCTAACATAATATCTTCCCATCAACAATGGGTTAATCCAATGTTAATTAGTTTTGAGTTGGAAATCCACAATTTTCAAAAGAATTTGAAAACATTGATGACAAAAGAAAGAAAAAAACATGTATTTCACCCAAAAAATAAAAAAAATCATGTATATATATATAGTTATTGTTGTCCAGAAAGTTTGGTTTGATGTGATAAACGGGCCATTTGTGAATATGTACTCAAGGGAGCTTGTGATCTCAAGCCATTGAAGCTCAACGTGTGACTGTTTGACGAAGATGGATGATCAGAGGAGTAGAAGCTGAGAGAGGAGGAAGAAAGAGGGTAGTTTGGCAATTGATTGGGATAGTTTGGTCGTGTGAGATCAAGAGTTACGGTGGGGTGGGAGTTAGTGGTGGAGACAGAGAAGTGGTGAAAAGGGAAGAAATAGCTTAGACTCGTGGAGGAGGAGGAGGAGCCAGATTGTAATAAGGAGGCGGCGGCGGAAGTTCCGGCAGCCATGTGAGTTGCTTCCATGGGTAGAGGATGGTCGTGATTTCCTTCATACGTCGTCATATAAGCGGAGGTATCATCTTCTCCACATCTTTGCACCTACATAAATACATTCTTACATAAATCACATTTACTATTGACTAAAATCCATCATGATATATATTATCATTATCATTTTTTTTTATTTACAACCAGAGATCCCGAGCCGAATCTCATACTAATCCCGAGCCGAATCTCAACTCAGAGTAAATGTTTCAACTACTTGACCACTATAATTTGTTTTATCATCATGATATTAGTTACCTCTAATTTTGTAAGATTGAAACAAAGGTTTGGTTTCTAGTGGCATTACCTCAACCGGTTAAATGGGTTAAGGAATCAAGATATTTACTAAGAAAATCAAGTTCGAATTTTGGATTGTGAGTATTTTAGAGTGTTTTGTACCTGTTTTCTGACGGGACAATTTGAGGACATGGAGCAGCGGTAATAGGCTCGTGGAAGAGGATTAGCTTTTGCAGTCTTTTGACCATATTTCCTCCATTGGCAACCGTCGTTTATCTATACATTCATGTAACATGCATCAATAGCAATATGTTACATCTAAGATAAATAAATATATATATATATATATATGTAAACGTATCATTATTTGGTTTCGTACGTACTGATGGGTCTTCACATGGTGCTTTCACACAAACCCTAGTTTTCTTTAAACACTGTTGCTCATTTCCTTCCAAAACCTCTTGTTGATCTTCATTTCTAGCCGTTTTGAAATCTTTCCTCGAAGATCCACATTTATTCTCGGCGTTTTTATTCTTAACATCTCTAGAAAGATTATCTAACTTCATGGTATGATCAGTTTTCGGATCTTCGCAATTTTGAATCGGAAATCCTAAACCGAGTACAGATCGTTTTTTATCCGATCCCTCCATGTTCTCATCAGAAATCTTGTCCGGACTAATCTTCTCTATTTCATCCTCTTTTTTGGAGATGTTCAGGTCTGATCTTCCTAGCCTAAGAGATATATCTACACCGAAATTGTCGTTACGATTAATGTCTAGCTCCATAGAAGCTTCATGTTGTTGTCGGATAACGTTGGAGACATGCATTTGAAGAGAGTTGTATTCAGTAAGAATCGTAGAAAGTAAGAGCTTCAACTTCTCGTTTTCTTCTCTAACTTTCTCCACCTTGGCTTTTGTTGCATCAAGCTCCACTTCCTGTAAATATCCAGACACATTGCTCACGTTCATTAATACGTGTTTTTTTTTTTTGGGGATAAAACACGTTCACTTATGTGTGTTGGGTTATGAAGAACTAATTATCGTAAATTCGTAATGCTTAAAAATTAGATCGTATACGTGATGTATTTTATTTTTATCCACCTAATTTCTAAGCATTAAGATAATTAGTTCTTCATAACCCAACACAAATAAGTGAACAGTAATATAGAGATGAACAGAGATCGTATACCAAAAAAAAAAAAAACAAAAAACAAAAATTGTATCGCACCTATATTAGACCGGATCCTAATTCGTAAATACATGTATCTTATCCTCGACTGTTCATAAAGGTCCCGAATTAATTTAAATAACTAAGAAAACATGTTTTAATTATTTTGTGGTTTGTATTTATGCGAAACATGGTAGAAGAAATGGAGTATTTTTTTTTTTCAACAATAAGAAATTTGTGATACTCGAGAGTCTTGACTAATTCCGAAACAAGAAAGTTGACTTTTATAAGATGCAGTAAATGAATTAATTTCGGGCATAATTCACAAACGTTGGAACTATATACATGTAGATATGCAAATACAGATATTATATGAACATGAGTATCTCAAAATCCGATCTTTCCACCAATAAAAACACCAGAAGAAGATTCAAAACAGCTATAACCAAACTTATTAGAGAATACCGTGGTTTAAACCCATAAATTAAGAGATAGTATTTCGTTTTACCTTATCAGATTCTGCCATAACACCATCGAAAGGATGAACACATGAATTGATCGCCTCTTTGATCATGATATATATTTTGATTCAGATGCGATCTTGAGAACAGTTGGATCTGCTCTTTTGGTTTTTCTTCTTTACAAGAAAAAAAGAAGTAATATTTTCTCATTATGTATAAAGTATATATATTGTGTAGCTTCTCAAAAAGAGCCAGAGCCTACAGACATTGACTTTGCAATTTTAATAAGAAGAAATACAAACTTAAAATATTGGTGATCATGACCATGTTACCAGCTCTGTTTGGAATAGTTCTCAGCATCATATAATAAAATAATGTCTATTGTCATATTATAATAGTGCTCCAATACCCCAAAAAAAAAAATATCAAATTGTATTGCAATCCAAATGATGAATCATGTATGATTAATACTTTGTACTATTTCAATATTAATTTTCTACTTTTGACATGTACGGATGTACCGGATCATATACTAGTTATATGTTATGATATAAAGCTGTATGGAATCAAGAGCCGAGAAAGAAGAAACACTGTTTCTCTATTTTTTTTGTTTATTTCGTCACTACTTTATTATACGTGCAGGTTTGGACATCAATCGATCCGATTGGGGGTTTTTAAGTTCAGACATTCGTGGAATTCATTCACTTCTCTTTTGGGGTGGAATTGTGATATATCATGGTTTTTACTCTGTTTAGGCCATGATATAAGTCCTTTTATAGAGTCTTTCTAGTGTTTTGTAGTGTTTTAGAGTCAGTTACAGGTCATAGCACGTTTGGAGGATTATTGGAAGTATTGGAGCATTCTGGAGCAGTTTGGAGCAGAGCTAAAGATCGTGTTGCTGAGTACCTGTTTTCACGGCCAATATCGATCGATACCCCCTTGGTATCGATCGATACCCCCTTGGTATCGATCGATACCCATAGCAACAAGACAGACCCGCGAGTTTTCCAAAACTTGAAGAATTACAAAAGTGCCTAGAAGTCTTTAATAATTACAAGAAGACCCCAAGTCGTGTTTTAGGTTATAAATAAGAGTTTTCAGCCATCTGTTTAGGCTATGCCTTTTTATGCTTTTTATTACTCTGGGTTTGAGACAAGTCTGATTTCCCTTCGTCCGAGATCAGATCTTTAAACCTTCTTTGATTATTTATTTGATGATTTATTTAAACATGTCTTTTGATTCAATCGCCATGTCTGAGTAGATCCACTTTAGGTTTAGGGTTTTCTCATAAAGGATTTCTTTGAATGCTAGGTTAATTATCTGTTTAGGATTCACCATCTGAATTATAAGTTCTTCGCTTAGGTTGTGTTCATAGCTAATTCTAGGTTGACGAATCTAGAACTTAGATCTTAGGATAATTAATTAGGCACGCCAGTGCGATTAATTACCTGATAGAACCTAAGTGAGCAAATTGGTTATTCGCAAAGAAATTTGGTTTAATTGATTTGTGAACATATCAAACATGTTATTAAAGCTGATTTAGACTTTAGGATTCGCAAAGAAATTTGGAATTCCTAGGATTTAGATTTAGATAGTTTTCGCAACGACAGTTGGTTAATTATACTTTAGTGATTTGAGTTCTAGAACTGCGCTAAATCTGAATCCTGTTAGTTAGTTTATCTGCATTCATTGATTTCCTGAGAAAAACCCTAGGCCTATATTTTCCTGATTTAATACAACTCTTTTAATTTCTGCATTGCTTTTAATTACAATTGTTTGGCTTAACTTGATTCTATTCTATATAATCTATTGTGCGTTTCTGTGAGTCTTCTGTGGTTCGACCCTTAGCTATATTATAACATCTGCTTTAGTACTGTTAGGGTATTAAATTGAGCATATCAATTTTGGCGCCGTTGCCGGGGACTCAATTCGCCATTAGATTTTAGTTTAGAATTTCGACTAAGTTCGTCGGTATCGATCGATACTCTGTAGTATCGGTCGATACTCTGTAGTATCGGTCGATACTCTGTAGTATCGGTCGATACTCGTCATCTTCTTTTGTTGGTATCGATCGACACCACTTGGTATCGATCGATACTCAACGTATTTTTCTGGATACTTACGTGCTTTTCCTAGTGTTTTGTTTGCAGGTGTATGCATGTTCGTGAAACCAGGAGCAACAAGGGCACACATCTAGTTGAACTGTCACTGGAACAGCTAGCGCTTGTGGAACGCACAAACAGAAAGACCAAGCAAATATCAGGGATGAACAACCCTGTGGTTTTAAGAGCTGATGAAGCTGGGATTCTGAGAGACCAANCGTTAACATATAGTTAGTACCGTTAACATTATCATGTTAACCCAGTTATCATGTTAGCATCGTTAACATATAGTTAGTATCGTTAACATTGTCATGTTAACCCAGTTATCATAAAATAAATTATCGTGTTAATCAAGTTATCATTTCGCAAATACAATGTAAAATATGCAAAATATAAAAATTATTATGATAATCCGATTATCATATCATAGCATCGATGTGTTATTGTGTATCTAACTTTGTTATCATCACAAAGGTATGTTGATAACCTATTGGATAACTTTGTTATTGATATACTACAACGTAAATACCACATAAAAATCATTAAAAAATAAAATAAAATAAAATAAAAAATTGAAAACCACCACCATGACCGCCGCCGGCGTCGTCGCCACCACCGTCATCGACACGGTCGCTGTCCACCGACACAGTTACTCTCACCGACCACCACCACCGACCGGTATCGTCACCGGTGTCACCATCGACGCCGACGTCACCGCCTTCGCCACCGTCACGGTCTTCATCGACGCCGGCGTCACCGCCTTCGCCACCGTCACGGTCTTTCTTCGCCGTGAACAAGTTTGAGGAGATAGAAAACATAGATAAGGTAATTAATGGAAGAAGATAAGGATTAGATAGTCTTTTTAATGTGAACAGATATAAATCAAAAAGTAAACTTAATTTTGTAGTTATTAATTGTCATCTGTTGCAATTACTCTAATTAACATTACAGTCAATGATCTACCACGTCGTGCACCAGAATCTATCGCATAATCCTTTAAAATAATGGCGAAGTCAATTTTAATTGTTTTTTGGCACCTTACTTTACTTTTATATATTAAAACATAGCAAAACATAGCAAAACATACGAGTCATTTGGTATGATATTACTATCATCTCGCAAAGTAAGCTTTCAAACTCGAATCCGACCGCCCTATAAGATTAGTGGAAACGCAAACTGACCAGTAATCTAATTTTAAAACGATCGGGACAAAAAAAATCAGAGTCTACAGTATATATTTTTGGAATACATACTGTAGACTCTTCCAAACAGAAAAAAACTGAGCAGTATTTTTGGACAAAAAAATCAGAGTCTACAGAATATTTATTTCAAATTCACTAATCTTCATCCACATTTTCACTACCCTATAATTTTATTTTTGGAATTTACGTTTTTCTTTTTGTCCGTCAAATATTGTATTGGCTAAGATAAACCCACTACATTATACAACACAGGAAAATACAACAACTTATTATTATAGAATAAAACAACAACCTCTCATACGACTCGTAAATTCTAAATTTGGATGAANCAACAAATTATGGACGGTATTGGACATGTCCATATGCAAAGCGGGTTAAATGGGTTTGGTCCAATTTTGTCCACGGACAAAACGGACTTGGACATTGTGGACATGATCTGTCCAAAATACTTTTAAAATTAGGTCAAAATCGATTTGGGGACAAAAAAAACTGAAAAAAAAAAATTCTAAATTTGTGTTATTATTGTCATTTTCAACTAGTGATACTAAATTTGGAACAATATTTTATGTAAAAATACTTGTTTACCCAAAATAAATTTAAAATAAAATTAAACATTATGTTTGGGTTCCCTATTTCCAATTTAGGGTTTAATTTTTCCCATTAAAAAATGATTTATGTCATTTTAATATTAAATTTGTGCTATTATTGTCAAAATTTGTGCTATTATTGTTATTTTCAACTAGTGATGCTAAATTTGGATTTGGAACAAGATTTTAAAAGTGTGCTATTTTGGTCAATTGTCCTTTAAAATATACAAAGCAAATATCAACATTTTAGATTTGTTTTTTACTTTTTAAATAATTTGTTATATTCTGACAAATGGACACCAGTGAACAGTCTATTTGGACATGATCGTTAATGGACATGGACGTTAATGGACATAGACACCATTTATCCGCAATCAAAATGGACACTATCGGACGGATCTAAATGGACGTGGACATTCAATTTTGACAGCCCTACATACGAGGTAGATTTGACAACTCCTAGTAAAAAATGATTAAAACATATCTTGAAACACGAGATTACGAAAATTTGTGTTGTCCCAAGTCCCAACCACAAGATTCAGAAAATACATATAACAAAACAAAAATTATTAAAACTGTGGGCTGCAAAAAGTAATAGAGACCCAACCCATAAAGGGCACGCTGGGGTGAACACGCAAGACGTACATGAAAACGTCGAAGTATCACTTCCCACCATGCGGCCTTTGTGGATAAGCATCGATTCTTCTCCAACGCGTGCTCCTCCTCGAGAGACGAGCACTGCTAATGCATCGATCACCTCCGCACCACCGTCGAATCACTACAAGAAAACAAGGGGTTTTCCGACGGGCAAAAAGCCGTCGGAAATTTCCGTCGGCAAACCGACGGATTTCTGACGGATTTCCGAAGAACAGAAAATCCGTCGGAAATTTAGTCCGTCGGAAATCTGTTGGAAAAAGCCGTCGGAAATTTATCCGACGGATTTCCGACGGTATTTCCGACGGATTTTGATATTGCCGACATGATGGCGACGGATTTCCGACGAGTCACATCCGTCGGAAAAGTTCCGACGGATGTTGATCTTGCCGACATGATTACCGACGGTTTTCCGATGATTGCATCCGTCGGATAATTTCCGACGGATTTCCGACAGATTTCCGACGGATTAAACTTTGCCGACATGGTTGCCGACATGGTTGCCGACATGGTTGCCGACATCAATAATATATATTTATTCCGTCGGAATGCCGTCGGAAAACTCGAAAAACTTTGGTTATAAAAACGTATCCACCGCATTCATTTAGAATCACAACAAATAAAAAAAAAAACAAACAAAAAAAAAACACATATACAATGTCTTATTTTCGATCGTGGATGGACAAACCTCCGCGTGATCCCGCGACGGGAGAATTGACGGATGAGTTCGCACAAGGTGTGGAAGAGTTCATGAACTTTGCGTCAAACAATAGCATGACATCGGAATACGGTAAAATGTATTGTCCTTGTGCTAAATGTCGGAATTATAGATTAGTCACAGTTAGGGATGTAAGGAAGCACTTATATAAGAATGCATTTATGCCTGGTTACAAGATTTGGTATACTCACGGAGAAACCGATTCAATGGTGCATTATTATGGTAGCACATCGGATATGTTTGGTAGTACTTCGGGTTCTAGGTTAGAGGAACCAACACCGGATGTAGATGTAAACGTAGGTTACACTCAGATGGTGAATGATGCGTTTGGTGAAAACATAGCATCTTTTCATCATGTTGAGGATAGTAACAGGGTAGAGGAACCAAATTTAGAAGCGCGTAAGTTTTTTAATATGCTAGATGCATCTAAGCAGCCATTATACAGAGGATGTAGAGAATGACTATCGCCTCTATCAGCTGCAAGCAGGTTGATGGCTATAAAGACGGATTTCAACTTGGCCGAAGATTGTGTTGATACGATAGCTGATTTTGTGAGAGATATCTTACCTGAAGATAATATTTCACCGGCTTCGTACTACGAGATTCAGAAGCTTGTAGCTGGTCTTGGATTACCTTATCAGATGATAGATGTGTGCATCGACAACTGTATGATCTACTGGAGAAAGGATGAAAACCGGTTGAAATGTCGGTTTTGTCACAAACCTCGCTATCAGGATACAGGAGGCAGAGTACTTGTTCCACATAAATGGATGTGGTATCTTCCCCTAGCTGATAGGTTGAAGAGGTTATATCAATCCCAGCGCACGACAGGGCCTATGAGATGTCATGCAGAACATAACTTAGCTGGAGAGATAGCGCATCCTTCAGATGCAGAAGCATGTAAACATTTTCTAGAGGTTTATTCTAGTTTTGCATGTGAGCCAAGGAACGTATACCTGGGGTTATCTACGGATGGATTCAACCCATTTGGAAAGCATGGGAGGAAATATTGGTTGTGGCCAGTAATCGTCACACCGTACAATTTACCGCCATCTATGTGCATGAAACGAGAGTTTTTGTTCCTCACGATCCTCGTCCCAGGTCCAGAGCATCCTAAGAGATCACTTGATATTTTCTTACAGCCATTAATTTATGAGTTGAAAATATTGTGGAAAGATGGTGTTGAAGCGTTCGATGTATCCCTGCAACAGAATTTTATGATGCGTGCGGTACTTATGTGGACCATAAGTGATTTCCCAGCATACGGTATGCTATCTGGATGGTCGACGCATGGAAGGTTAGCGTGTCCGTATTGTCAAGATAACACTGATGTGTTCCAATTGAAGAACGGGCGTAAGACTTCTTGGTTCGATTGTCATCGACGATTTCTACCGCATGATCATCCATATCGTCGGAGCACAACATTGTTTAGAAAGAACAAAAAAGTTTTCGATGATCCAGATCCTGAGGTAGATGGAAATTATATTAAGAATCAGTTAAGAGATTTTGGTGCCGAGAATACAGTTTCATGCGGGGGTAATGGGCATTATCCCGTTGACGGTTGTGGTGAGTACCACAATTGACACAAGAAGAGTATTTTCTGGGATTTACCATATTGGAAAGACCATTTGCTGCGCCATAATCTAGATGTAATGCACATTGAAAAGAACTTTTTCGACAACATCATGAACACTGTTCTAAATGTGCAAGGAAAGACGAAAGATAATTTGAAGGCCAGATTGGACTTGCCAGATATTTGTTCTCGTAAGGAGTTGCATGTAATGGCGAACGGGAAATCACTACATCCCCCTGTTTTCCGGATGAATTCGTCTTCAAAGGAGGAGTTCTTCGATTGGATTAAACATGGCGTCAAATTCCCAGACGGATACGCATCTAACCTTTGTAATTGCGTCGATAGTTCAGAAGGGAGGTTTTCTGGGATGAAGAGTCATGATTGTCATGTTGTCATGCAGCGCCTCCTTCCATTTGCATTTGAATGTCTTCTTCCTATAAACGTCCATGGAGGTATTGCAGGTTTACATACATTTACACTATTACGTATGGTGATTTTATATTTGTGATTATTAAACGAAAGTTATTTAATTTTGTCTGTGTACGTACGTACTATATATGCAGGGATCGGTGCTTTCTTCCGGGATCTATGCACGAGATCACTTACACCAACTGGCATCCGAAATCTAGGGGAAAACATCCCGGTTCTCCTTTGCAACCTCGAGAAAATATTTCTTCGTGCCTTTTTGATGTTATGAAACATCTTCCTATTCATCTCCCTCGAGAAGCAGCACTTGGTGGGCCTGTTTAATACCGATGGATGTACCCTTTTGAGCGGTATATGTTCCACCTAAAGAAGAAGGTGAAAAATTTTTCTAAAGTCGAGGGTTCTATTGTCGCACAGAGCATTAATGAAAAAACTTCCAACTTTGCTAGCTACTACTTTCCAGCGCAAGTCTAAACAAAAAGTAGACGCCCCGCACGTCATGATGATAGAGGGAACAGAGTTAGTTATCCTGTCTATGTTCCCGATATATTTACTCAGATTGGATGACTAAGTGAAAAAAGCAAGGATCGACGACTATTAGAGGAGGAGCAAAGGCACTTGCATATGTATATTCTGACAAACTGCGATGACGTTTTAGAATATGAGATGTACCTAATTAAATGTTATTTTGGTGTTGGTTAATGTTATTATAATTTTCTAATGCATTTGTTCATGCACAGGATGTTCATGACCCAAATACACTACAAGAAAACATAGCGATTTCCGACGGCATTTCCGACGGGCAATAATCCGTCGGAAATTTCCGACGGCAATCCAACAGATTTCCGACGGATTTCCGACAAACGGAATATCCGTCGGAAAGCCGTCGGAAATTTCCTCCGTCGGAAAGCCGTCGGAAATTTCCGACGGCTTTCCGACGGAATAAGCCGTCGGTCTTATTTCCGACGGATTTCCGACGGCCTATGATATTTTGTAAAATGCTAAGTATAAAACTTGGTAAATGCCTCGGCTAAAACCGAAAATACTAGCATCCGTCGGAAATCCGTCGGAAATTTCCGACGGATTTCCGACGGAT
>PKML01068636.1:202826-213416 GCA_002933935.1 Eutrema yunnanense | reverse complement strand
TTCTACAAACACAACTCCGATCACCAATGGGGTCACTGATCCTACTCAAAACATATCCTCTGCTCACGGTGCTTTACTTCATGTCAACATGGCCAACATTACCAAGTTGAACACCACTAACTACATCATGTGGAGTCGCCAAGTTCATGCCCTCTTTGATGGCTATGAGCTTGCTCACTTTCTTGATGCCGCCAAGACAATCCCAAATCCGGTCATCACTGTCGATGGATCTGCCACCGCGAATCCAGCCCATACTCTTCACAAGCGCCAAGACAAGTTGCTATACAGTGCCATACTTGGTGCCATATCTCTCGCCATTCAACCTATTCTGTCCAAAACAACAAACACGGCTGAAATATGGGAAACACTAGCTTCCACATATGCAAAACCCAGCCGTGGACACATCAAGCAACTAAAGCATCAGCTCAAGCAGTGGAAAAAAGGGACCAAAACGGTGGATGAGTACCTCCAAGGACTCACAACACGTTTTGACCAACTAGCTCTACTCGGTAAAGTCATTGATCTCGAAGATCAAATTGAGTTTGTCTTAGAAGGCTTACCGGAGGATTACAAATCCATCATCGATCAAGTTGAAGGACGAGATGCTCCTCCAAGCCTCACCGAGCTGCATGAAAAACTCATTAATCATGAAGCAAAGATTGTCACCTCTGACTCCGCACAACATCTTCCCGTCTCTGCCAATGTTGCCACAAATCGCTTCAAGCCACAAAACAAACAGCACAACCGCAATCAGCAATGGCAGACTCAACCTGTGCAACGCCATTCTGCCGACAACAAAAACTCAACATGGCAGCCGAGACCCTACTTTGGAAAGTGTCAAATATGCGGTGTTCAAGGGAACAGTGCTCGTCAGTGCTCGTCGGTGCTCTCAACTGTCTCGTCACACCACAAGCCTCCTTCCTCGTGGCAGCCGAGAGCCAACTATGCCGCTGGTGGATCCCACACTACGCAACCATGGCTGATCGATTATGGTGCTACACACCATATCACATCTGATCTCGCCAACCTTGCCCTGCATCAGCCCTACACAGGAGGAGAATAAGTCATCATTGGTGATGGAAATGGGTTGCCTATAACTCATACTGGTTCAACTCTCTTACCCTCTACTAAACGTCCATTATCCTTAACCAATGTGCTTTATGTCCCTGAGATAAAGAAGAATCTTATATCAGTTTATAATCTATGTAATGCAAATCAAGTGACGGTGCAATTTTATCCTTCTCACTTTCAGGTGAGGGATCTCAGCACGGGGGCCCAATTACTTCAAGGACACACCAAGGATGAGCTCTATGAGTGGCCAATCTCTTTTCCTCAAACCTTTTTCACAGCCTCTATCAACAATAAAACAACATCTGCAGATTGGCATTCGAGATTAGGCCACCCTTCTCCATCTATTCTAAAAACTACCATTCAAAATTTCTCTTTACCTCTTTCTGATTCTTTATCTCAAACACTATGTTGCAGTGACTGCCTATCAAATAAAAGTCAAAAGCTATCTTTTTTCCCAAACTTCAATATCTTCCACTCGTCCTCTTGAATACTTATTCACAGATGTTTGGATCTCCCCAATTCTCTCTATCGATAATTATAAATATTATCTAATTATCGTAGACCAATTCTCACGCTACATCTGGTTCTATCCCCTTAAACTAAAATCTCAAGTGCGTGAAACATTCATTCGTTTTACAAATTTGGTCGAAAATCGATTCCAAACAAAGATTGGTACCTTATTTTCTGATAACGGAGGAGAATTTATTGCTCTCCGTGATTTTCTCGCCTCGAAAGGCATCACCCACTTGACTTCTCCTCCTCATACCCCAGAACACAATGGGTTAGCTGAACGACGACATCGCCACATTGTCAAAACCGATTTAACCCTTCTAACTCAAGCCTCAATACCAAACACGTATTGGACATATGCCTTTGCGGCGGCCGTATATCTCATTAACCGAATGCCCACACCAACTCTGTCTCTCAAATCACCTATCCAAACCCTATTCAAAATTGACCCAAATTACACCAAACTTCGTATCTTTGGATGTCTTTGATTTCCCTAGCTTCGCCCATACACCACCAACAAACTCGAACCTCGCTCCAAACCATGTGTTCTTCTAGGCTACTCTCTCACTCAGAGCGCCTATCTATGTTTTGACCAGACCCAAAATCGCTTATACACATCTCGTCATGTCAGATTTGATGAAACCAAATTCCCCTTTCAATCTCTTTTTCGCTCTGTCACTACTCAAATTCCCGAAACAAATCTCCCCTGGAACCCAATTGTGACAACCATCTCTCAGCCACTCATAGATGCTCCATCCTCGGCTCAACCAGCGTCATCAGCCACGGGTCCCAGCTCAGCTTCCTCACCACCGGACACCACCGCACATACAACGCCGAACCAACCTCTGAGACTTCGGCGGTTGGTTCGGCGTTGGTTGCGCCGTCTTCGTCTTCAACTTCGGCGGCGCAACCAACCTCCGAGACTCAATTGTCTCAGACAGTGCCATCGCCGGACCAGTCATCATCTCCAGTGGTCGCTACAACCAGCAACGCCTCTGTCTCTTCGACATCAACAACGTCGTCTTCTTCTTCGTCAAGTGAAAAATCCCAACCACATATCTCATTATCCCCAAATCAGGCCCAACAAAGCCCAATACCACATCAAGCCCAACAACAAACCAAACTGAAAATAACCAAATCCAAATCATAAATACACATCCGATGCGAACCCGATCCAAAAACCAAATCTCCAAACCAATCCAAAAATTAACCCTCGTCACCTCAATTTCCTCTTTCACCGACAAAGAACCTCGAACCTTAAATCAAGCCATGAAAACAGAACACTGGAGAAATTCGATGTCGAAGGAGTATAATGCTCAAATCGTAAACCATACATGGGATATCGTCCCTCGCTCACCAACCCAGAACATCATTGACACCAAGTGGATCTATCGCATTAAACATATACCTGATGGCTCTCTAGACAAATACAAGTCGCGGCTTGTAGCAAGGGGATTCAATCAACAACAAGGAGTTGATTTTGAAGAGACTTACAGTCCCGTCATCAAGTCTACTACCACGCGTATGGTTCTCAAAATCGCCTTAAGTAAAGATTGGTGCTTACGACAACTTGATGTGAATAATGCTTTTTTGCAAGGAACTCTGAATGAAGATGTGTATGTCGCTCAACCACCGGGATTTGTCGATATTGATAGACCACACCATGTCTGCAAATTGCGAAAAGCACTCTATGGCCTAAAACAGGCTCTGAGAGCTTGGTACATGGAGCTGAAGGGATATCTTGTTGCAGCAGGCTTCACGAACTCTCTAGCAGACACGTCTCTTTTTGTTCTCCACCAACAAGCGACTCTCGTCTACATTCTGGTCTATGTCGACGATATTATCGTCACTGGAAATAGCAAGCAGGCAGTTGAGCTTGTCATCAAAAATCTCTCAACACGGTTCTCAGTCAAAGACATGGGTGCATTATCTTACTTCTTGGGAATAGAAGTCATTCGGACACCTCATGGGCTTCATTTGAATCAGAGGAAGTATATTCATGATCTTCTCGCCAAGATGAATATGCACGACGCGAAACCGGTAGCAACTCCGATGGCTACATCGCCTAAGCTCACGAAATCAGGTGCACTTCATTCTAACCCGTCTGAGTACCGCACAGTGATTGCTTATGTTGTCAACAAGTTATCACAGTACATGCAATCACCAACGGCTGATCATTGGCAAGCTGCAAAGAGGATTCTACGATACTTAGCCGGAACAACAACTCATGGCCTCTTCATCAGCAAGTCAACAAACCTCAATGTTCATGCTTTTACCGATGCCGACTGGGCAGGAGATACAGACGACTTTATCTCCACAAATGGTTACATTGTTTATTTGGGGGATCAACCGATATCATGGTCATCCAAGAAGCAAACGGGAGTGGCACGGTCGTCCACAGAAGCAGAGTACAGAGCAGTCGCTAATACCACCTCCGAGATTAGATGGGTATGTTCATTACTATCAGAACTTAAAATTCCTGTCACAAGCCCTCCGGTTATATACTGTGACAACATCGGCGCAACATACCTATGTGCAAACCCGGTCTTCCATTCTCGTATGAAGCATCTTGCTCTCGACTACCATTTCATACGAGAACACGTTCAGAATGGCACACTACGTGTTGCTCACGTATCAACTCACGATCAGCTTGCTGATGGTCTAACGAAGCCTCTAACGCACTCACGGTTTAATCTCTTAAGGAACAAGATTGGAGTTAAGCAAGCACCTCCATCTTGAGAGGGCATATTAGATATACTCAATCAAGATGTTTGACCAATCAAAGATACTCAATCAAGATGATTGAACTATCATTGCCTGCATCATCACTTCCATTTATTTGTAATTATTGTAATTATTCTATTTTCTTAATTTGCAGTAACTCTCTATATAAATGTAACATCATCTCGTTCAATGAAAATCACATAAAACATTCTCTATATCTTATAGATACAATCTCTCCAGAAATCGACAATCCCACAAATTGCGAAGATAGAGAAACTGGATTTCAATTTCATGTCTCACTCTTCGATAATGCATCATTCCATTTAATGTGCATAGTAAAATTTTATGTGAAAGCAAAAAAATGAGTACAAATATACAACTTTCGAATCTTTTCTCTATGAAATCAATTTATGTGCTTAGTAAAATTTTAAACGATTGTAATTGATAAAAAAAAAATGAGATAAAAACAAAAAAAAGCCTGGTCCACAATTGTAGCTCGACCTAACGAAGCCCAAAATTGGCCCATCTTAATTTAGGGTTTTCTGTCTTCAATTATCATCTTATCGGTAGCGTCTCCTTCTCCGGAAAAGTTATCATTCTCTTCTAGGATTCGNAAATCAATAAAAACAGGAGTTCAGAGTTGTCTCTCCAAAAACCAAAAGTAGAATCAAAGTATAGAAAATAAAGCATAGCCTACAAAGTGGCTGTAAAATCCCTATAAATAACCTAAACACGAATTGGGGTCTTCTTGTAAATATCAAAGTCTTCTGGACCAAGTTGCAATTCTTCAACTCTTCATTAAAGTCGCGGGTCGTGTCTGTCTCGATGAGTGTCGATCGATGCTTGACGTGATTTGCTCCAAAATGCTCCAGAAAGGTCCAATATCTCCAATTATGCTCCAAACGTGCTAAGACCTGTAAAAGACTCTAAAAGACTACAAAATAGCAGAAAGACTCTATAAAACGGACTTATATCATGGCCTAAAAGGGGTAAAAACCATGATATATCAATATATGGATGAGCAAAGTGCACAAAGATTTGTCATTTTCTCTTGTCTCAAATAAAATTTTGTTATTTTCTATTTGCTAATTTCTATGTGTGTATAGAACGTCTATTTTTTGTGAGCAAAGTGCACCGAAGGAAAATCATTTAGTGCTTTGCTTCGATGCATTGGATTCAAGCTTCATATCAACTGGATTATTCCCGTACATAGCTCTAGATTTATGTAATGTCTATATTTCCTTTGAACCTTTCACTTGGATGCTCTTGTATCACGTGAGCTTCATTTCCTTTGGTATAGAAGGTCTGCAAAAAAAAATAGTATGGAAGGTCTATGTTTCTCAGTTGGAGACGAATGTATTGACATGTTGTAAATGATAGTTTAATATATTGATGAGCAAAGTGCAGAAATGCTTCTATACTATTTTTTCACTTTGTATGAAATGTCTGTATTTTTTAGTTGGTAGATTTGTTATGTCTTTGATTTTTAAAAATAGACTTGCTATGTTATTGAAAAAAATAGAATTCTTACGTTACATGTGCTGTTATTGACGTATGAAAAAAAATTCGGGTTTGTTTTTCAAAATTCAAATCATGTTAGCCATGAAATAAAATCAGTGTTTTTTTTTGTACTAATACAAGGTTGAACCAGTTACCAGTATGCGATTTACGCAAAAAAAAAATCATTGGGGTAAACATATGTGGTGTCAAAATAAATCGTATAATCAGTCTATTTTTTTGCTGGGTAAAAGACTACACCTCTAAAGCTGCTTACTCACAGAGACATAATGGTCACAAAAATACACAGATGGTTACTTGCTTAGTTGTTTTTATCTATGGCTATATTCTTCATGCTTTATCCAAAATTGGTTATTTATTTTACCAATTGTCCCAAGAAACTAGTGAAAAGGGTTGACAAAAAAAAAAAAAAAAAAAACTAGTGAAAAGGTGAAGTACACGTGAATGTCTACTTCATCAGTTCTTTGAAGAATATGAGGTTGGGATTAACCTCAATTCATCAGCGAATCTGATTCCATCACTTTGTTCTTACCCATTTCTTCTCCTTCTTCAATTCTTCTCTCTCTCTCTCATATTTGGTTAAAAAAATTCATTTGAAATCGCAGAAGCTTTAGGTCGCTTTCATAAGCAACAAAAAATCAAAGGTATAGCTCACTAATTTAATTCGTTCGATTCACTTAATTCGCATAATTTCTGGGTTTCCTTGGTCCTACTTGATCACAATCATCTTCCGATCGATGGGTGAATTTTAACTTCTAAAAAGTCAACATCTTTCTTTGTTTCTCTCCTGTCTTTGTAGCAGAGATGAAGCAGCTCTGTTCTTTGTTGTTCTGGTCTTGTCTTTGTCTTGGATTGTTCGGAAAAGGACATTCTGGGAAACCAACAATTGTTAAAATTGGTTCAATATTCAGTTTCGATTCGGTGATTGGCAAAGTTGCTAAGATTGCGATTAATGAGGCAGTGAAAGATGTGAATTCAAATCCCGACATCCTTCGAGGAACACATCTTCAAGTTTCAATGCAGAACTCCAATTGCAGTGGTTTTATGGGCATGGTTGAAGGTACATTTTGTATGAGAGATGTATATTTTGGAATGTTTTAGTTTTTGATTTGTTTGGTAATGAATTTGTTTGTTGTTGTAGCGTTGAGGTTTATGGAGAAGGACATAGTTGGGATCATAGGACCACAATGTTCTGTAGTTGCTCATATGATATCTCATATGGCTAATGAACTTCGTGTGCCTCTTCTCTCATTTGCTGTAACGGATCCTGTAATGTCGCCGCTCCAATTCCCGTATTTCATTAGGACGAGTCATAGCGATTTATACCAGATGGATGCTATTGCTTCAATTGTAGACTTCTACGGTTGGAAAGAAGTAATAGCTGTGTTTGTGGATGATGATTATGGAAGGAATGGTGTGGCTGCGCTTAACGATAAGCTTGCGAGTAGGAGATTGAGAATCACTTACAAGGCTGGTTTACATCCGGATAATGTGGCGAATAAGAACGAGATCATGAACATACTTATTAAGATCATGTTGCTTCAGCCTAGAATCATTGTGATTCATGTCTACTCGGAATTGGGTTTTGCAGTTTTTAAGGAGGCCAAGTATCTTGGAATGATGGGAAATGGGTATGTTTGGATTGCTACGGATTGGTTGTCTACTACTCTTGACTCTTTGTCTCCGCTTCCCGCTGAGAGACTGGAAACTATTCAAGGTGTTCTTGTCCTGCGTCCGCACACGCCTGATTCGAATTTAAAGCGGGAGTTTTTCTCGAGGTGGCGTAAGATTCCTGGTGCTCCTTTGGCTCTTAACACATATGGTCTCTATGCTTATGATTCGGTTATGCTCTTAGCGCGGGCTTTAGATAAGTACTTCAAACACGGTGGGAAAATATCTTTTTCGAATGACTCAATGCTTGATGCCGTGGGGAAAAGCGGAAACCTCAACTTAGAAGCGATGACCGTCTTTGATGGTGGAGAAACTCTGCTTAAGGATATCCTCAGAACGCAAATGGTTGGTTTAACAGGACCGCTTCAGTTCACTCCAGATAGGTCTCGGATCCGCCCCGCTTATGATATTATCAATGTGGCGGGGACCGGTGTTCGCCAAATAGGCTACTGGTCGAATCATTCTGGTTTATCAGATGTGCCACCTGAGTCACTCTACAAAAATAAGCAACCAAATATGTCTTTTGGTACAACAAGTCCGAAACTAAGGCATGTTATTTGGCCGGGAGAAACGTTTCAAAAGCCACGCGGATGGGTTTTCTCAAACAATGGGAAAGAGCTCAAGATTGGCGTGCCTATTCGCGTCAGTTACAAGGAGTTTGTGTCACAGATTCGTGGAACCGAGAATATGTTCAAAGGGTTCTGCATTGATGTTTTCACAGCTGCAGTGAACCTCTTACCATATGCAGTCCCTGTCAAGTTTTTTCCTTATGGAGATGGAAAGGAGAATCCGAGCTACACGCATATGGTTGAGATGATAACAACTGGTGTGAGTGCCCATTACATTCTTCTAGTAAAAGTTTTTTTCCGCTACAATTTTTTGTTTTGTTTTCATTGCTTCTTACTTTTAAAATGAAATTACTGCAGACTTTCGATGGGGTAGTGGGTGATGTTGCCATCGTAACAAACCGAACAAAGATTGTAGATTTTACACAACCGTATGCAGCATCTGGACTAGTTGTTGTTGCTCCCTTTAAGAAACTGAATTCAGGAGCTTGGGCTTTTCTCCGACCTTTCAATCGACTTATGTGGGCAGTCACGGCTTGCTGCTTTCTCTTTGTCGGCATTGTTGTTTGGATCTTGGAGCATAGGATTAACGATGAATTCAGAGGCCCACCTAAGAGACAATGCGTCACAATTCTCTGGTCAGTTTTACTATATTTCAGAGGAGTAACAAAGAAAAAACAAGTCCCATTTTTTCTTGTTGGAGGTCAATCAACTTCATGATTTCCTAGGCTGAACCACTAACAGTTTGTCTGATATCTGCAGGTTTAGCTTCTCAACCATGTTTTTCGCGCATAGTACGTGGAAAAAAGAGAATAGAAAACTTAGCATCTCACTGGTGATTGCTGGCTTTTTCTGACCCGAGCCTTTCCCTTGGTTTTCGCAGGAGAGAACACAGTTAGTACACTTGGGCGGTTGGTTCTGATTATATGGCTATTCGTTGTACTAATAATCAACTCGAGCTACACAGCTAGTCTCACATCGATTTTGACGGTTCAGCAGCTCTCCTCACCTGTCAAGGGAATTGACAGCCTTAGAGAAATGGATGAACGGATTGGGTACCAGGTGGGTTCGTTTGCAGAGCGTTATTTGAGGTATGAGCTCAACATATCAGAGTCACGACTTGTCCCACTTGGATCACCTGAAGCCTATGCCAAGGCTTTAAAAGATGGACCACACAAAGGAGGCGTTGCTGCAATTGTGGACGAGCGTCCCTATGTCGAACTCTTCCTCTCCAGCAATTGTGCCTATAGGATCGTCGGTCAGGAGTTCACCAAAAGTGGCTGGGGATTTGTAAGTCTTCATATATCTCCAAAATGCATTAGCTTTGTGGGCGCTTGTTAATTATTTGAACAAGGGGTTTGGCATTGGGCATTTTTGTTTGGTTTGGTTGGTTATCAGTTTGTTCGGTTTGTTAAGTATAAATATGTTTTTACCATTCGGTTTGAAAGATTGTGGTTCGGTATGGTTAATGTCTTATGATCATTTCCTAACTATGAATGGGTTTTTTTACTTAGGCATTTCCTAGAGACTCTCCTCTAGCAATAGATCTGTCAACAGCGATCTTGGAGCTGGCAGAGAACGGAGATCTGCAGAGGATCCACGATAAGTGGCTAATGAAGAATGCGTGCACTTTAGAGAACGCGGAGCTCGAATCAGACAGGCTTCACCTGAAAAGCTTCTGGGGACTGTTTCTCATATGCGGAGTTGCGTGTGTCCTCGCTCTCTTTCTCTACTTTGTTCAGATCATCCGTCAGCTCTATAATGCAAAGCCTGGCGAGGACAATGATGCCATTGGGAGAGAGAATCATGACTCCTCCTCCTTGCGTTCTACTCGT
Source organism: Eutrema yunnanense (assembly GCA_002933935.1). Taxonomy (NCBI): domain Eukaryota; kingdom Viridiplantae; phylum Streptophyta; class Magnoliopsida; order Brassicales; family Brassicaceae; genus Eutrema; species Eutrema yunnanense. The sequence goes on along the minus strand of PKML01068636.1, from coordinate 203,521 downwards.
CTGCAGAGATTCTTGTCGCTCATGGATGAGAAAGAAGACGTGTACAAGGCGGGAAGCAAGAAGAGAAAGATCGATGGATCAGTGAACGATACTTCGGGATCAAGACATTCACGAGGATTCGACAGAGAAAGAAGCTTTAATTCAGTAAACCCATTAGATTGAAAGTGTAGTTACAGAGACGTATATAGATTATTTTAAAACATCAAAAGATTCAAAAATTATTATAGTTTCAAAGTGTATTCAAATGGGAGATTTGGTTTAATATTCTAAAAAAATTATATATTTTGAAAACTAACCCATCTTTAGAATTTTTTGAAAACTAACATTTTTGGCATCTAAAATTACCAAAATACTCAAAATAAACTAAACATATGAATTTTCTTAAATTCTAATTATTTATTTTTGATTAATTTAAAAAATGAATAAAAATATGGATGTAAAAAATGTCGATTATATCTAGATTTTGTGCGTGGAAACTTAAAAAATATTCAATAACAGAGCAGTTCGTATGAACTTACGGCTTCACAAACGTGTTTTTGTAGAATTTTGTTGTACGATGATAATGTATATATAGAGTTTGAGTATGTTAATGATAAATATAATAATAGATTTGTGTATATCTAACAAAATTGTTTATATCTAATATGAATTTTAATGAAAATAATTTATTTTCTTCTTTCGAAATATATATATAT
>PKML01068636.1:186651-202001 GCA_002933935.1 Eutrema yunnanense | reverse complement strand
TTATCAAAAAAAAAAAAAAAAAAAAATTGGGATAGGATGAAATGACTATACAAAAAACTAGGGGTGACCAATCTAAACAACCCAACCCAATCCAAAAAACATAAATTAATTTGGATATAGATTTCTATAAAAACTTATTTAGGTCTAATAATATTTAATAATTTTGGTTTGGGTTATTTAGATTGGTCTTTAGATAACTAAAAACCTCAAATAAAACCCAAATTGTTTTACTTATATTATATAGTATATACATTAATAAACATAAATGTAAAATTACTAAAAAGTAAAACTAGTCATTTACTATCACATTTAAAGATATAAGTAAAATGAACTAATTTGACTAATAATCCTAATATACTAATTCATAGAAGTTTTGTTTTTGGCCTCATAATGTGATTAAATAAAGGGAGATTTGGTTTAATATTTTTTAAAAATATATATATTTTGAAAACTAACCCATGTTTTAATTTTTTTTGAAAACTAACCTTTTTGTATGTAAAATAACCAAAATACCTAGATAAATCAAACATAGGCATTGTTTTAAAATCTAATTTTATTATTTTGATTAATTTAAAAATAGAGAAAATTATATCATTTCAATCTTGTTACATTTCTAATATATTTATAAAGAAAATATATCATTTTCAACATAAAAAATCTAAAAAATAATGGATGTAAACAAACAAAAAAAAGCCCATTATTTTTTAGATTTTTGTGTGTTGAAAAAAAAAATATAATTTAACATTCATGAAATAAAATATTATTAAATTTTATAACTTATCTTAGAATGTGAACGCAAGGACTTATGATAACAGAGCAGATCGTATGAACGTACGACTTCACAAACGTGTTTTTTTTTGTATAATTTCTTGTACGTATGGTGATGAATATAGGAGTAGATTTTCATACCAATTTGTGTATATCTAATAAATATATATGATTTTTATATCTAAATATAAATTGTAAATAAATTTATTTTATTCTAGTAGATATAAATATATAATAAAATTATTATTGAATATCTATTTTACAATATATAATTTTATTCTTAAAATTAATAACAAATATTTTTTGTAATTGGAAATTCTCAAAATTCATGATGGGTATAATTTTATTTTTACGTAATAAAGAAGTTAGTTTTCAAACTTTTTAAAACATGGGTTAGTTTTCAAAGTATATAAAAAGTTTGGAATATTAAATCAAATTTCCTCTTAAATAATTCAGTTACAAATAGTGTTTTAAGTTCAGTTTATGTTTTTCAGACTGGTACAGTATAGTAAAGGCAGTTTTTCTTCAAGCGAGAGAAATTGTAAAACTGTTAGTTTGCATAATCGTATACCAGATTAAACCGAAACGTAATTGACGTTTTAAACCGTGTAAGGAAAATATCCAAAGAGGAAACCGATAGATATCAAACCGTATCTTCAAAATTAAGCGTAGATACTTGGGTTGGGCCTATGGTCAGATGGGTTATGGGCCTAATAATCATTCCATTTGTAGGGTTTAAAATGGAGTTCAGGACCTAATTTTGATTTTGACAATAATACAAGGGTCTGATTGAAAATTTGATTGCTTGGTTTGTCTCTCTGGACGCCGATGATTGTTTCCCGGTTAGAGGAAAAAAGTTAGGTTTTTGTTTTTTGTTTTTTCGGTTAAGAAGGGACAGAGTTAACAAATTATTCTCTACCTTTGATACTTCACTCTAAATTAGTAATCAGAGGAAGGCGACGGTGGGGATGGTGTTGGAGCAACTGGAAAAGTCGGTGGAGGCGAATCCAGACGACCCTTCTCTACAATTTGAACTCGTAACTGTTTTTTCCGACGATGATTTAATTCCTTCTCCTATGGGTTCTCTTGATATCTGCTCACGGAAAGAGCAATTGCAACTTTATTTGATACAGGGTTTGTATCTGTGGGAGAATGGTGGAGATTCCGAGAAAGCGGCGGAGCATTTTGTGTTATCGGCGAAGTTAAACCCGGATAATGCGGCGGCGTTCAAGTATTTAGGGCATTACTACCTCGATCTCAATCAAGCTGCCAAGTGTTACCAGAGAGTCAGTGTTGTTCTGTGCGATTTATTTGACAGACAAGGGAAAGAGATCCTGGAAATTGCGGTCTCCCAAGGCTTTCTGGGCATTTTGCAGATTGGGTTACATTCAGGTTGTTTGATTGTTCTTCCCATTTTTCTGCAATCTCTCTTTTGTTATCTTGCTTGCTCTTCATCTATGGCTTTGGATTATATCGCAGCTTCATCAGAAGAAGTGTTCTGAAGCTGTTCAGAGCCTTCAACATGCAATTAGAGGTTATCCATCCTACCCATGCCTGACTTGTGGGAAGTAATTGTCCTTTTCTCTTTATCCTCCGTTATTATCAAATTACGTTTCTTTGTTTTCACTACAATAACGAATTTATCAAATTACGTTTCTTTGTTATCTGGACATCTAATGTTTGTTTTGTTTCTTGAGCAGCTTACATATGCAAGATGCTTTCCGTGGTCTGGTGGAACTGAAAACTCAGAATTCACTGTAAAGACATTTGATGATTCAATCCTTTCTTGGAGAAGCATTTGTTACTCAGCTGCATTGTCAGCCAAATCTTCTTACCAGCGAGCTTTACACTTAGCCCCTTGGAAAGCCAATGTTTATGCTGACATTGCCATAACCTGTGATCTCGTTTCAAGTTTAAGCGATGACTCTGAAACTTCTAGTCCTTGGTAAGATTGTACTGAGCTTTATTTGGCATTTTCTCAGTTTTTGATGCGCGTCCCCTTGTAATAGTCTACAATTCTATCAGGAAGCTACCAGAAAAGATGGCTCTGGGATCGTTATTGCTGGAATTCGACAACTCGGAGTTCTGGGTTGCTTTGGGTTGTATGTCTGATAATACTGCCTTGAAACTACATGCTTTGATCCGGGCATTGCATTTGGATGTATCTTTAGCCGTTGCTTGGGCTTTTATGGGTCAGGTATTGTGCCTTGACATTTTTGTCTTTCTGGCTCTGTATTGGATGTCCTAGCTTTATCAGGGATAGGCTGTTGCTCGCATTTTTGTTTGACCTATGTTTATGATTTCAGTTACAGTTTCCCTCTTTTTGATTGTAATCTCGGTTGTATTAAACAGATCTTCAGGGAGTCGGATGAAATGAAATTAGCAAAGCAGGCTTTTGATTGTGCTAGAAGCATAGATCCTACACTTGCGCTACCTTGGGCCGGCTCAGCTGATACTTATGCCAGGTAGATGCTTATTATGTGAAAAAAGAATATTCATGTTTTCGAACTAAAATTTGGCCCCACATAGACTAATTAACACCTCAGGGAGTCAATATCAGACAAGGCTTTTGAGAGTTGTTTACGAGCTGCGCAGATATCACCGGTAAGTGTTGCTTTAACTTGTTTACTTACTGTGATGGCTTTAATTTAGGCATGAGATCTTCTGTCCAGCTTGCGGAGTTCCATGTTGGTTTGGCATGGCTTGCTTTGCTGCACGGAAATATTTCATCTCCGCAGGTATGAATTATATATATATATATATATATATATATATAATATTAATATCTAAACATGATTTTTTTAATTGGAATGAGTTTTACGTAGTTCCCCCTCTGATATCGTGTTGCAGATTTTTGCTTGCATTGAGCAGACAGTGCAGCGGTCCCCTGATTACCCAGATGATGATGATTAAAAATAAAAGGAAGAAAACAAACATGGATATGGAGTGGATAATATATGGGCTGTTTCTGGAATCAACCAATATTAAAATGGTTAGTGGATCCCTTTTCAAATTTATAAAAAGAATTATGATATAGTTAAACAAATACATTATCTTAAAATAGGAAACATAACCCACATAGATAGTGAAGTTCAAATATGGGCTAAAAATACAACATAGAGTTTTTTCAGCTCAGAAAATGTCAAAAACATGAATCTTAAAACTAATTGAGATTTTGAAATACCTTTTTGTAGACAACATTCATTGTTCTTTTCTTGACTTTACCATCTATGTCTGTAATAAGAATTTTTAGCCCAGATCTGGACTTCACTCTCGATAGAGTAACATACAACTGACTATGTGAGAAAACCGATCTAGGCATATACAAACCTACATTTTGAAGAGTTTTTCCTTGACTTTTGTTGATAGTCATTGCAAAAGCCAAAGTCAATGGAAACTGTCTTCGACGCATTCTAAAGGGAAACCTTGTTTCCGGTGGCGTAACGTATATCCTAGGTATTAGAACCTTCTGCCCGGTTTTAGAGGTGAGTTTAGCACTCCCCGGTTTAACCCGTTTTGAACCAAGACCGCCCCAATTGATTATGGTTGATGACAGTTCAAATTAAGTAAAGGGGGCCCATAATCGCAACCAGCAGGCCGAGCTCGGCCTGAAAGCCCAACTCATTACTAAACGCACCGACCTCCAAGAATTATGGAATCTTTCCCGATTTCATTGGAGGAAAAAGAAGATTTCCTTATCCTGATGGAACTAGGAAAAGGAAATCCCCCTGTTTAGGACGACTCATAATCTTATAAATAGGGAGACCCTAGCCACAATTCAAATCTAACACAATCATCTGCGAGACCTAAGAGACCAAGAGCTGAGACTTTAGCTTTTAACTTCTTAATTCGCAAGTCATCTTTTTACGATCTAGCAATCTTGTAACTCCGCCGAGTTTAATCAATAAACGAGATTTGATCCATTAATTTTACTGTTTTGCCCCTTGTGTGATTTTCAGAATCAACACCGGTCACCTTGTCATTTCCTGTGATGATTCTTCCCTCGACAACATGACGTCCCAACTGAGTAATAATCATCCAAGTTCCATTGCATAACCCACCCTTAGGATCAATGTTACGCACACACATTACTGGAGCACCAATTTTTAATTTTAAACAATGCTTCGGCAAGCCTGATATTTTGATGCTATTCAAAAACTCTGTTGGGTAAACAACGTTATCAGTTGTGTCAACATCTCCAGGTTCAATACTATCACAGCTTAGATAGACTTTCTCTTGACCTGAATCAGAAAGATTCATACGGCAAAAGTATATTAATATGATATACTAAAAGAAAACAAAGATTCGAAACTTATGATTAAAATACTTTATTAATATAACGTCATATAAATATAAATAATTATTTTTTACCTGATAACTTAGAAAGCATATAATCATTAATCTGATCGACATCGTCATTTGTTGGAGCTAGAATTGCTTTGTTATTGTAAAAATTATCATCATTGGATCTCCCAAAACAGTCATCATAAACTTCTCATACTATAGTGTTGATGGGATCACCACACTCTTTTATCAACAAATCTTCGGGGATGTCAATTTCAATATCTCCGTCGTTTGGAACATTGATCTTCCCATCACCAATGTTTAAAATCCATTAAGAGAATTCTTTTAGTTCAACAACATCGTTTTCACTGAGTCCAGCAAACAATCTCATGTTCTTAGTGAGCTTTAAGATCTTGCAATGTTCCCACAGATAAGATGAATTTAGAGATGCAAAGACAGTTTCCGATCTTCCACCTCCTGGGATAACCGACAAAATCTGCCTGAAATCACCGCCAAATACAACGACCTTGCCTCCAAAAGGCCTATTGCTACGTGATCTAATAACATCACGATAACTACGATCTAAATTCTCGAAACAATGTTTGCTCATCATAGGAGCTTCATCCCAAATTATAAGATTGGCCTCTCTAACTAATCCTGCAAGATTTGAACCTGGGGTCATATTTTACACCGTGAATTCATCTGGATTAATTGGAATTCCAAACCTCGAATGTGCTGTCCTGCCACCTTCTAACAACAGAGCAACTATTCCACTTGATGCATTGTTTAAAACAATAAGACCCCTTGATCGAATAGCTGCTGAAAGTAGAGTCCACATAAATATTTTACCAGTACCTCCAAAACCATACACAAAAAACACGCCACCTCTGTCCTTTAACACATCATCGAGAATCTCTTGGTAAACACCTCTCTGCTTATCGGTTATCATTGACATAAGTCTATCATGTTCTTTCCTTTGAACTTCTTGGTTTTAACTCCGCTCATCGTCAATTAGACAGTTGCCTAGCTAGATTTCAAAATCATCTGGTTTAGGCATGGTTTTCCAGTTTCCTAATGTACGTCCAAGGCTTTGCAACATTTTCTCGATATCCGATAAAGCAATGTTTTTAGTTGCGATTATGTCAAATTCAGATATGAGAAAAGCACAATTAAAGAAAATATACATTAATAATAATTTTATAATACTACATAAATATGTTGAAATCTACTATAAGTTTCTATAATGTTGCCTATACCAATTTATTTAATAAAATAGATATAAAATTGTCATTAATACTTACCAGGGTTTCGAGTTTCTTTTCTCCTCATGTAAAGAATGTCTTCAACAAAGTATTCCCAAACAGAATCCCAAACCAATTTCGGTTGTGTTAAACAATCTGAAACTAACATTATGACAAAGAACTTGCGTAGAGATCTTGAAGACGCCCATACGCTTGATTCGTTGATAGCTAAGATGTATTGCTTTTCATCCTCCAGCAATCCCCTTGCTTCACAAGCTTCTTTGAAAGTTTCATATCGAATGTTTTCAAAAGTCATGATATCCTAATAGCATGTTGGACCCTTTACGTAATTAAGCAAAACTCTCAAAAAGTACTTTTGGTCACAAGCTAGATGAACATATGCAATCCTTCCAATCGCATAGCCTCTTTTCCGGGGTTTCCATACCCTCTCTTTTAGATGCCAAACAAATTTAGTTTGAAATTCTGCATAAGTTAGATCTTTGGCATGAGGATATATTTTGCATGCTTCCATCCAAGCCAAAAACATAGATTGACTAACAATATTACGATTAAGAACTGTCTCAAGAGGTTCGTCTGCGTCATAGAAAACCAACTGCTGATTTGGCAGGTGGAAGCCAAGTTTCTCCACATATATATTCCGATATTGTGTAGGAAATACAAGAATTCGCCATGTTGATTCACATGCAGATAGGTACCTATAGGAAATAAAAGAATTTATAGTTATTTTGGTGTAATATTTAAAAATAATATATGACAATATTTATGCATATGTGTCGTTATTTGCTGTCAACACATACCTGCAATCATAGTATCTTTTAATTTCGTCGACTTGTCCATCTTTTTCTTTATCTATTGCCGCTGCTACATAATCAGGTTCCTTATGGATGTACTTGAAGATATATTTAATAGCTCGTGTTTGAATGCACCATTCAACGTTCATATGAGCATTATAACGACACATAAGATCGATGTTATAAGGAACTACAAATATATTGTCGAGCTTATGACCATCTTTCTCAACGAAACGGTCATCATTACGACGCCTATATCGTGGGAATCCATTAGCATCCATTGCAGTTTTTTCGTTGATCGGTTTGGGAAAATACTTTGAACATTGACCATTTACCATACAAACATTAGAGGGGTTTGCTTTACCACAAGGCCCATGCATCATCATATCAGCAATGACTTCGTATAATTCTGGATCTGTTGACTTATCAGGGATTTCAGCGCATATAATCTGATCAATATCATCAGTAGTATTAAATTTAGATCCTTTCTCCATGATCAGTAGGATATGTGCATGAGGCATTCCCCTTTTCTGGAATTCAATCGTGTACATTGCTGTAACATATAAAATAAGTCATGTTTAGACACTCAATCATATACAGGAATACAATCTAATTTAATAATCAACATAATTATACCCAGGAGTAAATATTTACATGCAATGGTATTTCCAAAAACATTTATTTCTTGGTTAAATCTAGCATAAGATTATCTAGTTTCATATTGAATACTCTGCACAAAATGTCAGGTCTGTCCTCGGTTGCTAAACCAAATACCTGTAGCTATCTGGTTATTTCTGGCCAACTAGGATTGCAAGTCAGTGTGATGAAAAAATCTGGAAAACCAAAATGTTTGCATATAGCAATTGCATCGAGGTAATGTTGATGCATATACCTCGAGCCTCCAACAAAACTCGATGGTATAAATATTCGTTTACCTCTGTCTGAAAGATATGATTCACCATTTTTAGCTGATTTCTGAATAGATTCGTAATTATCAGATCACAAATTTTTCTGATTTAGCCAAACATAACACAATCTATTCGATTCTATTACTGTGTATGCATCAACCAAAAACTGTTGAAACAACCTTCCTGACCTGTTTAAGAGCGGAAATTCACCTTCTCTTTCCATTATTATAAACGCAAAAAACTCACGCATAGTAATTGACTTCCTTTTCATGCCTTGTGTTTCTTCAAAACCGATAGGTATGTCTAACCGAAAGCCATCTTCACCGTATGGGAACAACAACGGATATTGTAGAGGCAAATACGCATGATGCAGTTCACTTATCCTCTGGAATTTTCCGGAATTAGTCTTAAGAACAATGTCACGTTTTTCCATGTTTAACACGAAATCTCCTGGTATCAGAGCATCAACTTCATCTACCGTAGGGATATTATGTTTTCTTCCATCTTTACTTCTACTTTCAACTAACCTCAATCTTAAACCATCACCTCCCTCAACAGTCATTCTATCTCTAACTAACCTAAAAGCTTTGACGTGAGGATTCCATTTATCCAACATATTTTTTAAAATTGCAACAACTTTCTCCCTAAGTTTACATGCAGCTTCACTTGAGGACCTATATAAAAAATAGACACAACTTATATACTAATACTTTTTGACAAAACATTCAAATGTACGTAATACAATATATTGAAACATCACTTACTCATATGCAAGAAGTCGGTTATGAATTTCGTCCAGGGTATCATATATGTATAACTGCAAAACTTTGGACTCTCTCCGCCCTTTGGAATCAGATCACCAATGCGATGATAATTTTCACCTGACAGCTGGAAAACATATGTACCACGTCTATTATTAATTGAATGATTAATCTTACCTCCTAGAGATGTGAAAGAAAACATCATATTGTATGCTCTTATGAATTCGCAAAAGTGTTTTGACAACTCATCTCCTTTGCATAGAAATTCGATTAATTCTTGAGGAGGATTTTTCAGCATGGGGAGGACAATCTTTCCTTGTTTACAACACAATGTGAACATTGGGTTTGCTGATCGCCGGCGTTTCCATACTCGCTCATCATACCACATGTAAGCTCCACAATGAATACAATTATATATCGGATCTCCTAAATCTTTGTAATCTGTAATTTTTCCATAATTAATAACATTAGTATTTGTCATATCTATTTTCTAGAGATGGTTAAATAATGCTGACATATAAATCCAAATACCTGATTTTAATTTAGTATTCAATGTAGGTCTTTCTGAAGATGATGAATAACTATTATTTACGTCGTTCATCAACACATAAATACCTTCCGACACTGGAGTTGTGTTATTATTTGTATGAGTTCGAGATGATTCACCAACTACATAATCAATTTGCTGCTGGTTATCATCTTCCTCATCTTCAGAGTTACTCTCCATAGGATACCTATTGTCATAAGCTGTTTGATGATAATAAATTATTTATCAAGAAACATATATGACACCAATTTTAGTTTGAGAGTAATGAAACATTAATTTACCTTGTGGGTGATCTTCTACTATGAATTTTGTTTGCGATAAGTTATCTTCTCCTTGAATTTCATTATCAGTATGGTTAGTTACCACTATGAACTATGAAATGAAGTAGTGTAAATCAGTTCCATAAAATATAGTTAAATCAATATAGAAAAGTATATATATTACTAAATCACCTAACTGTGTGCTATTCAAGCACTTTCTCTTATACGTAGGATTTGAACTTGTATAATTTCTTTCATTATATGAATTGTTTCCCAAATCATTTGTCAATTCTGACAATGGATGACTGGTTTGACAGTTTGTTGAACTTATAGTTGAAGATTCTCCAATCGAGAAACTCGTTATATTTTCTGATTTTTTTCTTCCACCTGTTATCAATCATCTTCATAAAATTCATAACATACATTTGTAATGTCCTACGATCTCCTAAATCCTTAGGACACAAACAATACTAAGGTATATTAACAAAACACTCACGTTTCAGAAGGGGCGGTGATATAGTTTTTCCAATTTTCCTTGGTCTTCCACCTTAAATATATATGTGTGTTACATTGAAAATTCAGATGTATCGATTTTTGAAAAAAAAATATTCAGATAAATTACGGAGAACTTACATTTCTTTTTAGGAGGTGTTACATCTAGATTGAGATTGTCTGAATCACAAGTATAGCGATCAATTTTCAAAGATAGCTGTTTCGAAAATGTGTTTCTGTATAAGTGTTATTGGTTTCTTATGAAACTGTTGTTTATACGGTAAAACCAAGATAGCGGTTTCTTAAAATTGAAGATGATTAAGGAATGTCCTCCCAAAAAAATCTGTACGTATTAATCAGAAATTAAAAATAGAATTTGGAATATTAACATGATTAAAATAATTCCATGTACACCGTTAAGCTTAGATAGTCCGCAAAATTATTTCCAATATTCCAGCCGAAATGAAAGGTATATTGATCGTTTTCCATAAACGTTTACAATTTTCAAACTTGATTATACTATTTTACATATATATTTCGAAAACAGTTTAGATTTTATCCGGTGTATGAATACTTCAATTTTAAAAATAATATTTTTTGATATTTAATATAGGCAACATTCCATAAAATGATATATTCTCTTTATCTTAAATTAGTAAACCTCAGAATTTACTGACATTATTTTCGATTATCATTTCAATCCCCATCTTTAAATTTTAATTAATAAATTTTGGTAGTTTTAATAATTTTTGTTTATCCCCATCTTTCGAACATCGTTTCAATCCTCAGAATGATCGTTTGTATATTTTGGTAGTTTTAAGAGTGGAACCTTTTTTTAGGAAGAGGCATCTTTTTGTTATTTCTCATATTGAAAATATATTTAATGCGCTAAAGAACATGCACATAGTACCTACATGTAATTATATTTTGAAATAGTAAACATTAGTGCTAAAAATCCGGATAAAAAAACACACGATAAAAAGTTATTTCACAACCTTGTAATAACTTCTTCGATGTCACCATGAGTCTTACAACTATAGACCGTCTTCTGATTTTTCTCATCATCTGAATCGTCACCATATGGTTGAACTTTCGTGTTACACAACTTGCAAGAGTAGTAACACCACTTTACCGGATTTTCAATGGCTCGAACGGTAGCTGTTATCACAAACTTGCCGACCTATTGTATAACAAAATACTTTTAAAAATTGTGCGGTAGTTGTTTCGAACTCATAACTTTAATTATAAAAGACAGAAATAGTGATAATCATTGATTGTACTAACTCACCACATTAGGCTCTAGTATTCCAGAAATCGTATTTCTACGGTTTCTCCCAAAGAATTCATCAAGCATGTTCACCATTTGACTACCCCATGAAATTTGCCGGGTTTGATCATTTCGGGTGATAGGTTGATTGTCACTTGGTAACCTATATATAATTTTTCTCATATTCATTAATAGCAACATGCATATCAATTGCTATTCGATATTATTTTCAATATTACTTACATGCTCTTGAACTTCACAACATGATTTGTCTCCGGATCGAATACAATTCTTGTTGTGTTAAAAACATTAGATATGCTAACATGACCTGTTACAAAAATAATCAATTAACTAATATGTATTGGTTTGAGAATACGTAAGAACATATCCGCAAACAAATGTACCTTTGTACTTTTTGATTTGAACCAACTTCATAACACAAACAACCACACCAGTTTTGTGTGTTTCAGCATATGAATGTACCTAATGGGCATACTCTCCACATAAAGTACATTGCAAACGAACATTACTACAAATACGAATAACATGTTATAATTATGATATTTAAAAATTTCCAATTTCAAATAATATGTAGATGATGACTTACATCACATCTCGTAGAGTCACCTGTAGTTTCGGGGTCGTGGTACTCTTCCCACGGAGAACAACATCCTCAATGGATCCAACATTAACAATTTGCCCTATAACATATGCACATCACAATTGAGGTAACGTAAATTATTGTTACATAAATAATAATATTGGGCTTTTTAAAAAACAATGATAGAGTGAAATTATAACATACCAATCAAGATATATGACTCTTGACTAATATTGAACAATATCTCGCTAAAGTCAACGGAATATTGGTCAAGATTGTTGACCAGAAAAGCATCAACTGGTTTAATCTTAGTGGATCGGAAAAATGTCAATTTGTGAGAGAACGTAGATGTCTTCAACATATCAGAATATTCTTTTAGAAGGAAGACATTTACATAGACATATTCACCTTCTTTTAAATCCTTTGCATGCTTGCTTATCAATTCTTCTTCAAGGATAGCATATAGTCTTGTACCCTATTAAAAGTAACTGAATGAATTAATCAATGTAAAGAAATTGGAATAATCAATTTCAAGTGTGTATTTGAAACAAACCTCTTCGTCAACCAACACCATCTCTATGGTGTTATCCCCTCCTTTTTTGAATGATTTCCAAAGAACCAAAACATGCGCTTTAATCTTTTGAGTTTCGCAAGATAAATCAAGCGCATTGAAAAGAAGGTAAGAATTCTTTCTAGAGACTATATACATAATGAAAGTTATTTTAACTGCAAATAACTTAAGGTTCTTAGTGATTTAAGGTTTGCAACTCTAGATATATATATATATATATAGCAGCACCTCACGGTCTACGTTTTCAGAAGCAAGAATATTGTACACAATTAATAGTAAGATATTCAGAATAATATATTCAACTTTTTTAGGAAATAATGCATCCAATTGTTATCATTACGCGATATTCTAGGGTTTAGAATATATTATTGTTTGTATATTGGATATTAATTTCTTTATCGAATAATCAGTTGAATCGTGGATTCAAATCTATATTTTAGACGACTCACAATCACTAACAGTAGGTATATATATAGATTTCCTTGATAATACAAATTCTCATATATTAAATATTTACGGCCGTCGTGATATTTCTATTCCGCAATTTTAGATTTTGCAATAATCGTAAATATGGAAAACAATAATTAAACAATCAGCCAATCAAATTAACAACGATTTCTTTATATCCTATTTTTCAAACTGGGTGTTAGAATCCGCGCGTTTTTCCTCGTGTCTGAACATAAAAGAAAATAATAATAATATTTAAATCATTAGCCAATCAAATTAAAACGATCTTTATACCCGAGCATTGTCAACACGGGTCGAAAAGGATACGCGTCCTTTCACACGGGTATCATCAAGAGAAATTAAAAAAATTGAAAAAGGAGATTCAACAACCAATCAAATTATAACGTTAATACATGTGGCATTGACGTCATATTTGTGATTTGCTGAGAATCATCGTGGTTACTTAAACGACCTCTCAATTAATAGTAAGATATATTTCCGTGTAGTATAAATATGTATGCTGGGTTAATGTAAGAAAAGAACTTAAGAAAGTAATAACACTCTTCTCTCTCACGTCTCTACTCTCTCTCATTTCTCTCATCAACAAAACAAATAATCCTCACCTATATATATACATATACATATATCCACATATAATATATCATATTTTATAACACGTTATAAGCACGATCCGTTCCTATACTGGAAAGGTGAGGTTTAATTTATGTTCGATCCGTTTATATTTTAATTTTTGGGAGGATATGCACTGCCTTCCCCAAACCGATCGTTATGATAGGCTCTGCCTTCATGATTATGATCATATGGTAGAGTATGCCTCCTCAGATCATATGGCAGGCTCTGCCTCCTCAAATATATGGTTGGCTTATGATCATATGGCAGACTATGTCTCCTCAGATCATTGCTTCCATAAAATAAATGTCCCGAAGATATTTATGAAAGGTTCCAGAAGAACCATATAACAAAAATAATGTCTAGAAGACATACTTAAAACAAAAATCCCAGAAGACATATATGAAATCGTTCTTGAAGAACTGCTTCGTCTAGAAGATGTTTTAAATTATTGTTCTTTTAATTTCTGTTTATTATCATAAATTATATGGAAGGCTTGCATCCTATATTATTTTAAATTTTGTCTTCATTATGTTTACGAATTTTATTGTGTTGCTTTAAAATTGGAAATTTAAATTGAATTAATGAATTGTTAAACTATGTATTCAGTTATCATGTCAAATTTGGCGAACCTCGAAATCGCTGCCTTTGATATCTCTGGAAATAATTATATGAGATGGGCAGTAGCCGTAAGGATGCATTTAAAGGGAAAAGAGCTCCTTGATACCATCAATAAATAAAAAACAACCATAGAAGAGAAAAAAGCAAACACCATGATATTTTTATTCCACCATATCCACGATGGTTTAAAAAATGAATATATCACGAAAGAAGATCATGCATATCTTTGGCAATCACTCAAAGATAGGTTTGATCACCAGAAATATGTGATCTTACCAAAAGCTAAGCATGAGTGGTTAAACCTCCGGTTTCAGGATTACAAGAGCGTTACTGAATATAATTCCTCTATGTTTGGAATTACTTACAGGATAATGTTATGTGGAGAAAAGATAAGTGATTTTGATATGATCGAAAAAACTCTCCAAACATTTCATCCTGGAAACGTAATTCTGCAGCAATAGTACCGGGCAAATGGACACACGAAGTATTCAGAGTTGATGCAAGTTCTCTTGGTGGCATAACAAAATAACGAACTCGTGATGTTAAACCATCAATATCGTCCAACTGGATCATTTCCATTCCCAGAAGTGAATGTTACATCATCCGACTATAACAATTGGCAAAATGGGCGTGGACGCGGTCGAGGTAATGATCGTGGTCGTGGACGAGGATAAGGATGTGGACGTGGACGTGGACAAGGAAGAAAGTTCCGTCCTAATGATGTCAATACTGGAAGAAATAATAAAAGGTTCAAAGGAAATGCAGTTGGTCACGTAAATAATAAGCAACATGAGAATGTTTGCTACATATGCGGCATGAAATGACATTGGTCCCGCACCTGTCGTACGCCGAAACATTTAGCCGATCTGTATCAAGAATCACAAAAAACGAAGGGAAAAGAAGGTGAAACTAACTTCATATATGGCGAATCCGGACCTTCTTTTGATGGTATAAATGATGATACATATCTCGATATTGCTGATTTTGTAGTTGATCCCGAAGATATCAACGAACGATAAAACGACTAAGATCTTCCTGAAGAAGAAAATATGACATGATGTATATAGTTGTGTTTGTTAATCTTCCTGAAAAAGAAAATAATGTTTATAAATGTGTTTTTGTTGTAAAATAGTTTTTTTT
>PKML01068636.1:160478-172676 GCA_002933935.1 Eutrema yunnanense | reverse complement strand
ATTGATGTTATATATTCAGATTCATCTTTAACTTCTTTTTTTTTTTTTGAATGAACTAGCTCTTCATTGTAGTCAGAATTTGCTTAAAGTAATCGCATTGCTGATCGATAGTGAATGCATGGATCCAAATCTTGATAGAAAATTAATGAGAATTGCTCGAGGTCGTGGATGGCGTCATACGATGCAAATGTGAACTGGTCATGATCAAGAATGTTATTAGACTCTACGAATGCATCAAGAAACGTTTCGACATTTGTGTGGTCGGTTGAAGAATGATTATGGCATACGGGAATCACGCGAATGTGGATTGGAAGAAGCTGTTGCGATGTTTCTTGAGACTGTTGCGCATGATGAAGTTCAACGAACAATTGCAACACATTATCAACGTAATTAAGAGACGGTGAACAGAAAGTTTCATGAGGTTTTGGATGCGCTTGTTCGTATGTCTCAAGATATTATAAAGCCTGAAGAACACGAACTTCGACAGGTGAACCCCGTTCTGTCTTCTGATAATAGATATTATCCTTTTTTTAGTGGTTGCATCGGAGCTCTCTATGGTACACATGTAGCAGTGCGAGTTGGAAGTGATAAAAAAGAGAAGTACTGGAACTTACGGAAGCAACATCCTACCATGAACGTGCTTGGGATTTGTTATTTCAAGATGGAGTTCATATATACATGATATCAACTCATTTTAGCCTTCATAACATACATTTCAATTTGCATTTTGAGTCGCATTCGAGCATACCTAAGTCTTTCATGCATGTTTTGGTCTTGTTTAGAGAATAGGACGTTTTGCACTAGGTCTTAGAGTGTCTTGCATGTTATGGAGTCTATTCTAGGTACTTTGGAGCGGTTTGGAGATGTTCGGGAAGTCCCGAAGCTCAAGCACGACCGACCAGCACCTGTGCGATCCGTTTTAGTCGGTCCAGGAAAGCTAACCGCCCCATCGAGGAAAATCCAACCGTCCTGAAAGAGCGGGTCCTCGGCTAAAAATTCCCCCGGGGGAATTTCCGACCGACCCCAATCAGCAAGGTCCGTTTCAGCCGGTCCTAGAACAGGGATTTGGACCGGCCCAAAGAAGAAAATCCGACCGTCCCAAAAGAACGCGGTCCTCGGCTAAAAATCCCCCCGGGGAAAATCCGACCGACCACAATCAGCGAGGTCCGTTTCAGCCAGTCCTGGAACAAGGATTTGGGCCGGCCCGAAGAAGAAAATCCGACCGTTCCGAAGGAGTGCGGTCCACGGCTAAATTTCCCCCGAGAGAAATCTGACCGACCCCAATCAGCTCGGTTAGCCCCGGGCGGTTAGGATTTCTCACCCAAAAAGATTCAACTAAACCGGGTCTGAACCCGGTTTGTTACGTGTCGAAACCCGGTTTGTTCCGGGTCGGAACCCAATTTGTTCTGGGTCGACCCGGTCGAACACTATTCACTATAAACACAACTTTACCTAATTTTTGCCACTTATGCTTTCTTTTGTCTAAGAAACCCTTTCCCTTTTTGAGAGAGTTCTTGGATTTGTAAGAGAGGATCTTCTACTTTTTTATGCAATTAAGTCTTTGTTTTCATTGATTCTTTCCATCTAATCTTCTTTCTATCTTATCTATTCAAGATTCATCCATGAAAACTTCTGCTATCCAAATCGATTTTGAGGGGCTTTTCATGGGTCTTGAGTAGTCTTTTAGGTTTTAGAGATGAGATATATTAGGATGTTCCAAGGCTTGATTCATGGTGTTTAGGGTTAGAACTTCTTATATCCTTTCTTGTTTAATGTTCTTAATGCTAAATCTAGCTTGAGAAAGTAGTTTTAGATCATAAGGCATTTCATGCACACCAAGTGTTTGATGAAATGCCTTGATGAATTAAACAAGAGATTTACATTTCTAGCCTATGATAATAGTTGTCTAGAGTGTATCTTTGGTTGATCTTGTTGATTTAGACTTAATGCTTGCTAATCAATGATCTACAAATGAGAGTTTGTTAATGGATTAGGTAATTAGCATAGTGATTAATTGCTTGAAAGAGAATTAGTCAAGTTTAGGATCTTATGCCTAGAGATTAGCTTGTTTGAGTAAATGAGCATCATGAATTGAACTTGGGACTTCTTATATCGATAACCCTATCTCTAGATCCGCTTTTGCTTATTGATTTACATCTTGCTTAGTTGTTTACTTGCTTTAATTAGTTTACCTAATTACAACACACTTGTTTAGCTTAACTTACAATTGTTCCTTGCATTCTTAGTATTTAGGATAAATCCCTTTATGGATTGATAACCTTCATACTACACGTATTGGAGTTATTGATACCTCCTAGAGACCTAAAAGTCCTGTATCAATTTGGCGCCGTTGCCATATTGGGATTTGTTTTAACATTGATATTTAGGTTCTTAGTGAGCTTAAGTATTATTTGCTTCCAAGTTACTAATCTTGTTTGCTACTCATTGCTTTCGAGCATACCTAAGTCTTTCACGCATGTTTTGGTCTTGTTCAGAGAATATGACGTTTTGCACTAGGTCTTAGAGTGTCTTGCATGTTTTAGAGTCTATTCTAGGTACTTTGGAGCGGTTCAGAGATGTTCGGGAAGTCCCGAAGCTCAAGCACGACCGACCAGCACCCGTGCGATCCGTTTTAGTCGGTCTAGGAAAGCTAACCTCCCCATCGAGGAAAATCCGACCGTCCCGAAGGAGCGCGGTCCTCGACTAAAAATTCCCCCGGGGGAATTTCCGACCGACCCCAATCAGCAAGGTCCGTTTCAGCCGGTCCTTGAACAGAGATTTGGACCGGCCCGAAGAAGAAAATCCGACCGTCCCAAAAGAGCGCGATCCTCGGCTAAAAATCCCCCCCCGGGGAAAATCCGACCGATCCCAATCAGCGAGGTCCGTTTCAGCCGGTCCTGGAACAGGGATTTGGACCGGCCCGAAGAAGAAAATCCGGCCGTTCCGAAGGAGCGCGGTCCTCTGCTAAATTTGCCCCGGGAGAAATCCGACCGACCCCAATCAGCTCGGTTAGCCCCGAGCGGTTAGGATTTCTCACCCAAAAAGATCCAACTAAACCGGGTCGGAACCCGGTTTGTTCCGGGTCGACCCGGTCGAACACTATTCACTATAAACACAACTTTACCTAATTTTTACCACTTATGCTTTCTTTTGTCTAAGAAACCCTTTCCCCTTTTGAGAGAGTTCTTGGATTTGTAAGAGAGGATCTTCTACTTTTTTATGCAATTAAGTCTTTGTTTTCATTGATTCCTTCCATCTAATCTTCTTTCTATCTTATCTATTCAAGATTCATCCATGAACACTTCTCCTATCCAAATCGATTTTGAGGGGCTTTTCATGGGTCTTGAGTAGTCTTTTAGGTTTTAGAGATGGGATAGATTAGGATGTTCCAAGGCTTGATTCATGGTGTTTAGGGTTAGATCTTCTTATATCCTTTCTTGTTTAATGTTATTAATGCTAAATCTAGCTTGAGAAAGTAGGTTTAGATCATAAGGCATTTCATGCACACCAAGTGTTTGATGAAATGCCTTGATGAATTAAACAAGAGATTTATATTTCTAGCCTATGATAATAGTTGTCTAGAGTGTATCGTTGGTTGATCTTATTGATTTAGACTTAATGCTTGCTAATCAATGATCCACAAATGAGAGTTTGTTAATGGATTAGGTGATTAGCATAGTGATTAATTGCTTGAAAGAGAATTAGTCAAGTTTAGGATCTTATGCCTAGGGATTAGCTTGTTTGAGTAAATGAGCATCATGAATTGAACTTGGGACTTCTTATATCGATAACCCTATCTCTAGATCCACTTTTGCTTATTGATTTACATCTTGCTTAGTTGTTTACTTGCTTTAATTAGTTTACCTAATCACAACACACTTGTTTAGCTTAACTTACAATTGTTCCTTTCATTCTTAGTGTTTAGGATAAATCCCTTTATGTATTGATAACCTTCATACTACACGTATTGGAGTTATTGATACCTCCTAGAGACCTAAAAGTCTTGTATTAATACATATGTGGGAACACCAGGAAGAGCCCATGATTCGAAGATATTAACATATTGTGCACAATATGACGAATATTTTCCAACTCCACCTAAAGGAAAATATTTTCTCGTTGATTCAGGGTATCCTAACAGAAAATGATATCTTGCTCCATATCGCCGAACTCGATATCATCCGCATCAATGGCGAGGAGGACCACCAAAAAAAAGAGTGAAACATTTAACAGACGTCATTCTTCTCTGCGTTCGGTGATTGAGCGAACTTTTGGGGTGTGGAAAGAAAAATTTGCTATTATCAGAAATCCAGCACGCTATGACCTACAGACGCAGTGCAAGATTATTGTAGCGACTATGGCGTTACATAACTTCATACGAAAATCAAAGAAGAATGATGAAGATTTTCAAGAGTACGAACAAATGGAAGGTGAAATGCTTGAATTGTCAGATTCAAATGATGATGAAGAAGTTCAACAAAGAGGTTACGTGCCCACATGTGATGTATATATGGTGGGTATCCAAAACAACATTGCAGAGAGTATATGGAGAACTCGTAGATAGTTTTCTTTAAGTTTTGGTTAGTTTTTAATTTTTTTTTCAATTTCTTGTTTTTAGTTAGTATTTTAATTTTAAATAAATTAATTTTATATTTTAATTATAAATTTTATTTTAAGTCTCCGCTCTCAGCTCCCGCTCCCAACTCTAGCTCCAGCTCCAGCTCCTAATTCCAGCTCCCAGCTCCCGACTTCCGCTCCAGCTCCCAGCTTCCGCTCCAACTGCTTTCAGCTACTCCTTCCTTTTCCACTTTGCCAATCACGCCTTACGATAATAATAGGTTACGAAACCGTCGAGATTGTCGCTATATACTCTGCGATTTCTCGATTTTCTCTCATCTAAATTTCACACTTTCATCTGCAATATTATTCAGAATTCGATTCTTACTTAATTTCTTTCTAATGGCAGAAAATTTACGTAGAGCGACCCAAGATCTCAATTTGGGGATTGAAGATGAACGTGTTACTCTTCCTCTTGATGTGTGCTCCAAAGCTGTGCGAGTGAATCAATTTTCACTTATGGGAAAACCTTCGATCTCTCGCAGACAAAACATCAGGGCTATTGTTGCAACTCTCCCAAGAATTTGGGGTCTCGGTGGACTGCTTTCAGGTCGAATGGTGGAGCGCAAAATATTTAAGTTCATCTTCCCATCGGAAGATCTGTTGCAATCGGTACTCAATCGGGGGCTCTGGGCTTTTAATGACATGATGCTGGTGATGCAAAGATGGACTCCATATATGGATGCATTGATGCTCAATTACATACCTTTTTGGGTTCAAATCAGAGGAATACCTCTTCAATCCCTCACATAAAGAGTTATCAGGGACATCAGAAGGTGTTTGGGTGAAGTCACTGATGTAGATTTTAATCCGGAGATGGCTGCGGCGGTAGAATTTTTTAGAGTCAAGATCAACTGGAACATTGACCTTCCATTACGGTTCCAGAAGAACTTTCAGTTCTCCCCTGGAGTTAATACGCTCCTCAAATTTCGTTATGAAAAACTTAGAGGATTCTGTGAAGCTTGCAGAATGATTACTACATGCGAATGTGTTCAACCTCAACAAGACGCAAACCATGAAGGTGGAGATGATGATGCAGACGATGACAACATAGATGCGGAGAATAACAATGGGAACCACTTAATGAGGTAATGCACAAGTTGCTTGTTGCTGCGAATGTCAATGTTGATCCCGTGGAAGAAGGTAACTATGTTGCTCCTGTTGCTGAGAATATCAATGTTGAGCCAGTGGAAGAGGGTATAATTATGATACTCCTGTTGTTGCAACTATCAATGCTACTCTAGTGGAAGAAGGATATTATGATGCTCCTGTTGTTGCAGCGAATCAGATTCGTTTCCGAAACTTCAGGTCTTAAATTTATAAATTTTAAAGCCTGCAAGTGCACACATGTGCGTTGTAGTACTTGAGGTATCGATCCACAGTGAGAGGGTGCTGTTCTATGAGACCTTAGACACTGTATAGTAAATAAACCTAGAACAAATATATTTTTATAGGATTTTTGTAACTAGAATTGTAACTAACGAGAAACAGAAAACTTATACTAATAAAATCTAAGAAAATCGATGGCTACTCTAAACTAAGGGAATTTTAACTACTAAATTAATGCTAAGAGAAACTAAACCTATCCTAAGAAATTCTAAGACTAACCTAATACCTAAGAAAATCGACAACTAACCTAGACCTAACAAAATCGATAACTAGACTACTCCTACGTACTCTATTGCTAAACTACACTACTAAAGACGGTTGTAACTATCCTATAACGTTGCTGGGTCGAGAGGAATATCTCGGGGTATGCTCGATTCAATCAAAAGCCCCCTAGCTCATTAGTAACCAATGTTTCTAGATTATAACTCCACGAACAGGACAGAATAATGACGTAGTCTACTTCCGTATAACCTACGCCCTACAATCTATTCAATTGACCAGTTGCTTCCGTCTCTGGCCGCGTGAAGATTGTGATATGCTAGTGGGTCCATAGGTTCACGGCACTCCGTAAGTATACTTCCAAAATCTTACGACGCGCACGCCTTATGGATGAACTTTGCTGGTGATTAGATGCAACACTTATGGTTCTAAACTCCCCCTATCAGCCTCTAGTTCATGAAACTATATTCATGCATTAACAGCTTTCCACAAGAAGAGCTCTAGAAATCGACTAGGGTTTACCGAGTGAAATCCTTATCGAACATAGAATTTCCCTCGATAATCCTTTAAACACAACAATCTAAAGTACTCAAACATACTGAAAAGACATAATTAAATTAAGCATAAGACAGGTGAAGAAGCCTCACGAGCAAGAACTAACCTTGGTGAGAAACCTTCTCACCAATCCCGAAAATCTCGATGCAAAAGTACAAGAATGAAAGCAAAAATAATGTGTAGAATGATGTCTAAGGTTCTCTCTCTTCACTCTCTGTCACAATTGCTGTCTAAAACAAGTATTTATAGGTCTTCAACAAGCTTAGGTCGTTTTAGGGTTTGACGGGAAAAGATGGTTTTTGCCTCGGGTGAAGAAACAGATCGTCTTGTTCGGAATTAGGCTTGGCTGCGGGTCCGGTGCCTCTGGCCATGGCGAACTGGGTCCTGGCCATGGGTGGAGTGGCTCCAGGGGCGGCGGAATGGTGCTTGGCCGCGGTCCGGCTCCTTGACCCGCGGTGGACTGCTTCTTTGGGCAGCTTCATCGGTCTTCAGTACTTCGGTATATTTTAGGATCCAACCATTGGATTGTCCACAATCCAATTGCATTGGAAAGCTGGTTGTCTCTACTTTGTTGTATCCAAATTTGGTGATGATCGGACGGTGAAAAGGTCTTCTTTGATTGCAAGACTTTTTGACGGTCCGAGTTTATCCAAAAACGTACTTTTGTTCCGAAATGCACTCTTTAATCCTGAGTTACCTGAAAAGAGTCTTATAATTGTAAACATGCGAAACGCGTAATAAATGCATAGAAAACCAAGCGGAACACTGATTAAAGTGTTCTAAAATATAGCAAAACGGGTAAAAATACGGTGTTATGACACCCCCAGACTTAAACCTTGTTTGTCCTCAAACAAGACAAAGCTCAAGCTTGGAAATGATCAAACGAAAATCATCGGGAACTAGAAATCTCAGAGACCGTCCTTCTAAACCATAACCATTGAACTACATCAATCGCAATCTAGCCTAGAAAATTCTCACTAGGAGTTCCCGTAACACTAGTCCATAGTATCCGTCATACGAAATACAAACTTTCAAAATCCCAAAATCAGGTCAACTAGCTCTCAACATTCATTAAGTATAGGTGTGGGTTTCTCATTAAAAGGATTAAACTAAGACAATCGATGCTAGGTATTAAAGGCATTTAGAGGTGAGGTTAAGAGTGTTTCAGGTTACCGTAATTTCGCCGGAGGGTGCGAGATATTATGCAAAACAGCGAGAGGGGAATGACCTATTGATCACCACAACTTTCAGTCACTTCTTCTTGCGTAAAAACATTGCACTTCCTCCTTTCTCCGAAAACAGAAGTTTTCTGTCATTCCCCTAGACTTATAATATTCTGTGAGCTCGGAATGATAGAATTCTTATAAACGAACCATGGATGCCTCATAAGTATTTTGACCAACCTATACTTTTTTCGAAAGGGGGAAACACCTTTTATTGAAGTAGAGTCTTAGGGCACAAAAGTTTACCATGATTTTGAGTTTTTCCAAGGCATAACTAAGCTCGCATCTTTGTTGAATACACAACCACCGATAGCGTATAGTCTTCATCTTTATTGACTGAAAGAGATGTTGTTCCTCCCTCTCCGGTGTTTTTGCACATATCTGCACATAAATCACAAAGAGATTTGCATGAGGTTTGAACAAAGGTTTAGTTTCGGGTGGGATACCAACTAAAGATTAGTTGGCCATTCATGTACGACAAAGAGTGGTAAAAGGTAAAAGTACGTCATGAATGTATGATTTGTTATCTTTACCTAAACCTTTGATGAGAAAATTAAGTCAAAATTAAGTCTAAATAAAATAGAGCTAGCATATTCCATCCTAGAGAATCTCTACGGTCTAAATTCCTCTGGGGATTTTGTATTAACAGAAACACTAGCTACTGCCTAGTCTAGAACCAAATTACGAAAGAGCATGTTACTAGGAGATAGTGTAGAAGGACACTGGTCGGTTATCGTCATGGATTTCTTTCATCATTCCCTCAAAACGTATTCCTACGCTTTTCGAAAAAGTTAAATTTTTTTAAGAAAAACGTCGAAAAATGCAAAATGCAAAAACAAATGAAAGAAGTGGTGGTTAGTAAGGGATGGAATCCTCCCCCATACATAAATCATACTGTCCTCAGTGTGAAATAAATCGGGTAATGACGAATAAATAGATGGATGTAATTAATTAAAAAAATTTAAGGGAAGAAGAAAACTTACCTGGATGCGGTCGGGGAATGGATGTGGGAATGGAATGGTGGTGAATGGGGGATGGTAGATGGTTATATGGTGATGGGAATGGATGTGGGGGAGTTTGGGAATGGTTTGGAATCGATCGAGGGACGAAAAAATTCGTTCAGGATCGTGACCGCGACCAAAGGCTAGCTCGCCGCGGGTCTGGCTTGTGCAGCCGTAGCCAAGCTTCTTTTGCAGTCAAGTCTTTCCTTGCGGTGCGGGCTGGACCGAGCAGCTTCGAACCGTGTCTCCATCTTTTTGCCTTTTCGGTTTTTTGATTTTTTGGGTTTTTTAGTAAACTGAAAACTAAGAAAAGAAAAAGTTAGTAGAAAAAGAAAGAAAAACTAGAAAGAAAAACGTACCTAAAAGGAGTTTCCTCCCATTGAGCGCTTTTGTTTAAAGTCGTTTAGTTCGACGTTGGTATCGAGGTGAGCTCAGTCGTAGAAAGACAGTGTCTTACGACAGGTCTTCTTTGATCTTCTTTTGGTTTCTTCGTCATGTGAATCATCGCTTGTTCGTGAATCGAGATCGGGTTCGGGATCCATCGTGCTAGAACGTCTTTCTTCTCCTTTTTTGAGTGGTATGGCAGTGTAGAACACGTCTTTGTTGATGTTAGCGAATGAAACACGTCGATTTGACCAATCCATGATGGTTCCAACGGTTGATAAGAACGACCATCCAAGAATTATCGGTGTTGCATCTTTCTTCGTTGTTTGGACGATGTAAAAATTGACGAGGGCTATGCAATCTCCGATTGTTATTGGCATGTCTCGGGCAATCCCTTTTGGTGTGGTCCAAGTCTCGTCGGCCATGCTGATTTTCGTCCGGGTAGGATGTATGTGCTTAATACCGATGCGCTTTGCGGTCGATTTTGACATGATGCTCAAGCAAGGTCCGGAATCACAAAGAACGTTCTTAAATTCTAACCCACAGATGTTACAAGTGATAAGGAACTGACCTTGTTCTTCGATTTTGTGGAGACTCCTAACGGGTTTTCCGTTCATGGCATTGTCGAAAAGATCTTCTATCTCCGTTATGGACTCCTTGCTTTCACAAAAGAAATGACCAATCATATGGTCCATGTAAGCTCTAGCAAAAGTAGTACCTCGAGGTAGACTACGAACAACATTGTTGAATTCTTCTAGATTTTCTTGGCTTATCTTGTTCGGGTATTCTCAGTACTTCTCGGGATGGTAGATTAGGATAGTATTAGAAGTGGCATAGTGTGTTGTTGAACGTCATGCTCTCATGAAATAAGCGTGAATGTCTTCCTTGCTCTCATTGCTGTAGCGGAAGAAAGCGTTTGTAGGTCCTTTTTCCCAAAATTCTTCGAAGGAGGTGTACATCGGGATTGATTTCACAAATCTATTAAACTCGATCAATCTCTCTCAGTTGATGCATTCTGTCTTTGGCTCTTCCGTTATTGGATTTGGTGGTGGTATTGGTGCAAGGCCAGAGTCACTCAACGAGCTAAAATCGGATTCTCGAAAGAATAACCTCGAGTATTCTTCTTCGGAGTATTGTTCTTCAACTTCATTGGAGGATTTGGTTGATAAAACCTTGTTGCACGGTGCAATGAAGTCTTGTTCTAGGTTGGTTGTAGGCTCTATGGAGGCTTGAGAATCAGTAGCGAGTGCAGCTTACTCGAAGAAAAGCGTTCGGGACTCGAACGGTTCGTAGGGAGACGAGCAGAGGCTGGCCGCGGGTTCAAGGGATGGAGGCGCGGCGGAGGGAGGCGTGGCCATGGGCCGAGAGGCCGGAGGCGTGGCGACGGGAGGGCTGGCCGCGGCCGGGAGGCTCGCACCAGTGGTGAGAGGAGTTTGTGGGGACTTGACCGGTTCGCCGTCTTCTTTACTTCCTTTGGTGTTTTCTTGTTCTTTAAAGTCATTTGGCTTCTCCTCCAGATCAGGAACATGTATTTTAAGTGTTGTATCCTGCTCCTCATGATCTTTAGATACTTTCTCCACTTTTTCTTCTACTTCGTCGATAGCATAAATGAGTCGGTCTAGTGTAAGATCGAGCTCTCTCGTTTGTCCTTAACTTCTCCTACTCCTTCCCACAGCTCGAGGGTATAGTTGTAGGTGGTGTTACTGTTGTCATTGACGGAGTTATCCAAATCATCAAGCTTGTAGTTCAAAATACGTACCCCATCATTAGCTTTCCGGATATCGAACTTTTGTCTTCCTTGTTCTTTCTCAACGAGTTCCATCCTCATGTTTATTGTTGTAGCGTCTTTAAGGGTCTGTTCTTCAAGGATTTTGACGTGGGCAGTAAGGTCATCGATCATCTTGTTGAATTCGACGGAGATGAAATCTATTCTCTCATTCAAAATGGCTCCGAACTCGGCTTGAGACTCAATGGTTTTGTTGATGACGTCTTCTATTCGCTTCAAACGAGCGCTGAATTCCAAGCTTTCATCGTGCTGGTTCAAGATTTGGTGAGGAAGACAGTATGCTTGTTGTCTAAAGTTGACAATGGGAGATGCAAAATGCTCATCTCGGTAGTAAGGAGGCTCGTGGCTTCCCTGAGAGTAGTTGGTTGTGCTGGTTTCCGATCCATGTAGAACGAATCACACACAGCATGTGAGTCGTGACGGTGGTGAGCGCAAGATGGGTCATAGTAACCCCGCTCGTAGTAGCAATCTCGCTCCATAGGCGAGTTCATGTTTCAAAGCCTGAAACGAAGAAAAACAAAACCAAAAATCAAATAACAAAAGTTTGTTCTAGAATCGTTTTACTAACCTCTGATATGCTTAAATTAATACCCTAAATAGTACTAAAGCAGTTGTTGTAGTAAGTGTAGGGGTCGAACACAAGGACTCACATAAATCACACAATAGATTGTATAATATCGAATCAAGCTAAGCAAATCAGATGAAACAAAAGCAATAAGCAGTAAAAGGGTTGTAAATTCGATGGAAGAAAATATAGGCCCAGGGTATTTCTCAGGAAATCAATGAATGCAGATAAACTAATTAACATGATTAAGATTTAGCGCGGTTCTTGAACTCAAATCACTAAGATATAATTAACCAACTCTCGTTGCGAGAATTATCTAAATCTAAACCTCAGAATCCCAAATCTCTTTGCAAATTTCTAAAAATAAATCAGCTTTAAAGTTCAGGTTTGATATGTTCACAAATCAATTAAACCAAATCTCTTTGCGAATAATCAATTTGCTCACCTAAGGTTCTATCA
>PKML01068636.1:103131-147426 GCA_002933935.1 Eutrema yunnanense | reverse complement strand
TTGACATCACATTGACGCTAGACCCTGAGTCAACGAGAGACTCTTTGAACTCGATTCCAGAGATAGAGCATGGTACCGCGAATTTCCCTGGGTCTTCCCTCTGTTTCAATTGCCGCGGCTCTTGTGACTTGCGTCTTGCCTCGATAAAGAGTGTTTTGACTTCTTCCTCAGTTTCCCTGCAGTCTTTGAAGTGACTCAGCAGAGGCCAGCCCTCTAGAGCTTCTTCAAAAGTGAACGAATGAGGTATCCTTCGTACCCTTTTCTCAAAGCCACGCATCTGCTTTGGAGTGATAGGATCTCTGAGGTGTTTAGGAATGGGATTCACCTTCTTGGGGTTGCGAAGTCTTTTCTCAGCTCGTTCCTTAGCTATCGCTGCCTGATACTGGGTTTCCTGGTTTTCCCAAAATTGGGCGATATTGAATCGTGCTGCTACTACTTGAGCTTCAGTCGAAATATCATGTATCTCCACAGTTTCTGGCTCGATCTGCGAGTGGTATCGATCGATACCAGCCAGGGTATCGATCGATACTCTTGCTTTTGAATCGTTACTGGCAGGTACATCTTCATCAGAAGGAAGTTCCACATTCGGGTTATCCAGCAAATACTGTAGTCTAGCAATCTCGCATTCCTCCCTTGTCAGCTTAGGAACTATAGGATAAGGCATCCTGGGTATATACACTCGTTCTGCAAATACCTTAGGTGCCACAGTCGAAGTCCCAGTTGTCTCCTCTGAAATCGCCTTGGTATCGACCGATACCAATGGGGTATCGATCGATACACGGGTTTTCGAAGTATCCCGTTTCAGAATTGTAACCGGCATCGATCGATACTGGATGGTATCGATCGATGCCCTGGCGATTTCAGGTTCCTCATCGAAATTTCCTGCACTCGAGATGATGGCATTGACGTGTGCGTCATGTGGATGAGCTGTCTTTCCCTTGGCGTTTGCAGCAGACTGAGCCACTTGCGTTGCCAGCATCCTATGACTGGTATTAAGAGTCTTGATTTTCCCATTCAGATCAGAGTACAGATGGTCAAGCTTCCCATTGAAATCCACTTGCAACTTCTGCTGTCCCTGAAGAATCTGCTCAAGCATGGATTTCATCTCGTTATCTGTGGACTTTGGTGGAACGGGCTGGTACGAAGAGTTCCCGTAATTGCGATTGTTGTTGCTGAAGTTCCTGTTGTTGTTGTACCCAAATTGTTGACCCTGAAATCCAGAACCACCAACGTAGTTACAATCCTCCACTTCATTCTCAGCAGCAAAGTGAACCGCTTTCTGATTCTTCCCGATCAGGAAATCTAGCTTGGCTTGAACTTCAGCCATATGCGATGCATCAATTCCTCCAGCCTGCTTCTTCCGCTCGGAATCAGAATTCTTGGTGCAATTACTAGACGCCAAGTTCTCAATTAGCACGACTGCATCGTCTGGACACCTTGTGTTGAAGTTCCCATTACTCGCAGTATCCAGAGCCATCTGGTATCTCCAATCGATCCCTCTGTAGAAGGTGCTCAACAGCTGAACTTGATTGAACCCATGGTGTGGACAATCCCTTTGATAAGACTTGAAGCGAATCCAAGCAGCCTTGAGTCCCTCTGTTGGACCTTGAGAAAATTGGGAGATCTTGTCCCTGAGCTCTTCAGACCTTGCATCATCGTAGAAATTGCACAGAAATGCTCTCTTCGTCTCATCCCATGTAGTTAGGGAATCAGGAGCTAACTGCTTCAGCCAATAAGCAACATCCCCACCAAGAGAGTATGGGAAGAGTTTGCAGAACAAGAACTCATTGGGTACTCCATTGTACTTTATCCCAGTGACTAAGTCCTCGAACCTCTCGATATGATCCATGGGATGCTCATGAGGTAGGCCATGGAAAGGACTCTGACTCACGAGAGCGTAGTACGCAGGCTTCAGCTCGAAGTCATTCCTCTGAAAAGTAGGTATGCGAATCGCAGATCGATTGGCATAGAACTGATCAGGTCTGTTGTGCTCAGCAAGTGTCCTAGCTCGATCACCTGCAGCATTCCCAACGTTGGCGCGCCCAGCTGGCGCGACAATCTCCATAATAGCAGCAGGGACAACGACGTTTCCAGCCTCATCGAGTCGCTGTCCTCTCTCATTACACACATGACCCTCTTGGTCTCTCAGAATCCCAGCTTCATCAGCTCTTAAAACCACAGGGTTGTTCATCCCTGATGTTTGCTTGGTCTTTCTGTTTGTGCGTTCCACAAGTGCTAGCTGTTCCAGTGACAGTTCAACTAGCTGAGTGCTCTTGTTGCTCCTGGTTTCACGAACAGGCATACACCTGCAAACAAAACACTAGGCAAAGCACGTAAGTAACCAGAAAAATACGTTGAGTATCGATCGATACCAAGTGGTGTCGATCGATACCAACAAAGAAATCGCCGGAGTATCGACCGATACTAGTGAGTATCGATCGATACCGACGAACTTAGTCGAAATTCTAAACTAAAATCTAATGGCGAAATTGAGTCCCCGGCAACGGCGCCAAAATTGATATGCTCAATTTAATACCCTAAAATACTAAAGCAGTTGTAATAGTAAAGCTAGGGGTCGAACCACAGAAGACTCACAGAAACGCACAATAGATTATATAGTTAAGAATCAAGCTAAGCCAAATAGATGTAATTAAAAGCAGTGCAGAAAATAAAAGAGATGTATTCAATCAGGGAAATATAGGCCCAGGGTTTTTCTCAGGAAATCAATGAATGCAGATAAACTAACTAACAGGATTCAGATTTAGCGCAGTTCTAGAACTCAAATCACTAAAGTATAATTAACCAACTGTCGTTGCGAAAACTATCTAAATCTAAATCCTAGGAATTCCAAATCTCTTTGCGAATCCTAAAGTCTAAATCAGCTTTAATATCAGGTTTGATATGTTCACAAATCAATTAAACCAAATTTCTTTGCGAATAACCAATTTGCTCACTTAGGTTCTATCAGGTAATTAATCGCATTGTCGTGCCTAATCAATTATCCTAAGATCTAAGTTCTAGATTCGTCAGCCTAGAATTAGCTTTGAACACAACCTAAGCGAAGAACTAATTTAGATGGTGAATCCTAAACAGATAATTAACCTAGCATTCAAAGAAATCCTTTATGAGAAAATCCTAAACCTAAAGTGGATCTACTCAGACATGGAGAATGAAACAATCAACATAACTGAATAAATCATCAATAAAATAAGAATAACAAAGGTTTTAAGATCTGATCTCGGACGAAGGGAGATTCAGACTTGTCTCAAACCAGAGTATATAAAAAATAAAGCTTAGCCTAAACATGTGGCTGAAAACTCCTATTTATAACCTAAAACACGACTTGGGGTCTTTTTGTAATTATCAGAGACTTCTGGACCAGATTGCAATTCTTCAACTCTTGGAAAACTCGCGGGTCGTGTCTTGCTGCGATGGGTATCGATCGATACTTGGCAGTATCGATCGATACTCAGGTGATTTTGACGCCTCAACTACACGGATCTTCTGCTTCGCTCCAGAATGTTCTTGAAAACTCCAATATCTCCAATTAAGCTCCAAACGTGCTAAGACATGTAAAAGACTCTAAAATACTACAAAACACTAGAAAAGACTCTTTAAAAGGACTTATATCATGGCCTAAACAGGGTAAAAACCATGATATATCACATATTTGGAGTTGAATTCAACGAGTCTCTCGTCGAGTCAGGGTCTAGCGTCAATGTCATATCACGGGACATCGGTGAACGATTAAGGGCTGATATCAGATCACCTACGATGCTTCTCACATTTGCGAACTCCTCAACCTCACTTTCAAACGGTACTATCCATGCTTTGCCTGTTAAAGTAGGAGATTGTCTGGTACCCACTAATTTTTAGGTTGTGGAGATGAGCGAAGGATCTGAGGTTTCTTCGCTCCTGGGACGACCGTTTATGGCTACTGCTGGCGCGATCATAGACACACCTAATAAGAGACTCTCTTTCTCTTACATTGACAGAGAGGTCTATTATGATGTCATTCCCTCTAGAGGTGCTCCCACACATGTCTCGTGCTTCACTGTTGTCACAAGAGAGATATTGGTAGTTGATATTTTGGAAGAGCCTCCTGACGACCCGACTGTCATAGACGTTTTGGTTGAACCGCCCAGCATCCCCAAGAAAGTTGTCAGGAAGGCTAAGGCAACAAAGAGGAAGGCGAAGAGCAAAAGAGTCGAGAGTACTCCCTCTATGACCTTAATCCCTCAGAAGTGTGATGGGGATTCAATTGAGTACAAGGTGAAGTGCAAAGGAACTTCGAAGCCATTCTCTAAGACTCGAGTTCTTCTTACTTCGGAGCTGAAAGAGAAAGGAAAGGAATTTATGGAGAGCATGTTGAGCAGAACTCTGAGTCTGCAAGTATCTAGCTGTGGAACTTGCATGGGAGTAAGCTCTCAATCTTCTCCTGACTGATCACCTGAGCCAAAGTCAAGCTACTGACTTTAAACGAGCGCTTGGTGGGAGGCAACCCACTGGTGAGTCTGCTTTTGAGTCATTTTTCTTTTTATTTTTCGTTCTGTGTTTGTGTCAGGATAAACAAAAAGCAAAACTCAAAATCGCCTGAGTGTCGATCGATACCATATTGGTATCGGTCGACACCAATCGCGAATGTACGGTTCATCATGTCGATTTAAGCCTGGTATCGATCGATACCAGGCCGTGTGTCGATCGATACCAGATGTTCCAGCACGGTAACTTCTTGTTTTTCTTAATTCTATTCTGTTCTTTTGTTTTCTTTTACCTACTCTATGCTAGATAACAATGGGGACAGTGTTATTTAAGTCTGGGGGAAGTGTCTGCTGACATTGTTTTTGTTTTTCTTAGAGTCATAAAAAAAAAAAATTGTCGTTTTATTGAGTCAAAACTTGTTGGAGATGATGATCCTGTGCTTGAATTGTTGTTTTGATTTTGTTTTTGAGTGACCAGTGTTGCAGGATCAGTTTTAAATCGACTAATGAAAAATCCAAGGACTGACCAGTTGACTAGAAAACATCCATGTCTCCAGCAGAGTTCTTCTGAAGCCTGAGCCAAATTTTTGCACTTCATCGATGTGGTTAGTGTTTACAGAGCTTGATTCATCATTCATATATGACAAAGGAACCCATGTGTTTAAAGTAATGGTATCTCTCTCCCCTGTTATAAGTTGATAAATAAGAGCATAAAATATGAAATGATTTTCTTCTGAGTAGAGGACCAGGAAAATTTCCAGCGATCCCAATATTCTACTTGTGAGGGAATGATCACACAAAGGTTGAAAGCGAGGTTAGGAAAAATTTTCGTGATACCACTACCTTTAATACATAGAGAGGGAAGAACCGGGGATTCGGTGGCAAACACCATCAATACTCGCGTTTCAGACCTTGATGTGTATATGTAGATCTAAAAAAAAAGAGAGAACATAATAAGAAATAAGTCTGGGGAAGAGAAAGTGATACAAAAAGTGTGAAATTGGATGGTTCCTTGTCATGATATTGTATGGTAAAGAATCTAGAAGGTTCTTGAACATTGGCTGCAGCGATGAAACTGGCGATGAGAGCTTTATTTGAACAATGCTGCGAGATAATGTGTGGAGTCTGGAAAAGCTGCGAATGTCTACGGAGAAGTACATGGTGGTTAGATCAAAAGATGGTTAGGTGACATTTCGGTGCTTGGGAAAAGGATCTTTGCGATGGTTCCTGAATAGGTGAGTCTCCGTGTTTTCAAACCTCTTTCTCTGGTTTAGTCTTCTATTTGCTTGAGGGCAAGCAAAGGCTAAGTCTGGGGGAGTTGATATATCATAGTTTTTACCCCTTTTAGGCCATGATATAAGTCCATTTTATAGAGTCTTTCTAATATTTTTGGAGTCTTTTAGAGTCTTTTACAGGTTTTAGCACGTTTGGAGCATAATTGGAGATATTGGAGCTTTCTGGAGCATTCTGGAGGGAAGCAGAAGTTCGTGTTGCTAAGTACCCGATTTGAAGCATCAATATCGATCAATACTGCCTAGTATCGATCGATACCCATCGCAGCAAACACGACCCGCGACTTTTCCAAGAGTTGAAGAATTGCAAAAGTGCCCAGAAGTTATTATTATTTACAAGAAGGCCCAAAACGTGATTTAGGTTATTTAATAGGATTTTACAGCCATTTTTATGGCTATGCTTTATTCTACTTTGATTCTACTTTGGTTTTAGCAGAGACAACTCTAAACTCCTGTTTTCTATTGTTTTCTTGATGATCTATTCAATCATGTTGTTTTCAATCTCCATGTCTGAGTAGATCCACTTTAGGTTCAGGGTTCTCATAAGGGTTTTCTCTGAATGCTAAGCTAATTCTAGGTTGACGAATCTGGAACATGGATCTTAGGATAATTGATTAGGCACGACAGTGCGATTAATTACCTGATAGAACCTTAGGTGAGCAAATTGATTATTCGCAAAGAGATTTGGTTTAATTGATTTGTGAACATATCAAACCTGAACTTTAAAGCTGATTTATTCTTAGGAATTTGCAAAGAGATTTGGAATTCTGAGGTTTAGATTTAGATAATTCTCGCAACGAGAGTTGGTTAATTATATCTTAATGATTTGAGTTCAAGAACCGCGCTAAATATGAATCATGTTAGTTAGTTTATCTGCATTCATTGATTTCCTGAGAAATACCCTGGGCCTATATTTTCCTCCATCGAATTTATAACCCTTTTACTGTTTATTGCTTTTGTTTCATCTGATTTGCTTAGCTTGATTCGATATTATACAATCTATTGTGTGATTTATGTGAGTCCTTGTGTTCGACCCCTACACTTACTACAACGACTGCTTTAGTACTTTTTAGGGTATTAATTTGAGCATATCAGGGGTTAGTAAAACGATTCTAGAACAAACTTTTGCTATTTGATTTTTGGTTTTGTTTTTCTTCGTTTCTGGCTTTGAAACATGAACTCGCCTATGGAGCGAGATTGCTACTACGAGCGGGGTTACT
Organism: Eutrema yunnanense; assembly: GCA_002933935.1. Taxonomy (NCBI): domain Eukaryota; kingdom Viridiplantae; phylum Streptophyta; class Magnoliopsida; order Brassicales; family Brassicaceae; genus Eutrema; species Eutrema yunnanense. The sequence continues at coordinate 140,433 of PKML01068636.1, read as the reverse complement.
ATGACCCATCTTGCGCTCACCACCGTCACGACTCACATGCTGTGTGTGACTCGTTCTACATGAATTGGAAACCAGCACCGACCAACTACTGTCAAGGAAGCCACGAGCCTCCTTACTACCAAGATGAGCATTTTGCATCTCCCATTGTCAACTTTAGACAACAAGCATACCGTCTTCCTCACCAAATCTTGAACCAGCACGATGAAAGCTTGGAATTCAGCGCTCGTTTGAAGCGAATAGAAGACGTCATCAACAAAACCATCGAGTCTCAAGCCGAGTTCAGAGCCATTTTGAATGAGAGAATAGATTTCATCTCCGTCGAATTCAACAAGAAGATCGATGACCTTACTGCCCACGTCAAAATCCTTGAAGTACATACCCTTAAAGACGCTACAACAATAAACGGGAGGATGGAACTCGTTGAAAAAGAACAAGGAAGACAAAAGTTCGATATCCGGAAAGCTAATGATGGGGTACGTATTTTGAACTACAAGTTTGATGATTTGGATAACTCCATCAATGACAACAGTAACACCACCTACAACTATACCCTCGAGCTGTGGGAAGGAGTAGGAGAAGTTTAGGACAAACGAGAGAGCTCGATCTTACACTAGACCGACTCATTTATGCTATCGACGAAGTAGAATAAAAAGTGGAGAAACTATCTAAAAGATCATGAGGAGCATAGAGAGGGAAGAACCGGGGATTCAATGGCAAACAACATCAATACTCGCGTTTCGGACCTTGATGTGTATATGCAGATCTAAAACAAAAGAGAGAACATAATAAGAAATAAGTCTGGGGGAGATAAAGTGATACAAAAAGTGTGAAATTGGATGGTTCCTTGTCATGATATTTTATGGTAAAGAATCTAGAAGGTTCTTGAACATTGGCTGCATCGATGAAACTGGCGATGAGGGCTTTATTTGAACAATGCTGCGAGATAATGTGTGGAGTCTGGAAAAGCTGTGAATGTCTACGGAGAAGTACATGGTGGTTAGATCAAAAGCTGGTTAGGTGACATTTGAGTGCTTGGGAAAAGGATCTTTGCGATGGTTCCTGAATAGGTGAGTCTCCATGTTTTCAAACCTCTTTCTCTGGTTTAGTCTTCTATTTGCTTGAGGGCAAGCAAAGGCTAAGTCTGGGGGAGTTGATATATCATGGTTTTTACCCCTTTTAGGCCATGATATAAGTCCGTTTTATAGAGTCTTTCTAGTATTTTGGAGTCTTTTAGAGTCTTTTACAGGTTTTAGCACATTTGGAGCATTATTGGAAATATTGGAGTTTTATAGAGCATTATGGAGCGAAACTGAAGTCTGGTGACTAAGTGCCCAATCGAAGCGTCAAGCATCGATCGATACCCCCTGGTATCGATCAACACCCATCGAAGCAGATTACAAGTCGCGACTTTTCCAAGAGTTGAAGAATTGTAGATTTGCCCCAGAAGACTTTAATATTTACAAGAAGACCCCAATTCGTGTTTTAGCTTTATAATTAGGTTTTTCAGCCACTTTGATGGCTATGCTTTATTCTAAGCTTTATTCTACTTTGATTTTACATTTGGTTTTTGGAGAGACAACTCTGAACTCCTGTTTACTATTGTTTTCTTTGATGATCTATTCAATCATGTTGCTTTCAATCTCCATGTCTGAGTAGATCCACTTTAGGTTCAGGGTTCTCATAAGGGTTTTCTCTGAATGCTAGGTTGATTAGTTTATTAGGATTCACCATCTGAATTAGTTCTTCGCTTAGGCTGTGTTCAAGGCCTTTTCTAGATTAGCTACCTAGAATATAGATCTTAGGATAATTGATTAGGCACTATAGTGCGATTTATTACCTAATAGAACCTAAGGTGAGCAAATTGATTATTCGCAAAGAGATTTGGTTTAATTTATTTGTGAACATATCAAACCTGAAATTAAAGCTGATTTATTCTTAGGAATTTGCAAAGAGATTTGGGATTCTGAGGTTTAGATTTAGATAATTCTCGCAACGACAGTTGGTTAATTATAGCTTAGTGATTTGAGTTCAAGAACCACACTAAATCTGAATCCGGTTAATTAGTTTATCTGCATTCATTGATTTCCTGAGAAATACCCTGAATCTATATTTCTTCCATCGAATTTACAACTCGTTTACTGCTTATTGTTTTTGTTTCATCTTATTTGCTTAGCTTGATTCGATACTATACAATCTATTGTGTGATTTCTGTGAGTCCTTGTGTTCGACCCCTACACTTACTACAACAACTGCTTTAGTACTTTTAGGGTATTAATTTGAGCATATCAATAGACCCTCTCCTTGACAATCTCGGGCCTCTTCTCGACCTGCGTCTCAGCATCGATCGATACTGGAGGGGTATCGATCCACACACGTGATTTTCTATCCACTCGTGCAGGTGTTTGGACCGGTATCGATCGACACTGGCTGGTATCGATCGATACTCGGACGATTTCAGAATCCCAGTCGTCATCTTCAACAGCATCGTCGAAAATTCCTGCATCAAAACCCTTTTCTACCACTGCAGTGGCTTCTTTAGCACTTCCTATGGTGATTGCATTGACGTGTGCTCTTGGATTCTCAGTTTTCCCTGGAAGAAAACCTTCATGCCTTTGCACAGCTGCTGCTTTTTGAGCGACCTGAGTTTCCAGCTTCCTCTGGGTCTAATTGATAGCTTCAATTTTCTCATTCAGATCAATGTACAAAGAGTCAAACTTCCCATTGAAATCCACATGCAACTTCTGCTATCCCTGAAGAACCTGTCCAAGCATGGATTCCATCTTATTCTCTGTGGACTTTGGAGAGATTGGTTGGTACAAAGAGTTCCCATAATTGCGAGTGTTGTGTTGAAGTTTCGGTTGTTGTTGTACCCAAATTGCTGACCCTGAAATCCAGAACCACCAACGTAGTTAACATCCTCCACTTCGTTTCCACCGATATTATCGACTCCATCAGCAAAGTGTACAGCCTTCTTCGACTTCCCATTCAGGAAATCCAGCTTGGCCTGAACTTCAGCAATCTGCGAACCATCAATTCCTCCAGCCTGCTTCTTTCGCTTGAAGTCAGCATTCTTGGTGCTATTGCTAGACGCCAAGTTCTCAATTAGCACGATCGCATCATTTGGATACCTGGTGTTGAAGTTCCCATTACTCGTAGTATCCAAAGTCATCTGGTACCTCCAATCAATTCTTCTATAGAAAGTACCCAGCAGCTGAACCTGAGTGAACCCATGGTGCGGACAATCTCTCTGATATGACTTGAAACGAGTCTAAGCAGCTTTGAGTGCCTCTGTTGGACCTTGAGAAAATTGAGAGATCTTGTTCCTGAGCTCCTCGGATCTCGCATCATCATAGAAATTATTCATGAATGTGTTCTTCGTCTCATCCCATGTAGTTAGCGAACCAGGAGCCAACTGCTTCAGCCAATAAGCAGCATCCCCACTAAGAGAGTACGGGAAAAGTTTGCAGAAGAGGAACTCATTGGGCACTCCATTGTACTTCATACCAGTGACCAAATCTTCGAACCTCTCGATATGATCCATGGGGTGTTCATGATATAGGCCATGGAAAGGATTCTGACTTATAAGAGCGTAATACACAGGCTTCAGCTCAAAATCATTCCTCTGAAAAATTGGTATGCGAATCGCAGATCGATTGGCATAGAACTGATCAAGTCTGTTGTGCTCAGCAAGTGTTCTACCTCGATCAACTGCAGCATTCCCAACGTTGGCGCGCGCAGCTGGCGCGACAATCTCAACAACAGCAGCAGGAGGGACAATGACGTTTCCAGCTTCATCAAGTCGCTACCCTCTCTCATTGCACACTTGACCCTCTTGGTCTCTCAGAACTCCAGCTTCATCAGGTCTTAATACCACTGTGTTGTTCATCCCTGATGTTTGCTTTGCCTTTCTGCTTGTGCGTTCTAAACGTGCTAGCTTCTCTAACGATAGATTAACTAGCGGAGTGCTCTTGTTCCCTCTGGTTTCACGATTAGGCATGCACCTAAAACACAAAAGTCAAGAACGTTAGTAACAAAAACGTGATGAGTATCGATCGATACCAAGTGGTGTCGATCGATATCAACAAAAAGAAAACGACGAGTTTTGGCCTCGGGTGAAGTAACGGATCGTCTTGGGCGGAATTAGGCTTTGCCGCGGCGAACTGGGTCCTTGCTGCGGGTGGAGTGGCTCCATGGGCGGCAGAACGGTGCTTGGCCGCGGGTCCGGCTCCTTGACTCGCGGTGGACTGCTTCTTCGGGCAGCTTCATCGGTCTTCAGTGCTTCGGGTATATTTTAGGATCCAACCATTGGATTGTTTCCAATCTAATTGTATTTGAAAGCTGGTTGTCTCTACTTTGTTGTATCAAAATTTGGTGATAATCATACGGTGAAAATGTCTTCTTTGATTGCAAGACTTCTTGACGGTCCGAGTTTATCCAAAAACGTACTTTTGTTCCAAAATGCACTTTTTAATCCCGAGTTACCTGAATAGAGTCCTAAAACCGCAAACATGCGAAATGCGTAATAAAACCATAGAAAACCAAGCGGAACACCTATTAAAGTGTTCTAAAATATATAGCAAAAAGGATAAAAATACGGTGTTATCAAATACCAATGAAGATCCAGATAATGAAGGTGGTTATAATGCTCTTGTTGATGTGACTGCTGAAGTGGGTATTCATGATGGCCATATTGCTGCAAATCTAACTGAGATCCAGGAGAGTAATTTAACGATGGTGCCTAATTTTCTACGTATATCTTCTGAGGAGATTCAATCAGTGATGATAAATTATCAAAGAACTCTTAATGAGCATGAAGCCGAAGTGAATCAGATATGAGAAAGGGAACAACGAAAAATAAGATTTGTGGAAAATCTACTCAATGAAATCATGGTTGAGTCGGTACAAGAAGAAGTCCATACGCCAACAGTACTTGATCCAGAGGAAGATGAAGATCATCCGATTCTGCCATGGGAAGACTGGCGAGCTCGTGATGGTTTCTTTGAACAGTATGGTAGCTTCCTGGGAACAAGATATGTTCAAAGTGATTCTTCGGCAGAAAAATCTCATAATACAAGTACTATACAATCTATAATTGAGATTAAGAAAATTTTGGTTAGTATTAAGTTTATTATTACATGTCCTTCTCAAAAGAAAAAAAGCGATCACCAGTCACGATGGAAAAATTCATTGACAGACCTGAAAAAACTAATTCACCAAATGCTCTGAAAAAGCTTCAAGCTGTTTACGCAGATGATGAGGATCAAGCTCCTCCAGACCCAACTTCACTTACTAGAGGCGCGGTGGGCCCGAATCCACAAGAATATCCATGAGAGTTGAGGTGCGGAACTGTCGAGGTTTGGGACAACGCCTCACAATTCGACGTCTATAGGAGATGCAAAGGTTGTATCTCCCGGACATGTTGTTCTTGGTGGAAACTTAGCAGAATATTAACTATGTTAGGGATATTGGAGTTTGGCTAGGTTATGATGATATGGTAAAAGTTCATCATGATGGTTTAAGTGGTGGTTTAGTGGTTTATTGGAAAAATTATGTTTCAGTTCAATGTATTTCTTTTGATGCAAGGCTTGTAGACTAATATGTTCAATATAAATCTTTTAATTTCTACTTGTTTTGTATTTATGGAAATCCTGTACCAAAACTAAGACATCATTTATGGGAAATCTGAAGAGATTAGCTACTTCAAGACAAGAAACGTGGATGATGTGTGGGGATTTTAATGAAATCCTTCACCAAAATGAAAGGAAAGGTGGAAAGATTAGAACTGAAAGCAGTTTCAAAGAGTTTAAACGAATAACTGATGTATGTGATATGAAAGACTTAGTACATAAGGGTAATCAATTCAGTTGGGTAGGAAGAAGAAGACACAAGATAATTGAATGCTGCTTATACAAAGTATTAGTAAACTCTCAGTGGCTGCAACAATTTCTTGCATCAAACACAAAATATTTGGAGCTTGCAGAATCATACCATAGACCGATGATTATCAATAACGAGCATGAGCCAAATGTAAAGAAAGGTCAGTTCAGATATGATAAGAGACTTTATTACATCGATGATTTTGCAGAAACAGTAAGGAGCTGTTAAACATAGAAGAGATGATAATGACATATCAACAAAACTGAATTCTTGTAGATGAAAGATTTCAAGATGGAAAAAGAGAAATCGATCAAATGCAGCAATAAGAATCAGAGAGTTGAGATCCAAAATAGAAGTGTTGCATTAAGAAATCATAATGTTCCAATAGCAGATATTCACCAATTGAAGAAAGATCTTAACAAAGCTTATCGTGATGAAGAGCTCTTTTGGAAACTAAAAAGCAGAAACAGGTGGTTGAATGTTGGTGACAGAAACACGAGATTTTCTCTTTGAGCTACGAAAGCAATGAAGGCAAGAAACTGTATCAAAGTGATTCAAGACAAAAATGGAATTTCTCATTATCGAGATGAAGCCATAGCTAAGGTAGGAGAAGACTATTTTAAAGAATTATTTACATCATCTAATATTTGATTGCCTAGATGATGTAATGCCATATTTACAATGCAGGATCACTGATGAAATGAATCGAAATCTCACCAGATTGGTTACTGATTAAGAAATTAAAAACAATGTATCTATGATAGGTGCAGACAGGGCTCCTGGAGCTGATGGGTATACAACTGCTTTCTACCATCAATTTTGGGAAGATATCGTTGATGATGTGTGCAAGATGGTACATAATTTTTTTGAAACAAGACAACTTTAACAACGATCAAATCATACTCAAATCTACCTTTTACCAAAAACAATTGATGCTTCAACAATGGCAGATTACAGACTCATAAGTCTTTGCACTGTAAGTAACAAAATAATATCTAAGATATTATGTTTACGACTTAAAGATAGCTTGAGTTGCATAATATTTGAATCACAAACAGCATTTGTTATTGGAAGAAGCATTTTTAATAATATATTGGTTGCTCATGAGCAAAGAAAAATTGTGCTAAAATCAAAGAAAAATTGTGCAGAGAATTATTTGGCAATCAAAACAGATATTAGCAAAGCATATGATAGGGTGGAGTAGATTTTTTTGGAGAAGTTTATGAAGCGAATGGGATTTCATACGAAATGGATTACATGGATCATGTCATGTGTAACTTCAGTCATGTTTTCAGTCTTGGTTAACGGTATAGTGTATGGTCATTTTCAACCTTCTCGTGGGATTCGTCAAGGTGATCCAGTATCTCCATATTTAGTTTTACTATGCGTAGAAGTCCTAAGTCAGATGTTGACAAAAGCAGAGAAACATAAAGAGTTCATGGGAATGAAACTTGCTAGATCTTGCCCTATTTTTACTCATCTTCTCTTTGCAGATGATTCTTTGTTTTTCTATAGAGCGAAGGCTGAAGATTGTCAAAGTTTAGCAAAGATATTAATGGACTATGAAAAGATTTTTGGTCAGAAGGTCAATTACGCTAAATCATTGATGGTTTTCAGAATGAAGATATGTGTAAACATAAGAAGTTTATTGCAATCAATAATGCAAATTGATCAAATTGGAGGTGGTGGTAAATACATGGGTCTTCCAGAACAGTTTGGGAGGAGCAAAACATATTTTTTTGACTTTGTAGTTAAAAGGATTCGAGACAATATTGATGGTTGGTATAACCAATTTCTTTCACCTGCACGAAAAGAATAGTTAATCAAGTCTATTGCTCAAGAAAAACCGGTATATACTATGAATTGTTTCCTCATTCCGAAGTCAATTTGTGATGAAATTAATGGATTATTATATGGTTTCTGGTGGGGAAAAGAAAAGGGGAAGAGAAAGATTTCTTGAATAGCTTGGAAAAGATTAGCGATACCAAAGAATGAAGGGGGGGGGGGGTTAGGATTTAAAGACTTCCACAATTTCAACTTAGCTTTGTTAGCCAAACAAGCTTGGAGAGTACTCACTAATCCGTCTTCACTTTTGGTCAGATTTTATAGAGGAAAATATCATAACACTTATGATTTCTTATAATCGAAGTGTGGATGAGAGCCTTCATATGGATGGAGGTCTATTCAAGCAGGAAAACAACTGCTACAAAAGGGTTTAAGAAAACAAATAGGAGATGGTAAAGAAACAAAGATTTGGGAAGAATATTGGATTCCAACATTACCTCCAAGAAAAGCAAATGGTATAGACTACGATCATAATATGAAAGTAAATGAGCTTTTCCTAGAAAGAAAAAGAGAATAGAATGTGGAGTTGGTGGATGCTATTTTTCACAATGAGGATGCTGAGTTAAACAAGAACATCCATTTGTCAAGGTATGCTGATGCAAATCATTATATTTGGCCATATACTACAAATTCATAATATAATGTCAAATCAAGATATTTGGTGGCTACACATATTGTGCCTAAGGAATAAATAATCAAACCACCAGATGGATCTTTAGATTTGAAGATACAGGTATGAAAACTCAAAATTATGCCTAAAATTTAACACTTTATATGGAAAGTAATTACTGGGGCACTTCCAACAGCAGAACGATTATGTTCTAGAGGAATAACAATTGACATGTATGCCAGAGATGTTGTCAAGCTGAGGAAACAATTAACCATGTTTTATTTAAATGCCTTTACGCAAAATCAATATGGAGATGTTCAAATTTACAGGGGCTGACAAATATTTCTTCGGATCTAGAAGACAATACCATAACTATTTTCCAAAAATACGATATGTATTCTTTGTCAAATCAGGTTAGAATTTAATCTATTTGGACATTATGGATTTTATGGAAATCAAGGAATGAATATTTGTTAGATAAAATATATGTTCATCCTAACGAAGATGTACAAAAATCTATTGAAGCTGCTGGGGAATGGATTGTTGCACATGATTCGAGAATCTTTAGAGATAAAAGAAGTCATCAGGAAAATAATACACAATAGGAACCTCCACCAGAAAATGGGATTAAATGCAATTTTGATAGTAGCTTCAGAATGAATTCGGAATATATTGGAGTTGGATGGATATTTAGAGACTCATCGGGAGCTCATCTTAACTCAGATTTTGCAAAGGTAAAGATCGGAAATGGAGTCTTATACGCAGAAGCATCAACTTTTATGCATGCATTACAACAATCATGGATTCAGGGTTATCGCCATGTATGGTTTGAGGGAGATAGTAAAGTCTTGACGAATATGATTAATAGAAGGAAAGAATGCACATAGCTGGGGAATCTAATTTATGATATCAAATACTAGATGTCAAAGCTTCATGATTGCTCTTAGATTATGTGAATCGAGAGAGGAATCAAGTAGCTGATAGATTATCCAAATCATCACATGTTTCAGATTTATTGTTTTGTTATTTTCATATTCCTCCTAGTTAAAAAAAAAAAAAAACCTCAGCTTTTTAATTATTATTTTATTAAAACAGAATAATACAAGAATCAACACTTGCAAGAGATACAATGAAGAATTTTTTGTACTAGTTCGTCTTCCACCAATAATCTCCATTGTTGAAACGATGAAACCTCCTAACATCTCTCAAGATGATTTCTTTGTCAAACATTTCATTGAATTGAATTTTGGTTGCGAGATGACAGCCATTGATGTTTGTTAACCATTTCAAAGACAATTGGTGTTAGATATTGTAACATCTCCCCCAGGATAACGAACGATAAAATGTTTTCGCAGGTTTGCTCTTAATGTATACTTATATTATTTGAATTTCTTCGGTTTTGTGTTTGATCTTTTTTGTTTTGGTTTTATTTGTATATGATCTTGCATTAAAGGCTCTAAATGATGTAAATTAATCACTATAAAGAAAACTTCTTGAGTGTAATACAAATTCTCATAAATTTGGCACTATAATAATTGCTTCTCAAATCTTGAATAAAATGCTAAAGCTTGGTAATTTAGTGGTAGATGATAGTTTCCACTGTATTGGTAACCTTAGATCATTATAACAAAGGGTAAAAGTGTAGTTTCTTTTGTTAGAAGAAAATCATGAAAGGCGGAGCTTTGAACTGTTGGAACTCGCTTTTGGACTAATGGTTTTAGACCATATTTCGGTGGCGTTTTTGGATAACTCGGTTTTCGGAATGACAGGATCTTAGAATCGTTGGATTTTTTTGTTGTGAGCTCTATGAGATAGTGTATTCATATGTCCAAAACAGAGTTAGTATGAATGAGAAATGGAGGTCCAAAATGGATTGTTTGTAAAGCTGAAAATGCACATTTGTTAAATGTCCCACATTGGAAACATGAGGTGAAATTTCTCTTGTATAAATGGAGAAATTAAAACAAGGTTCAAAACCTTATATACACTTCGGTGTATTGTGAAAGAAGATAACCGAGCTGGGTTTGGGCTTCAGAATTTGGCAAATAAGTTTAATCTTTTTTGGCCCAAATTCTTTTGAATATGTTTGTTGATTAAGTCAACAAATATGTTCTCCTTTCATTGTTGCTTTGACTTGAGTAGGCCATTAAGTGTAAATTCAATTGTGATTGCTTTTGTAACATAACTCTTAATTTACGTTCAAATCTTTTTAATGAGAATGAATTCTCAAATCTCACTTTATTGCTGCTAGTCTCATACGTTGAGAATATGACTATAAAACAAGATCATTGGCTTCTCTTCTTCTTATCATCTAACAACATAAAAAAAAACACAGCAATCCTTATCTTCTTCTTCTTTGTATTTCATAGCGTATGAGAGTACTCATAGAAAATCTGCTTCGATAGATTCTTTTCTTTGGTACTGGAAAACATAAACAACGCAATTGTATCCTGAGAGTCTTACGGCTACAAAACCGTCACACTACGGAGCGTTTAAAAGATTAAGGAAAGAGATTCGTTGTCTCGACTCTGCAATCATTTACCATATTTAAGATTTGGTATTGTATTTTTTGGTTTCTGTTCTTAAATTGTATTTACATATATCAGTTGCTTTGTTATAGAAATTGAAGTCATTACACTCTTAAACCTTTAAAATCGTTTATGCTTTTTGCACTAACGATACTGATATTTGTTAAAGTTTTATGAGTGTTCATCAAAAATTTTGTTCATTGTTTGAACTGGGCCGAAATCGTTTCTGCAATATTATTTAACCATTATTGCTTTCGATGGTCATTGCGCTTATGATTGCGATTTTTTCTGGGTAGTTGGATTAATCTGCAGGGTATTCTGGTTAATAATTTTAATCGACTTTCGTCTTTTTTTATACGTGTTTGCGATTTAATTAATCGGATTTGTTTTTTTGTGTTTTCTCTGTTTTTGACTCGTGAAAACGTTTTTGGGAACATAGAAAGGGAAAAAAATATAGGAAAAAAATTGTTTTTGGCAGTCGGCTTCAGGTTTCATCGGTTTCTCACTGGCTTGACTTTGTTTTTCAAAACTTGATTTAAGTCTCGTCATAATCAATTATTCATAATCGGTTTAAGTAATATATAAGAGACTTGGGCTTCCAAATCAAAACCAATTGACAATGAATGGATTGGTCCATGTCCCTTATATATTACTTAGGATCCTTCCCAACTTCCGATGTGGGATAATATTCTCTAATACGCCCCCTCGAGATGATGGCTCTTTGCCTATCACTCTCGGTATGTTCAGACATGGATCGATGGACCAACTTTGGGTCAGGTCGATAATGGATCGGGTTGGACAGTATTGATCATGCTCTGATACATGGACTTCCAACTCAAAACCAATTGGCAATGAGTCGATTGGTCTATGTCCCTTATATATTATTTAGGATCCCTTCCAACTTCAGATGTGAGATAATATTCCCTAATACGCTCCTCGAGATGATGGCTCTTTGCCTATCAATCTCGGTATGTTCGGGTATGGATCGATGGACCAACTTTGGGTCAAGTCGATAATGGATAGGGTTGTACATTATGGATCAGATTATGATACCATGTTAAGTTAAATGGGCTTCCAACTCAAAACCAATTGGCAATGAGTGGATTGCTCCATGTCCCTTATATATTACTTAAGATTCTTTCCAGCTTCTGATGTGGGATCATTTTCCCAAATAGATTTTGTCTCGAAACTGATTTCGAGCTTGTTCTTCAAAGCTTGTTTTTGGTTCAATCTGGTTTGTTTATGAATTGTTAAATAAAGATGTGTACTTTGTTTAAAGCACGATTTTCTTTTGGTTTGGTTGAACCGGTTTAAAGGCTTAGGTATTTGTTATTACCTAAGCAAACAATCGGAACAGTAATTCCTGTGTTTAATAATATATTTATATTTTTCAGATTTTGTTAATTCTGAAAAATTTCTTTGGGTTGTTTATGCAATTATTCGTTTAGTCTAAATTTCATATATTATGTCTTTGCATTAAATTAAATTATTTTTGAATTTACTAATTTAGACAATTTTAATTCCATTATTTAATTAATTATTGCAATTTATTTTTAATTTTTAAAATTGTATATAATTTATCTCTTTGAACTTTGTGTTTGGTATTGATTAGTATACTAATACATTTTGATTCTTTGTGAACTGATTACTTACTATTCGTTTTCAAAGTATGACTAACAACACTGACGTGATCAACAACCCCCCGATCATTGATGGATCCAGTGGTGCGGATGACAATGGATCTAGTGAGTCGACGCCCCAAACGCCATTTGGGAGTGGTCTGCCACCAATGATTACGTTTGCCGTAGGAACTAGAATGTTTTCTGATGGTTATGAGCGTCCATATTCCACCGGTGCCTAGCGATGTAACCGCGGGACTGATGCCAGAAATGTTCAATGGAACTAATTTCAAAACATGGCAGAAAAAGATGTTATTATTTCTGACCATGTTTAAGCATGAGACGTATCTCGGTGAGGACGAGCATTTGCTTTCTCCTGGGAATAATGATGCTTTCACTCTCAAGAGTGTTGATAATTGGGACCAAAGAGATTATCTATGCAAAGGCTTGATTCTAAGTCGTCTGATAGACCTGTTGTACGATGTATACAATACGGTCAACACTTCAAAGGAACTTTGAGTTGCCTTAGAGAAGAAATATAAGTGTGATGATGCATGCTGTAAGAAATTCCCAATTGCGAAATTTTTAGACTTTAAAATGGTGGATTCAAAACCCATCATGGAACAAGGGGAAGCGCTGCAATTGCTAACACATGAGATAGCTATTGAAGGCATGTTTATCAGTGATATTTTCACGGTGAACTGTTTTATTGAGAAACTTCCCCCAAGTTGGAATGCAATTTCCCTTGAGACTTGATAGTCAGGCTGCGAATCGATTCTTGAAACCGCAAGGCATATGGTGTTCAGTGTGAGCACACTGCTAATGTTGTTGTTCACAAAGACAAAGGGAAAGGAAAGGCTCAAGCCAACTTGACTCAAGATGACATGTGCGCTATGGTCATAAAGGTCAACAAGGTTGAGGACAACTCAAAGGATTGGTGGTACGACACAGGTGCCACCACTCACATATGCATTGATTAGGGCATGTTTAACACTTATTAAAAATGCAAGAGTGAGGAGCGGTTGTTAATGGGTAACACCGGCTCGTCCAAGATTGAAGGTCGTGGCGAAGTGAAGCTCAAGATGATATCGGAACATGAGATAACTCTCAAAAATGTCAAACATGTGCCAGACATGCGGAAGAATCTGATTTCCGGAACGCTTATTTGCGCTGCCGGATTTGCTATTACTTTGGAATCTGACAAACTTGTGCTCAAGAAACATGGGGTGTACTTGGGAAAGGGATATGTTACGGGAGGACTGGTCAAAATGAGTGTAATGACAGCCCTACCCAAAAATATTGTAACAGATGTTTCAATCATTAAGAATGACCCAATTGCTTATTTGGTTGAGTCTTTTAATATTTGGCATGAACGGTTAGGATGTGAATTATAAATTTGTACAAAGATTGATTAATTTGAACCTAATTCTGAAAAGCAAATCAAGTAAAGACAAATGTGAAGTATGCGTACATGCTAAACTCACAAAAACTACATCCTCTCGTGTAGAAAGAACAACTGAACCTATCGGTTTAATTCACACAAATTTGTGTGATTTAAAATTTGTTCAAACTCTTGGCGGTAAAAAATATTATGTGACTTTCATAGATGATAGTACAAAATATTGTTATGTCTATTTTCTAATAACCAAAGATGAAGCCTTGGAAAAATTCAAGGAATATAAAATCGAGGTTGAAAACCAACTTGATAGAACTATAAAGATAGTTTGAAGTGATAGAGGAGGCGAATATGATGGACTATTCGATGCGTTCTGTAATATATATGACATTATCCATCAAATGACATCTCCCTATTCACTTGAATCTAATTGAGTTGTGAAACACAAAAACTGAACTCTTAAAGAGATGATGAATGGGATGTTGCAGGAATATGGGTTACCTCAGAACATGTGGGGGAAGCGTTGCTTACCACAAATTATATCCTCAACAAAATACCGCACAAAGTCACTGGTAAAACACCATATGAACTTTGGAAAGGTATTGTATCTTCCTACAAATACATGAAAGTGTGGGGTGTGGGGGTGCCTGGAAAAAGTCACAGTGCCACCTCCTAAAAAAGTCACAATTAAACCTTAGACATTGGATTGTATTTTCATCGGATATGCACACAACAGTAGTGCTTATCGGTTTCTGGTTCATAAATAGGATGTACCAGATATCCATGTTAATACAACCATGTAATCAAGGAATGTTTCATTCTTTGAGCACGTGTTTCCGAGTAAAGATAAAAATCTGAAACGAACTCGTGAAGAAAGAGATGCAATTACCTATGTAAATGAGGCGAGCACTTCTGGCACATTGTTATATGATGCAGAAGAGGTTGAAGATGAACCTAGACGTAGCAAAAGAGCTCGTAAGGAAAAATCTTATGGTGAAGATTTGTTAATGGTCTTTCTTTTAGAGAATGAACCGAGAAGTTTCACTGAAGCCATGTATACACCAGACGCTCCTTTTGGAAGGAAGCCGTTAATAGGGTTCAAAGCCCTAGGGTGTAAATGGATTTTCAAAACAAAGTTGAAAACCGATGGCTCAGTCGATGAGTACAAGGCTAGGCTTGTGGTGCAAGGTTTGTGGCAAAAAGAAGGCCTAGATTTCCTTGACACATATTCTCCGGTAACGAGAATAACTTCAATTCGAATGCTGATCGGAATTGCAGCATTAAGAGACCTAGAAATCCATCAAATGGATGTAAAAACTACCTTTCTAAATGGTGATTTAGAATAGGAGATTTATATGAAACAACCCGGAGGGTTTTTTATCCCAAGACAAGAACACAAAGTCTGTCGACTTGTGAACTCATTGTATGGACTTAATCAAGCTCCAAAACAATGTCATGAAAAATTTGACAACGTAGTGATGTCAAATGGTTTCAACATTAATGAATGTGATAAGTGCATATACATCAAAAGTACTCCGGACTGATACGTTTTGCTCTGTCTGTACGTTGATGACATGCTCATTATTGGTAGCAATAAAGACATGCGAAGTAGCAAGTTTGATATGAAAGATATGAGACTAACGAATGTCATTCTAGGGATTAAGATCACTATAACTTATACTGTAAAGGTACTTGATAGATTAAAA
Source organism: Eutrema yunnanense (assembly GCA_002933935.1). NCBI lineage: Eukaryota > Viridiplantae > Streptophyta > Magnoliopsida > Brassicales > Brassicaceae > Eutrema > Eutrema yunnanense. The sequence goes on along the minus strand of PKML01068636.1, from coordinate 124,852 downwards.
ATCTACTCAAGTGGGATTGCAAAAACTCCTATAGACCCTAGTCTTCACCTGACAAATAATTCGGGTGAAGTAGTGTCACAAGTGGAGTATGCACGTGTAATCGGAAGTTTGATGTACTTAACAAATTGTACTAGACCTGATTTAGCGCACGCAGTCAATATACTGAGTCGTTACACTAGTAATCTATGACATAAACACTGGAATGCACTTATCACATTCATTAATGCTGGAATATGTACGTCATACATCAATAAACACTTTTAGTATGACGTACATAGTTCCAACAATCCCCACCAAGAGTATTGGACTATGTAAGTCATACTAAAAGTTATGGGCTGCACTATGGTAAAGAACCAGCGGTTTTGGTAGGATACAGTGACGCCAACGGGATTTCAGACTTCAAAAACTCAAAATCCACAAGTGGATATGTCTTTATGCTTGGTAGTGCATCAGTGTCTTGAAAATCTTCCAAACAAACTATGTTAGCCAGATCGACCTTGGAATCTGAGTTCATAGCTTTAGATAAAGATGCAGAGGACGCAGAGTGGCTTCAAAATTTTATAGAAGATATTTTAATGTGGGATAAGCCAGTGCCAGTATTACGTGTGCATTGTGATAGTGATAACACCGTATTTTTTACCCGTTTTACTATATATTTTTCTATGCTTTTATTACGGGTTTCACATGTTTGCGGTTTTAATACTTTTTTCAGGTAACTCAGGATTAAAGAGTGCATTTCAGAGCAAAAGTACGTTTTTGGATAAACTTGGACCATCAAGAAGTCTTGCAATCAAAAAAGACCTTTTCACTGTCTGATCATCACCAAATTTGGATACAGCAAATTAGAGACAACCAACTTTCAAATGCAATTGGATTAGGGACAATCCAATGGTTGGATCCTTAATTATACCTAAAGCACTGAAGGCAAATGAAGCTGCCCCGAAGAAGCAGTTCACCGCGCCTGGAGGGCCCCTAGTCGTAGCCAAGCATCAGTTCGCCGCCCCTTGAGCCATTCCACCCGTGGACAGGGTCCATTTCGGCGCGGCCAGGAGCTACGCACCCGCGGCCAAGCCCAGTTACGCCCGAGATGATCCGTTTCTTAACCCGAGGCTAAAACCATCTTTTTCCGTCAAATCCTAAAACGACCCAAGCATGTTAAAGACCTATCAATACTTATTTTAGACAGAAATTTCGTGGAGACCTTTCGACACATTAGTTTTGCTTTCATTCTTGTACTCTTGCATTGAGATTTTTGGGATTGGTGAGGAGGTTTCTCACCGAACTTAGTTCTTGAATACATGAGGCTTCTTCACCAATCTCATGTTTAATTTAATCATGTCTTTTTCTAAGAGGTGTGAGTAGTTTAGTTTGTTGGGTTTAAAGGATTATCAAGGGAAATTATATGTTCGATAAGGATTTCCCTCGGTAAACCCTAGCCGATTTCTAGAGCTCTTTCTTGTGGAAAGTTGTTAATGCATGAATCTAGTGCCATGAACTAGAGACTCATAATGGGAGTTTAGAACCACGAAAGTGTTGCATCTAATCACCAGCAAAGTGCATCTACAAGGCGTGCGCGTCGTAAGATTTCGAAAGTATACTTACCGAGTGCCGTGAACCTATGGACCCACTAGCAAATCACAATCTTACGCGCGGCCAGAGACGAAAGCTACTGGTCGAGTGAATAGATTGTAGGATGTAGGTTGTACGGGAGTAGACTACGTCATTATTATGTCCTGTTCGTGGAGTTATAATCTAGAAACACCGGTTACTAATGAGTTAGGGGCCGTTTGATTGAATCGAGCATACCCCGAGATATTCCTCTCGACCCAGCAACGTTTTAGAATAGTTACAACCGTCTCTAGTAGTGTAGTTTAGCAATAGATTCTGTAGAAGTAGTTTAGTTAGCGACTTCATTAGGTTTAGGCTAGCAGTCGATTTTCTTAGGTATTAGGTTAGTCTTAGAATTTCTTAGGATTAGGTATAGAGTCTCTTAGTGTTAGACTAGAAATTAGATTCCCCTAGATTAAAATAGCCATCGATTTCCTTATAAATAGTTTAGTGAAAATTTTCCGTTTTTCGTTTTTTACAATTCTAGTTACAAAAACCCTATACAAATATATTCGTTCTAGGTTTATTTACTATACAGTGTCTAAGGTCTCATTGAACATCACCCTCTCCATGTGGATCGATACCTCAAGTACTACGATGCACATCTGTGCACTTTCAGGCTTTAAGGTTTATAAATTTAAGACCTGAAGTTTCGGAGGCGAATCCGATACACATCAAGTTTTTGGCACCGTTTCCGGGGAGAGATTGCTACTGTTTCTATCACACCTTAGAGGTTAGTAGAACGACTCTAGAAAAAAAAATTTCTATTTGATTTTTGGTTTTGTTTTTCTTCGTTTCAGACTTTGAAACATGAACTATCCTCTGGAGCTAGATTGCTACTACGAGCGGGGTTACTATAACCCATCTTGCGCTCACCACTATCACGACTCACATGTTGTGTGTGACTCGTTCTACATGGATTGAAAACCGGCACTGACCAACTACTCTCAAGGAAGCCACGAGCCTCCTTACTACCGAGACGAACCTTTTGCGTCTCCCGTTGTCAACTCTAGACAACGTTCATACCATCAACACCATCAATTCTCGGACCATCACGTGTTGAACTCAAAGATTAGCACGCGTCTAGACGCAATCAACGTCATGCTTAATCAATACCTCGATTGCCAAGTCGTGACCGAGGCGGCCATGAACAAAAGGCTAGACACAATCTACACCGAATTCAACAAGAAGTTTGATGACCTTGCTGCTCACATCACCACCCTTGAGGAACAAACTCTGCAATACGTTGTTGCCATCCAAGAAAAGATAAAAACCATGGAGGACGAATAAAAATGAAGCAAAAATACGACATTATTCAAAATTCCATAGAGATTCGCGATTCAAAGCAACAAATTAAAGAGACTAGTGAGTTTGCCTCTTGGTACAGAGAGAAGACTGATGATGAACTTCAAGAAGTCGAGTATCGTCTCAGCATACTCGAATACAAGGCTAGAGAAACCGATGCTTCGGTTAGTCATTTATCCGACACGCAAAAGACAAGCAAGCCTCGTTTGGAGAAACTATCTAAAAATCATGAGGAGCATGATCCAACACTTAATGATCATATTCCTGACCTGGAGGAGAAGCCAAATGACTCCCAAGAACAAGAAAACATCGAAGGAGATAAAGAAGACGACGAACCGGTCAAGTCCCCACGGACTCCTCTCACCGCTGGTGCGAGCTCTCCGGCCGCAGGTGCAGCCACCTGACCCGCGGCCAGCCTCCAATCCACCGCGCCTCCATCTGTTGGAGCTGCGGCCAGCCTCTGCTCGTCTACCCTTGAACCGTTTGGGTCTTGTACACTTTCTCTCGAGCAAGCTGCATTCTCCATTGACACTCAAACTTCATATGAGCCTTCAAGCGACCTAGAACCAGATTTATATGCATCTTGCAAGGTTATTCAAGCTCATGAAGAAGTCTCATTCTCTTCATCAACAACACTTCAAAGGAGTCCACTAAGGAGGATCTACATACCTTATATGCCTTACTCAGCCTTTGAAGCAACACCTCCAACAAACCCAATGCCTGAGAAGCCAAGAACACAGAACATAACCCGGGAGAGATTGATTGATTTCAACCACTTTGTGAGGTCAATCCTGATGCATATCTCTTTTGAAGAAGTTTGGGAAATGGGACCGCTACATGCTTTCTTCCGCTACAACATCGAAAGCAAGGAGGATATTCGCACTTATTTCAGGAGAGCAAGACATTCAATAACACCGAATGCCGCTTCCTATGCTATCCGAATCTTCCATCCCGAGAAGCACCGAGGATACCCGAACAAGATAAGCCGAGAAAAGCTAGAAGAATTCAACAACATTGTTCATGGTCTACCTAGAGGTACTACCTTTGCTAGAGCTTGCATGGATCATATGATTGGTCATTTCTTTTGTGAAAGCAAGGAATCCGTTAAGGAGATAGAAGATCTTTTCACGAATGCTATGAACGGAAATCCCGTTAAGAGTCTCCATAAGATCAAAGAAGGAGGTCAGTTTCTAATCACTTGCAACATACGTGGATTTAAGTTTAAAGATGTTCTTTGTGATTCCGGAGCTTGTTTGAGCATCATGTCAAAATCGACCGCAAAGCGCATCGGTATTAAGCACATACACCATACCCGGACAAAAATCAGCATGGCCGACGAGACTTGTGCCACACCAAAAGGGATTGCCCGAGACATGCCAATAAGAATCGGAGATTTTATAGCCCCCGTCGATTTTTACATCGTCCAAACAACGAAAAAAGATGCAACACCAATAATTATAGGATGGCCGTTCTTATCAACTTTTGGAGCCATCATGGATTGGCTAAATCGACGTGTTACATTCGCTAACATCGACAAAGACGTGTTCTACACTGTTGTACCACTCAAAAAAGAGAAGAAAGACGTTCTACCACAATGGATCCCGAACTTGATCCATTAAGAATGAGTTTTGTCGTGACAATTGAAAATAGAGTTTGATGTCATATATGAAATCTTAACACGTAAGTATATATGTACCAACAAAGTGTGAGGAAGATCAGTCGGTTCGACTAGGGATGTCAATCGGGCTAGCCCGGCCCGCCCCGGTCCGAAACCTGTAAAGCCCGCATATATTTGAGCCCGGCTCGGCATGGCCCGAAAAAAAAATCAGGCCTATATTCCAAAACCCGGCCCGGCCCGGACAGGGCTCTAGGACATTTTTGGGCTTTTCTTTACAAACACAAAAATTCACAATTCTCAAATGAATAATTAAAACAAAATATTTGTCAAAATAAATCTAAATTGAAATGTATTATATCAAATCCAATTAAATTTAAAAGAAAAAGTTTGACAAAAAAACAAATAAAATTCAAATAAATTGTATTGCCAAATAAAACATAAAATCAAAACACTACAAATGTAGGTAGTAGCCTTTAGATTAGAATCTCTTTCATTAAGAAATGGATCCCGAACTTGATCCGTTCTAGACGTTCTAGCCATCGGTTTTTGACCATTTTTATGGATCACTTTCATATTCTTTTGCATGTGTTTTAACTCCGTTTTCAAAGGTTTTCAAGTGATTTTTATATTTTAGAGATTTGAAAAACGTTTCAGGTAACTCGGAATAAAAGAGTGCATTTCGGATATAAACTTGGACCGTCAAGAAGTCTTGCAGTTGATGGAGACTTTTTCACCGTCTCATCATCCCCAAATTTGGACACAACAAAAGAAAGACAACCAGGTTTCAAATGCAATTGGAATGGAGGCAATCAAGTTTTTGGCGCCGTTGCCGCAGAGGCAATCGCTACTCGTTCTGCCACACTTTAGAGGTTAGTAAATCCATTCTAAGCCAATTTTTTTTTCTTCATTTCAGGCTTTGAAACATGAACTCGCCTCTGGTGCGAGATGACTACTACAAGTAGGGTTCCTACGACCCATCTTATGCTCACTACTCTCACGATTCACACCACTACCGTGATTCGTACTACATGAATCGGAAACCGGCACCGATCAACTACTCTCAAAGATGCTACGAACCTCATTACTACCAAGATGAGCCGTTTGAGCCTCTGTTTGTCGACTCACAACAAAGTCCTTACAGTCTTCCTTATCAAACCTCGGACCAGCATGATGATATCTTGGAAATTAGCCTTCGCTTGGAGCGACTCAATGCAATGATCATATCCCTTGCTTTGAAAAATTATGATCTTAAAATCCCTTGGCTCAACCATCAACCTCAACAAACCGATGAAGATTATGAGAAGCCGATGGTCTACAAGGCACAAATGGAGGATATTCTTCAAGAACTCAACGAATCTATGCACGAAAATGATGGTTTCAACGAAGCAAAACATCAAGGAAAATGACATGTTTCTATTCCTAGTGACGATGTTATCTCTATCGATTCGTTCGAGAGTTTTGATGACGACAAACAAGACCACAAGCTGCCTCCACTCGACGAACCAAAGCCTTCTCCTCCTTCTGCTCCTCACAACGTTGAGTGTGAGACAGACTTCGTCAAGGATGAGACACTAACGGATACACCCGAGCCGCCATTGAAGACATTTTCTAAGGAGAAGGATCCCGAAAGATTTGACGTTCCATGCTCGATCAAGGTAACAGAATTTTGTGACTCTCATTTTATGAACACATGCAGCGGAGATGAACCACTTTTAGACCCTGGAAGAGCTACAAAGAACATTGAAAACGTTCTAAAAGAAGGTGCACCCGTCACACTAGACGAAAACATTAAACCGATAATTTCAACGTACAAAAGGATCTCTTTTGATGCACACTCTGCCCTTGCTCATATGAGATGTGATGGAGACTTAAATGAAGCCAAATACTACCCTAGGATCAAAAGACATCATTGGAGACGACGAGTCGAGCAATTCTGCCCGAGACACCTCCACCGCGGTCGCGCCTTCTCCACCCGCGGCCAACCATCCTTCCACCGCGGGTGCACATCACCGACCCGCGTCCATGCCTCCTTTTGCCGTGGCTCTGCCTCCTCCACACGCGGCCAGCCCATGTTCATATCAACTTCGATGTTTTGCTTCCCGATCATACTTCCTCGAGCAAGACTTCTTCTCCATTAGCACTCAAGCTCCAACCAAGACACAAACTGAACTAGAGCCTACCATCTATGCATCGTGCAACATGGCTCTAGCATCCGAGAATATCAAAGAAGAAGAAGTATACTCCAAGGAAGCTCGAAATCTGATTTTTCATTGTGATCCCGGAGGAGATCACCATCTCGGACTTTATGACAGAAATCCCGAGTGGGAATAGCGTGATATGTTCTATACGAAGGATTACAAGGTTAAATCAAAGAATACTTGTCGTAAGACAATGTCCTTCTACGACTAGGCTCACCTAGTTACCAACGTCGAGCTAAACGACTTTAAACAAAAGCGCTCAATGGGAGGCAACCCATTTTAGGTACGTTTTTCTTTCTTTTTCTACTAATGTTTTCCTTTTCTTAGTTTCAGCTTTCTAAACAAATAAAAAAAACCAAAAAAAAAAAAAACCCGAAAAGACAAAAAGATGGAGACGCGGTTCGGAACTGCTCGGTCCAGCACGAATCGCAAGGAAGGACTTGACCGCAAAAGAAGCTCGACCGCGGGTGCGTCTCACCGACCCTTGGCGAGCTAGGTCTTGGCTGCGGTCGTGATCAACCGACCCGCGGCCAGCTTGCCAATGGCCGTGGCTGCAACCCTTCTACCCGAGGCCAGCCTTCTGTCAATCCCGATCGATTTCCGCCGATCCCCGATTGATTACAAACCATTCCCCAACCACATCCAGGTAAGTTTTCGTTTTCCTTGAAATTTTTTGATTATTACATCCATCTATTTATTCGTCATTACCCAATTTGTTTCACACTGAGGACAATTTGATTTAAGTCTGGGGAGGATTTCATCCCTTACTAACAACCACTTCTTTCATGTGTCTTTGCATTTTGCATTTTTCGACGTTTTTCTTAAAAATTTCAAAGTTTTCGAAAAGCGTAGGAATACGTTATGAGGGAATGATGAAAGAAATCCATGATGATAACCGACCATTGTGCTTCTACTCTATCTCCTAGTAACATGCTCTTTCGTAATTTGGTTCTAGACTAGGCGGTAGCTAGAGTTTCTGTTAATGCGAAATCCCTAGAGGAATTTAGACCGTAGAGATTCTCTATGATGGAATATGCTAGATCTGTTTTATTTTGGACTGAATCTTGACTTAATTTTCTCTTCAAAGGTTTAGGCAAAGATAACAAATCATACATTCATGACGTTCTTTCACCTTTTACCACTGTTTGTCGTACATGAATGGCCAGCTCATCTTTAGTTGGCCTTTGTTCAAACCTCACGCAACTCTCTTTTTGACTTATGTGCATATATGTGCAAAAACGCCGGTGAGGGAGGAACGACACATCTTTCAGTCACTAAAGACGACAACTATACGCGATCGGTGGTGGAGAATTCAATAAAGATGCGAGCTTGGTTATGCCTTGGGAAGACTCAAAATCATGGTAAATTTACGTGCCCCTAAGACTCTACTTCAATAAAAGACGTTTCCCCCTTTCAAAAAAAAAAAATATCAAAAACAAGTGAAAGGGAGAGGAAACAAGAGCCTTAAAAGAGTATAGGTTGGTAGAAATACTTATGAGGCATCCATGGTTCGTTTGTGAGAAGTTTGTCATTCCGAGCCCACATTTGTGAGAAGTCTGGAGGAATGACAGAAAACTTCTGTTTTTGGAGAAAGGAGGAAGTGAAACATTTTTACGCAAGAAGAAGTGACTGAAAGTTGTGGTGATCAATAGGTCCGTCCTCTCTTGATGTTTTGCATAATATCTCGCACCTTCCGGGGAAATTACGGTAACCCGAAACACTCTTAACCTCACCTCTAAATGCCTTAAATACCTAGCATCGATTGTCTTGGTTTAATCTTGTTGATGAGAAATCCACGCCTATACTTAATGAATGTAGAGACCTAGTTGACCTTATTTTTGGATTTTGAAAGTTTATATTTTGAATGACGGATATCGTGGAATCGTGTTACGAGAACTTCTAGTGAGAATTTTCTAGGCTAGATTGTGATTGATGTAGTTCGATGGTTATGGTTTAGAAGGATGGTCTCTGAGATTTCTAGTTTCCGATGATTTTCGTTTGATCATTTCCAAGTTTGAGCTTTATCTTGTTTGAGAACAAACAAGGTTTAAGTATGGGGGTGTGATAACACCGTATTTTTACCGTTTTACTATATATTTTAGAACACTTTAATAAGTGTTCCATTTGGTTTTCTATGCTTTTATTACGGGTTTCGCATGTTTGCGGTTTGAAGACTCTTTTCAGGTAACTCGGGATTAAAGACTGCATTTCGGAGCAAAAGTACGTTTTTGGATAAACTTGGACCGTCAATAAGTCTTGCAATCAAAGAAAACCTTTTCACCGTCTGGTCATAACAAAATTTGTATACAACAAAGTAGAGACAACCACCTTTCAAATTCAATTGGATTGGGGACAATCCAATGGTTGGATCCTTAATTATACCTGAATCACTGAAGGCAAATGAAGCTGCCCCGAAGAAGCATTTCACTGATAACACCGTATTTTTACCCATTCTACTATCTATTTTAAAATAATTTAATAAGTGTTTCACTTTGTTTTATATACGTTTAGTATTATATTTGCATATTTGTAGTTCCAAGACTCTTTTTAGGTTCCTTAGATAAAAACGACGCAAATTGGAGAATATCCAGATTTTGGAAAATTTTGGACCGTCAGAAGTTTGGCATCGGATGGAGACCTTCTCACCGTCTGATCACGACCAAATTTGGACACAAGATCTAAGGGAGAACCACCTTTCTTACCCAGTTGGTTATAAGGCAATCCAACTGTTAGATCTCAAGATACATCTAATTTACTGAAGGCATGTGCTACAGTCACGGGAGCGAAGCAAGAGAAGAATTGAAGTTTCAAAGCTATAGGCCAACCACCGCGGGTCCAGCACTCCTGGCCGCGGCGAAGACACTCCTGGCCTCTGGTCTAGGCTCTCCAGCCGCGGCGAAACACCCTTTGGCTGCGGGTCCAAGCCTCGCACCAGTGGTGAAGCAGAAACGGCCCAAGACCATCTATTTCAAACCCCATCTTCAAGCCCCTTCGTTTTCTCTTCAACTAAACCCTAAGGTCGACGAAATCAAGAGTGGAAGACCTATAAATATGTGTTCTAAGACAGAATTTCGCAGCCCCCCTCTAGTTACACTTTTAGACTTGTTTTGCACCAAACTTTTGCTCTTCTTCTTTGTTCTTTGTTTATGAAGATAGGGATTTCCCTTGAACCCTCTTGTTTGATTTCTTATCTATAAATTGTGTAATTCAGAAGCTTGATTTTGTCTTGCATGTTCGTGCCTGAGTAGTTCTCTCGTTGGGTATAGGGTTTTAAAAGGGCTCTCATGGTTCGATTCTTATTAGGTTTTTAGTCTAGGATACCGATTAGCGTTCTTCGTTCTAGCCTTGTTGTTAATGCGTTGCCTGAATAACCATGTTAGCAACTAATATTAGGATTTTTAGAGCCACGGAAGTGCTGTATCTAATCGCTTGACCTAGGGTAGACGAGCAAATCCGTCGTAAGATTTCGAAAGTATACTTACGGGGAATTGTGGGTGTAAACGACCTTTGAGAGTATCATTCACTTCTTGCGCGGGCGGAGACGAAAGCTACCGTCTGAGTACTGAAGTGAGTAGGTGTGTAGGATTACGGGAGTAGACTACACGCAGCGTACGTTTTCCAAGTTCAAGAACCCAAAGACGACAAAAAGTCGCTTTAGAAATCCTAGCAAATTCTCGGTGAAAATCGCCATGAACCTTAAGGAATTCCCTATTTCCCAACGCTTCGTTAATTGATTTACAACCTCAAAATAAATATTGCTTGCTACTGTTCACTTAGATTATATTTATTTATTCAGTTAGTTTAGCTTAGTTAGTCTCGTTCGCTTTCTTATTTTCTCGCTTAGTTTAGTTTAGTCTAGTTTAGTCTAGTTTAGTATAGTTTAGATTTCTAGTTTCGAGTTTGTGACAAAACCCAATAAACATATATTCGTCTTAGGTTTATTTACTATACAATGTCTAAAGTCTCGCAGAACAGCATTCCCTCCCTGTGGATTGATACCTTAGGTACTACAACTCACATCTGTGCACTTGCAGGCTTTAAGGTTTACAAATTTAAAACCTGAAGTTTTGAGACGAATCCGATTCGCATCATTCACAGCGCCTGGAGGGCCCCCAGCCACGGCCAAGCATCAGTTCGCCACCCCTGGAGCCATTCCACCCGCGGCCAGGGTCCATTTCCCGCGGCCAGGAGCTACGCACCCGCCGCCAAGCCCAGTTCTGCCTGAGATGATCCGTTTCTTAATTCGAGGCTAAAACCGTCTTTTCCGTCAAACCCTAAAACGACCCAACCATGTTGAAGACCTATAAATACTTGTTTTAGACAGAAATTTTCGTGGAGACCTTTCTACACATTAGTTTTGCTTTCATTCTTGTACTCTTGCATTGAGATTTTCGGGATTGGTGAAGAGGTTTTTCACCGAACTTAGTTCTTGAATTCGTGAGGCTTCTTCACCAATCTCATGTTTAATTTAATCATGTCTTTTTCCAATAGGTGTGAGTAGTTTAGATTGTTGGGTTTAATGGATTATCGAGGGGAATTCTATGTTCGATAAGGATTTCACTCGGTAGATCCTAGCCGATTTCTAGAGCTCTTTCTTGTGGAAAGTTGTTAATGCATGAATCTAGTGTCATGAACTAGAGGCTGATAAGGGGAGTTTAGAACCACGAAAGTGTTGCATCTAATCACCAGCAAAGTGCATCCACAAGGCGTGCGCGTCGTAAGATTTCGAAAGTATAAAAATACATTTGTTATAGGTTTATTTACTATACAGTGTCTAAGGTCTCATAGAACAGCACCCTCTCCCTGTGGATCGATACCTCAAGTACTACAACGCACATTTGTGCACTTACAGGCTTTAAGGTTTATAAATTTAAGACCTGAAGTTTCAGAGACGAATCCGATACGAATCAGATAGCCAATCGGCTATAGCTCGGGCACTGAGTAATCTGTATAATTGTAAATCTCGTCATATAAGAAGACGACATAAAACCATTAGACACTTGATCTCTACTGGTGTAATCACATATAAGAAGATGACATAAAACCATTAGACAGTTGATCTCAACTGGTGTAATCACAGTAGATTACATCAAGTCGAAAGACAACCTAGCAGATCCATTTACTAAGGGTTTGTCTCGAGATCAAGTTGTGAAATCATCAAGAAGAATGTGATTAAAGCCTATCACTTAAGAGGAAGTTTGGCGGGAACCACACCTACGGACTGGAGATCCCAAGATGTAGGTTCAAAGGGAAAACTAAGTCAAACTGAATATGCTAAGAACATTGTGAGACTCGGGTCTCTTCCCAGTTCCTAGGATGATGTAAAGTGCTTCATGTATATGTAGAGGATAAGCGTTGCTTTTAATGATTTGAGTCCATAGCTTTGGGATATCAGTGGAGTATTACATGATACTTCTTAAAACAAAGCTAATGGAAAATCACCTTGTGAGTGTGAAATAGGGCCGTTTCTAGGAGAATGAAGGTCATGTTATATTCTCAAAGTTCACTCATGATTAACCAGGCATGTTCACAGCCAAAATGAACACAATAGAGAACCTAGTTCTATGAGAAAATGAAGTTGTGTTATAGATGTTGTCTCAGTTTACATCAAAGCCCGGAGGGTTCAAGACATAATGTCTATATTACATTGTCCACGTCCATATGTCCATATTACATTGTCCACGTCTCAACATTCAAATAGATTTCTAATTATAAATCTGATTTGTTATATATATATATTTTTTTAAAAAAATTGTTTGACACATAAACTATAGTAAAATGGATCTTAAAATAATGACAACATATAATTATAATTCATTCTTAACAAAAACAAAATTATGTCATTCACAAATATAGAAAAATACAAAACAAAACAGATGGAGAAAAATAATTATTTTCTTTCACATCATTAATATATCATTCCATCCACGACATTTGCATCCACATTATCATGTCCACGCAAAGAGAAAGAGAGAAATGTTTTATTGTAAATTTTGATTTGCCATAAGGGCATTCATGTCTTTTTGTCATCCAATAAGTGGGAAATGTGCTAGAGTGTCAAAATATGTTATCTAGTGTAAATACTACTTTACAATGTGTTATATAGTGTAACACACTCTACTATATATTGGTGAGAGATTTACACTCATTAGCACATTTTCAATTAGTATTTACACCCAATAGCACATTTCACACATTGTGGTGGGTGAAAAACATGTGAAAAGACAAGTTACCCCTCTGCTTCCTCAACATTCACAAACTGATAATATCATGAAAATTCATAAATCGATATCCTTCATTTAAACCGATTCAGTGTCCTTCATCACTGAAAAATAACTCATTCATCCTCCAAAGTTCATAAAGCTGACACACATCACTTACTTTCTCTCTCTCTTTATTCACTTTCTCACATAACAACTCTCTTTTTCTGTTATGGGTTTTTTCTATTACTTCTTCAAAATTCTCATATATGAATCTTTATTTTCTCTCTCTCCTCAAAACATTCGCTCTCTCATTCTCTTTCTCTTTCTCTATCTCTTCTTAGTTTCTAATTTTCTTTCTCCTCAAAATCTTCTCTTCGATCTTCTTATTCTCTTCGAATCTTTTCTTCATCTCTTCGAATCTTCTCTTCTTCTTAATATCTCCAATCAAGGTTTGTCTCTCTTTTCCTCTCTTTCACTTTCCCCATCAAGTTTCTAATGTGTCTTTTAAATTTGAATCGATTTTAGGTTTTTGAATATATTCAAAATGAGTATTGGTACAAGTTTCATGTTGGATTTTTCCCATATTCGACAAAGACAATGGTAGACAAAAGTTGCCTCCAAAGTTTTTGATGAAATGCGTGAAAGAGACATGTGTGTCCATTTAGCATCGAACGCGTGTTCCACTTTCTGAAAGCAGAACGTAACTGGGGTTCCAGTGAGCCTCCTTCGAGGTGGACATTCAGAGATGGACAAAGAGGTGGTGGATGTTCAAAGATGGACAGAGGGGTTTGGACACTTTTATGTGGACAATGGAATTTTGATTTTGCGGTATTTCTTGTATCAACTAGTGGTCGATTATTCTTTTACACTTTCATGAATTCTATGCAGGTCGTCCATTCTCATCTGAACATTTATTCTCCGATATGTGAACAAGAATAATATGTTATTGAAATTCATGTAGGATTAAATTCTACTATTACCGCTATTTTGGACGCATAGACATGTCTACCTGGACACGATATGAAAAACAGCTATTCGTGTATATGTATACAAAAACAAATTTATTATGGGCAAGACATGTGTGTCCATTTAGTATTGAACATTAGCATCAAAACAAATGTTTAATATAAGATGGATGAATTTGTTAATTTAAACAAAATAAGATGTTACGAACGATTATGCAGGCTAAAATGCTTTTATTACCGCATTTTTAGTTGTATGGATATGTTTGTATGGACACATTATTATGGACAAGATGCATATGATCGTTGTGTTTTAAGATTATTGAAATTTTCCTTCTATTTTATCAACACCAAAACATGTCCACGATATGGTGACACACCGAAAACTATCCAAAAAATATTTGTCCAGCTAAGACTGTTTATAATACTATGGAAAAGAAGGGAAACAATCAATTATCCACAAAAAAGTGTCCACACCCATCTATCAATCTCTGAACATCCACTATCCATATGTCCATCTCTGAACATCCACATGTAAGGAGGCTCATCGGAAACCCAGTTACGTTTAAGCTTGCCGCTTTCGGAAAGTGGAACATGTGTTCCTTGTGTTTGTATGGACACATTATTATGGACAAGATACATATGATCGTTTTGTTTTAAGATTATTGAAGTTTTCCTTCTATTTATCCACACCAAAACATGTCAACGATATGGTGACACACCGAAAACTATCCACAAAATATTTGTCCACCTAAGACTGTTTATAACACTATGGAAAAGAAGGGAAACAATCCAGTATCCACAAAAAGTGATACGATTCTCCCAAGGAACACACACTCGAGATCGGTAGATAGTTGGATAGGTCCTTGACTCCAAAGGACTCCACGAAGAAAGATGCTAAGGCGTGAGTGAAGTACTCGAAAATCCTTAGGCCCAGACTTGCGGTGAAGAGTTGGAACGAGGGGGGTGACTTCAAAGGCTGATAGTAATCGCGGTAAAAGGATGACAAGGCGTGAGATGCTAATCCCGAAAATCCTTGTGCCCCAAATACGACTTAAAACAAAAACTACGAGACAATGGAATGAGGGCTGCGTCAAGCGTGATGAAGAACACTTGATAAACCAAATGATCAAGAGGCTAACCACCTAAAGATCGAGTGAAATCGTTGGCTAACCACCAAAGAATTCGAAAGTTCCAAAGGAACAAAGGAGAGAAAACTTCTCTAAAAGATTTAATAAAAAGTTGGATGATTTGTTCTCAATGAGATTACATAGCTTTTATAGAGAAAATAAGAGAAGTGGTCAAAGAGACCTTTCTCGAAAATGAAAGAGATTATGAGGAAAACAATACCTCGAAAATGAAAACAAAGACTAAGACCCAAGACTAAAATTAAAGAGTTTGACTAAGAATTAATAATAAGGTTGAATAACCCTTGGCCTTCTTTGACTAGTCTCCCTCGGATGTAGTTCCTCGGAAATAATCTTGCGGTTGGACCGGAAACGTAAGTGAAAGATGATGGTGATGATGGTGTGCATAACATCATGGTGGAGATTGGGCCAAAAGGTTGATATAAGCCCAAGCCTCATTAAAACCTTAACTTGGTAAACCCAATGGGACAAACCCAAGTCAAGGAAAAAGAGTACTTAAACCTATATCATTGGGCCGAACCTCAATCACCAGGATGGGCACGGACCATATTGAGAATGGTGCTCGGTGGTGGCTCTTCTTCCTTGCTCCAATCGTCCAAAAGTGATCCGCGAGTGTCATTGATGAGCTTGCGGATCCTTGACCTCGTCATTGGTCTTTCGGGTGTGCACGTCAAGTCTTTAGGCGTGGCCATGATCGTGTCCACGTCAAAAAGTGTCCACCCCCATCAATCTATCTCTGAACATCCACTATCCATATGTCCATCTCTGGACATCCACCTAGAAGGAGGCTCCTCGGAAACCCAGTTACGTTTAAGCTTGCCGCTTTCAAAAAGTGGAACATGTGTTCCTTGCTAAATGGACACACGTAAGTGGACACACATAAATGGACACACATGTCTCTTTCACGCATTTCGCCGAACACTTTGAAGGCGTCTTTTGTCTACCATTACCTTGATCAGATCTACGCAAATCCAACATGAAGCTTGTACCAATACTCATTTCGAATCTTTTCAAAAACATAAAATCGATTAAAAATTAAAGAACACATTAGAAACTTGATGGAGAGAGTGAGAGAAAAGAGAGAGAGAGAGAGAGAGAGAGAGAGAGAGAGAGAGAGAGAGAGAGAGAGAGAGAAACCTTAATCTAGAGCTTGCGAAAAGTGGGTTTTTGCAATGATTTAGTGAAGAAATGAAATAAAAAAGAGGAGAGCTTGAAGAGAATATCAAAGAGAAGAATCGTATCGAAGAATTGAAGAGAGAGAAAGAGAAAAAAGAAAAAGTGAAAGAAAAACAGAAAGACATTTCGTTTTGGGTGAGTAAGCAAAATGGTTTTTTTTCACAACTACTAACCAGCTCTTGTTTACCCCTAACCGGTTTGGATGAGAGAGTGTGTGATTAAGGGCATTTAAGTTTTTTTACCCACCACAATGTGTGAAATGTGCTAGAATGTCAAAAAATGTGCTAAAATCTGTAAATATAAACTCCTAATGTGCTATAGAGTGTAAGTCTCTTTATATTGGTCTCTATTTTGAAGAAAAGTATGAACTTTGGCCGCCTAGAATCGTTTAATTAAAAAAAATTGAGATAACTAAAATCTAAAAATATATTATAATTTGCCAATATTATGTTGTAGCTCACTACTAAAAATTATGCGTATAGCTACGGATTAGCCACGGCAATTCCGTAGTTTTTTTAAAAGCTACGGAAAATCTACGGAAAAGCTACAGAAAAGCTACGGAACAGCTAAGGAAAAGCCACGAATAGCCACCGATTAGCTAATTTTTCGTAGCTAATCGGTGGCTATTTGTGGCTTTTCCGTAGCTGTTCCGTAGCTTTTCCGTAGCTTTAAAAAAAATCCGTAGCTATACGCATAATTTTTAGTAGTGGCTGGAATTAAAACGTGTAAATTTTTAAACAAGAATAAACGGAAGATTTTGGTTTATCTTAAAGAAAACAAGAACCGAGGGACTATCGAACAATAAACAGAAAGTTTGTTGCTCGACGAGATCAAACAAGATTCAGAAGTGATTTTGACAAGTTTTTGCGGGGTAAACTGGATTTAGTATTTCGATTCTCAAGAATAATTTTACAAGAACAATAACAAAAACAAAAAAACAGCTACAAAGCTAGAATAAGCTAAGTGCTTGAGTTTAGAGCTAATATTGTGTGTTTAGTGAGAGTTCAAGATGTCTTTCTCTTTGCCCTTGCCCTTATTTTATACTCCAATATCGTGTTTAACATTACTGTTTCCTCCACCAGATTCGCCATGAATGGTCTTTAATCTCGAGGCTCCAACCGTTACATTCGTTCGCATTAAATCACCGGTTTAAATGAGTCTTTGGTCTCGGCGGGATTGACTAACAGTTCTGCATTTAATTTCCTTTAACCATGAACTTCACTCTGGTGGGTCTTTCAGTTCGGCTGTTCACCTCGGAGATTCCTTTGACCTCGCATGGCATCTTTGACTCTATCAGACATCTTTACCGTTTGGTTTATTAAACCCAAATTTACTGAACCAAGATTTTCATCCCACAATTACAACTAAATATAAGTATAAACAAATACTTCTTAATAGTGTTATTATTCAGTTTGTGGTGCAATTTATATTATCGAGTCCAATTTTCCTTTGTTAGAATCTCATTATT
The DNA here is from genome assembly GCA_002933935.1 of Eutrema yunnanense. Taxonomy (NCBI): domain Eukaryota; kingdom Viridiplantae; phylum Streptophyta; class Magnoliopsida; order Brassicales; family Brassicaceae; genus Eutrema; species Eutrema yunnanense. The sequence continues at coordinate 107,166 of PKML01068636.1, read as the reverse complement.
CCCAATTTTGAGAAACACACATGTCACACACATCAAGAGCCATATTTTCCACTACAAAACAAAATAAGCTAATTTTTATAATCACATAACAAATACAATATACTAGTGATCGGGCACGCCCCTGGCGCGGGCTAATATGCTTGATTAACTTATTATTTCAAATAATTGTTTTTATATATATTCATCATGTGAATTATATATGAACATATGGTATCTTATAATCTAAAAGTAAAAACAATATGTTTACTTACATTGATTTGAAATCCTCGACCTCTTTCAAAGATGGGTTCAATATAATTCGTGTAGGTTCTATTGCAGAAATATATACTTTTCCTAAAGAACATTGTTTGTAAAATTATATCTACATACCAATATAATTTCTGAAAAGTGAATAAGAAATAATCTGATAAGGGTAAGGAATTACCATGTAAATAGTCTATGATGGCCCATCTAATGATGCAAACAATGATTTCCTCGCAACAATTTGTCCAACCATTATGAAAATTGAAAGCCATATCACCACTTAACTTGCAGTTCAAAATAATGCCTCTGTACAAATGAAATAGTTTTAAACGATAATTAAGAGATTACCTCAAACATAGACAACGTAAAGTATAGTAAGAATTAACAATAGAATATAATAACTGACCTCGAATCTTTGAGATCGAATGTGATTGTTTCAAATCCATTGTAATCATTCGTACGTACGGTATTGCTTGAAGTATAACCGTCACAAACATGAAAATTGCCAACATTGACCACTTCACCAATCAAATCTTGTATAAAGAAGACAATAGCAAATCCAAATAAAACGACGGGTATACTTTGTAAATGGTTAGTAGTTAGCAAAAGAAAATAGTTGTTTCTTTAGTAATAGTTTATTAGTTTTACGTAAACATACTAACCTGGTAAGTAATCATCCGAATAAATGCGATCGTTGATCTTTTGGAAATCAACAAAAGAAAAGAAATTCTTCTCACATGGTTGTATGACTCTACGCACAATAGTGTTAGCTCGGAAAAGGATCTTTGAAAGATGTGTAGTAGCTCTAAAGCAAGCACTAACATGAATAACCTCAAAGTTTTCAATAGTAATCCAATTTCCTTCAATCAACCTCTTAGAGAAGTAGTCGTAATTTGATGTTAAAACAACACCTTCGATTTTAATCCCCTATAAAAAGATTAAATGATTTTGTCAGTTAAAATTAATTATTGCCCAAAGAAAACGGAAAGTATTAAACTTGAAGATTCATAACTAACTTATTCATCACAAAATATTGATCCCAATCTTTTTTCAGAGCTCGGTAAGGCTTTTGTCCATACACGAAGTATTTTTACGAAAACAGAAGAGGTATACCAACCATCACTTAAACGGGAAACACCAAAAGATTTTGGTTCTGATCCAACGGGCTTAACAGTTAATTCCAAATACCCTCCTTTTTTTTTCCCCTACAACCAATCGGAACTCAATAGGTCTTGACATTGTGATGTCTTCCTAGATATATCTTTAACAAAAATACCATTCTCAAACTTTGTAGGTGTCCTAGAAATAGGAAGGTTATTTCTGTTATCCTTCTTACTTGAGTGGGGAGATGTTGAAGATAATTTTGTAGTACATACTACAACAGCATCGTCATTGTGCTCAGCATCTCTCAAATCAACATCTTCATCCGTGCTAGAAGGAGCATAGTCACCATCCTCATCATCCTTATTGTCAGAATCATCACCATCATCGTCTTCGTCAGTGCTATTGTCATTTTTATCAGTGTCGCTATCATCATCTTCATCATCACTAGAACCATCGGTAGAATCATCACTACCAGCATACTCTTCATCATCGAGGTTGTATTCATCGTTGATGTCTTCAGCTTCTATATCATCATCATCACAGATAAAATCATCATCATCGGTATTATTAGCATCACCGTTAGATTCTTCATCCTTTGTAGTTTCATTGTCACTACTTTCTGAGTTTATGATGCTTCTTTTAGAACCACTAAAACGTCGAGAATGAGAATGTGTTGCTAACTCCAGAGGAGCACCGAGGATGTTTACTGTTAAGAAGTAAAAACGTTATTATATCAAAGAAGACAAGTCTACTAAATATAGAGTTTTCCTCAAAAGGATTTATTGGAGCTAAGAGTAATCTACCTAAGAATTAGTATTAGTTCGATTAGATATTCATCAAAGTCGATATATACCAAATAGTGATCAGAGATTATTCAAACCTTTATTATTTGAGAAGACATACATCCTATTGTATGAACGTAGTTATTCTCAGATCGGAAGCAAGCAATATCTGTACAATTTAGGTGATAATAAAATCAAACAATGTTATCTAAGAATTTGAATATTGTAGATAGGAATTTACGCATGGTATAATCCGAATAACCTTCTTCTAAGTCAGATGAATCACCATGCACATAGAGAGATAGCACCATTAGGTTAAATAGATCTTCAAAATACGAGTATTGGTTATGACAAATCACTAAGTATCGATATATATATCAATTCATTAGGGTTTTTATTATATATGATTTTACATAAATTTTCTTTTATTATTATCGTAATTTTTTGAAATTTAGAATATTTATATTTTATTATGATTATAATAAATCTCATTAACAAAAACTGAAGGTTCTGATTTTGCCTTTGTTCAATATATCCATAAACAATTTAAGTTATGTTAACATTTATTCATTTTTTAATAATCATTATGAATTAAATAAAATTTTAATATTTTGTAATGTTTAAGAGCATAGCCTATTTAGTAAGCGATATGAACTTCTGTTTTTTTTTTTTTGTTATTCGATTTATAGAAGCCAATTTTTTGATTAATTATCTTTTTTTCATTAAGATATATGGAGAAATTGTCTTAATACATATATGGATGAAAATACGCAAAGCAAGAAATTAAAGTACAAATTTCAAATAACTCTTAAAACACTAAAAAAGGAACAACATTTTAATTTTTAAGGAAAATACCCAAGAAAAAAAAAACAAATACATGGTTAAATAAAATAATGCGATACAATATTCCAAACACTTATTGGATTGGTCATAGAACCCGAATACAACAAAGTAGAAAACATTTGATGAAGAAGAAACAGAGAAGACCATTGACTTGCTTCAGAAAAAGCAGCAATGTATTCGGAATCATCATCAACCAAACCCAATGCATAGCATGCTTCATTGAACGTAGGGTGAAGAACTCCGTGAATTGTCCTTAGATCTGAATATGAAGATGGGCAACGAATAACATGCAATAAATTTCTGAGATAATGAAGCCTACCAGCATTAGAATTGGACAATGACATATAAAAGTATGTGCTGGTCTTCGACGTAGACGTAGGCTCCATACGATTAGCACTATCCCAAACTCAACATGAAGCAAATTAAGAATATAGATATAACCCTGCTTCGGCAGAAGTCAGGCGCTCATTGTCCAATGAATCATCAACAGATGGAGGAAGATGAGACGGCAACATCTGAAGTTTGGGGTGTTGAATAAGTTTGAGCTTATAAGAGAGCAATATCCAAAATAATGAAAGAATAAACGCACAATACAAACAATAATTAAAGTAAGATCGATCCAAATTTTAATGTTTACAAACATAAGCAATATGTTTTTTAAAAACAGTATGTTCGTAAGTAGTTTAGAGGAGAGACATCTAACAATCTATAGACTATAAACCAAATTTTTAACCCTAACGTTTACGGTTTAGTATACTATAAACTGTCTTTAACCTTGGCGGTTTTGTATAATAATAACCATAAAATCGAAAATTGCTACAATTTAAGTGGATTGTACACATCATCAAAGCTAGACGAATAAGAATACAACACATAAGCCATCGATTTTCAAAAAAGGGTATAAACGTCATTACGCAGCCGAAACTCGCTGTGAGCGCGACACCTAAGCAAATCACTACACAAATAAGTATATAGAATAAAAGTAAGATCGATAAAAACTTGCAAAATCTATACGATATAAAGAAGCTTGGTTTAGGGTTTGCATGAACACGAAAAAAAAAAA
>PKML01068636.1:74264-90446 GCA_002933935.1 Eutrema yunnanense | reverse complement strand
GAAATCCCTAATGAGAATCCCCAAACCTAACAAGAGATCTACTCAGACATGGAGATTAAATTAATAAACATGTTTGAATAAAATACTCTATATAAAATCAGAAAGATAAACAAGGTTTGAGATCTGATCTCGGACGAAGGGAAATCAGACTTGTCTCTAACCAAAGTAATAAAAAAGCATAGCCTAAACAGATGGCTGAAACTCCTATTTATAACCTAAAACACGACTTGGGGTCTTCTTGTAATTATTAAAGACTTCTGGGCACTTTTGCAATTCTTCAAGTCTTGGAAAACTCGCGGGTCTGTCTTGCTGCTATGGGTATCGATCGACACCAGGGGGTATCGATCGATACTGGCCGTGAAAACAGGTATTCAGCAACACGATCTTTAGCTCTGCTCCAAACTGCTCCAGAAAGCTCCAATACTTCCAATAATCCTCCAAACGTGCTATGACCTGTAAAAGACTCTAAAACTCTACAAAACACTAGAAAAGACTCTATAAAAGGACTTATATCATGGTCTAAACAGGGTAAAAACCATGATATATCAAGACCTTCTAGAAATTCTTCTCATAGCCTGTCTTCTTACATCCTCCAGCATGGTAAGCACATGCTTTGATCTTGCCATCTTGATCGTCCTATTAAAACTCTCTGAAAGATTGTTATGCACATCAGCACAATGTGAGTCAACACTGAAAAATGCCCGAGACCATCGATGTGGTTCTGTATCTAACAAAGCCTCATACGCAGCAGGATCATATGACTCCAATGACTTCATCTTCTCGTCATATTCATATTCAAGATAGCTGTACGCTATTCCCCAAAACAAAGTCTTGTACTCTGATCTTGAAAAACCTTGCTTCTTCCAATTAGCATATATATATGCCTAGCACACATACGATGCTCTGCATGTGGAAGTTCAGCCTCTACTGCAAGCACTAAACCCTGCCATATTCAAAAATACTCATAAGCAATTGGAAGCAAATCCGACAATGAAGAGTATAAAACAGAGAATATTACCTTTTGCCTATCAGAAATGATAGTCAACTTCTCACCAGTCCCCAAGCCAAGGTCTACCTTAAGCTTCTTCACAAACCAACCCCAAGTGTCTTTGTTTTCTCCTCTTACTACTGCCCATGCAATAGGGTACATCCTATTATCAGCATCTCTACCAACAGCTGCAAGCAAATCTCCGTCCAACTCCCATTTGAGGAAGCATCCATCTAAACCAATAACCGGTCTACAACAACTCTTCCAAGTCTTACGAAATTCTTCAAAACATATGTAGAAGCAATCAAACATGTCTACGTCATTCACATTGACTGTTGAGAGCTCACTGGTGATACCTGGATGCGTTCGTATGAGTTCAGCCTCATAGTCCCATAGTTTACCAAATTGAGTTGTTTGAGCTTCAAGGATAGCGTCCAAAGCAATACGTCTTCCTCTATAGCATTTTGACATGGGAACCACAATGTTATACCTGCCTTTTATTGCATCTTTGATCTCTGCTGCAGGCAAGCTGGCGTTTCTCCTTATCTCTTCACTCAATAACCCAGCAATGACACCTTGTTTCAGCATTGAAACACGACTTGATTTCCTATGATTGTGACGCATATGACACACTTTCACCATCCATTTGTTTATTGGCTTCTCATAGGAACAAAACACTCTGAACTTACACTTATCACCACAGCATATAACGGCTATCCTGTTTGTTTCTGACTTAGCCATCTTCACATCATATTGTGTCTTCAATGAATAACGCAATAATTGATCCTTAAACTCTAAGCCACTGTTAAACTTCTGAAATAACCATATGTACGGCTCTTTATCCAAATCGCCATGAAACTTGTCTTTCCCTCTTGCCTTTCTCCTTTTTGAGTGTTTCTGATTAAACCATTCTTCCCATTCCTCCTCGGATTCTACTGGTGTATCTGGATAATTTGCATTCTCCTCTATAACACATTCTGCTTCACTTTCTTCTGCTTCTCTCGATGCTGCGTCTTTTTCATCGCAATTTGTATATGCTTCTTTATCTGGTCTTGCAGTCAAACCTTCCTCAAATAGTGACCTAAAACGATCATCATTACCACCATCACCAGCATCTAAAACAACTTCATCTTCGTCATCAACCTGATTTCCATTCTCATTTCTATTTAAATCCGGAGCTACCACATTCTCATCTCTCGCTTCAGCCAAATTCTCATTTGGATCAGCCTCAAACCCAGCCTCACCCTCGGCATCATATCCTTCATCAGCCACATGGTCATCATCATGTCTTTCATCCTCAGATTGCTCAGCTTCTTCATCTTCTATTGGCCTCTCCACATCATCATCACTATCTGAGCTGTACTCTCCATCCTCATGATGCGTACTTGGAAGCTGATAAATGACTGCAGCATCACCTACTTCTGAAACGTCATGTTCCACATAAATGTCAAGAGCATGTGAACTTTGCCCTAACAAAACCAACGGAAACATATCTTCGTGACTCTCTCCAAACACATAGTCTACTGTCTTCATCTCTTTTCCTGCATCTTTGTACCATATGAACCTAATTGGTGCCTTCAGCATCGCTTCAATCTTGCAGAAGTCAGCAAACAACTTCCATGTAATCTCCGAGACTTTCGAATTCACGACACCTAAACCCAACTCTCCATTGTAGATGTAATCTTCGCCTTCCTTCTTCATATATCCACCATAGTGGACTGTGAGTTTTACAATTGAATTGTCACTGTAAAGTAGAAAATGTGAAACCTGAATGTCAAATACCATAAATCTCACAAAATTCGATTGAATGATATCTCAAAAGAACATATAAAATACAGAAGATGAAAGAAGATGAAAGAAGAAATCTACAGAGAAATCGCAGAAGAGAACTCGCAGGATGATACATGAAACTCTAAACCCAGAAATCGAACCCCAAAACCCGAAACCCAGAAATTGGTATGGAATTCGATATGGAAATAGAACCCCCAAAACCTGAAACCCAGAAAAATCGCAGAAGAGAACACGCAGAAGAAGGAAGAAACACGAAACCCAGATCTCGAACCCTGGAACCCCAAACTCAAAACCCAGAAATTGAACATTAAGGAGGAAATTGAACATCATAAGGAGGAAGAAAACATCCTTACCCCCATTTCGCCCTCTTTGCATTCGACTCCCTTCGATTTCTTCGAATCTCTCAAGAACCCTAAATCCCCAAATAGATTTGGGATTTCTTTTGTTTTGTTGTTGTCGCGATTTTCATTTCTTTTGTTTTGTTTTTTTGTCGGGATTTCTTTTGTTTTCTTTTTGTTTTTTATTTAACTTACAATTTTTTTTTTAATTTCAGAATTAATAAAAATTCAACACGTTTTAAAGATTTTGACGGAGTTAACATTTCCGTTAACGGGGTTAACTATTCCGTTACGTTTAATGTCGGCGCGAATAAAGTAGCCACATTGAGGGTTTTAGGTGGTAGTTTCCATACTTTGATGGTTTAAAGTGATAGTGCAAAATTCCGAAGGTTTAAAGTGCTACATTTTCCATCCATGAGGGTTTAAAATGCGATTTTTCCCTTTATTTTAATCCAGAGATATCATTTTGAGTTTTAGCTGATTAAATAATGGTTCGATCACATTAGTAAATACATGTCTGACCTCAAAATTATTCTTCAATCTCATACTCAATATCACATGTGTATCCTACAAAATGTGAGAAACTTTACGAGATATAATTGCCATTTATACCAGAGCATAAATTATTTAATTGATTGACTAGCAACTTAGGATCATGTTTGTTTTTGCTATATAAACCTAACTTAATCTTTTAATAGATCTTTCATCGAATACTTACCCTTAAGGAATCTCTTTATGGCATGCATGCTCGTTACTGGCTAGTGGTAAGCCATCGAAATACAAACCTAGGAAAATGAACTTACGCCCAGTGAACTTTTGATATATATATAATAAATAAACCTCAAAACCAAATGAGAGGCATTTTTTAGATCATAAGGGGTGTAAATCTCGATCCAGTAAATCAGATCCATTAAACAGATGGTTAAAAGTTCAGAGAAGTGAAAGACAAACGCGAAGTGGAGGACCGAGCTTGAAGGCACACTAGAATGACTTACAATCAAATGGGAGTAAATGCTAATCTGTCAGTCAACCCCGCAGTGACCAAAAACTCGTTCAAACTAGTAATTAAAGGCGCTTAAAAGTAACGGCCGTATACACATGATTAAATATCATTCATGGCGAATGAATCAGAGTAAATGATAATGTTAAACATGGATTCAGAGTATAAAAGCAAGAGCAAAGGCAAGGAACACTACACACTCAATGCTTATCAATTCTTTGTTCTTGTTCTTGTGTAAACACTCTCGAAGACGAAATACTAAACTCATTTACTCCTGCATTTCGTTTCTAAAATCACATTTGATCCGTTCAGCTCACCCTGATCAATATACTTTCTGTTTATTGCTCAAAAGCCATTTGATTATTTTGTTCTTAAAGTTAAGCCAAAGTTCTTCGACAATTCCTATTTACAAATTTTGACTGTTGTAATTCCAGCTACAACAGTTTAACGCTAGAAGGAGGGGATAGGAAAGTCTAACTCCAACACAAAAGAACCGAAATGGTGGAGCAGGTTTTCTATCAGCTCCCCAAAAATGGATTACAAGGCCGAGCTACGACAAAAAAGTGTATTGTTAGGCCAACAAAGCAAAGGGCCACAACACAAAAGATTGCTGGAAATTGAAGGTAGCCCTCCTAGAGAAGTATCTTGCCGGTGAATTCACTGGTTTGGTGCCGTCACCACGTCTGGCCAATTCTGCAGGTAATAATTCGTCTGCTAAAACGGTCAACTTCATCCAACGATATCATCTCGAGAAAGTAGTCAATTCGTTGACTCGACAATCGTAGAGGTTTTCGCAAAAGGTTACCTTAAATGAAAGAGATATGTGCATGCTGAATAAGCCGCATGATGATACCCTAGTGGTAATGTTGGGGTCGGTTTTCACCCTTCCGAGATTAACACTTCACACGACAAGGAATACTAGCCCGGCCCGAAGCATGACAACATAACATTCTTTGAAGACGCCTCACTTCACCTAGTAGAACAGACCCAAGGCAGCAAGGTATACCGATCCGAAGAGATCAAGAGAAAGAGACCCGAACCACAATAGGATGCCCTTACACAATCCTCCCCAAAGGACCAAAGCCGAACCGAGCCAAGACAAATCGGTTCGCCAAGAAGAGAAGGACCAAACCCATCAGAATACAAATGGGTCAAGATGCATTCGCTCATCAATTCACGTGGGCTTAGTCATAGGCCCATGACAACAATTACCCTAAATCAAGTTCAGTTAGCCGCGCAAAGGAATAAGAAAATATTCTTTTTCACGTAAGAGAATCTCGGATATGAGCTTGTATAAATAGTATTCAAAATCGCTTGTAGCAAAAAAAAACACTAACAATATCTCTCAGCAACTTGTACTCATACGCTTTCAAACATCAATAAAATACCCATCTTTGGATCTCTTACTATATTTTTCCTAGAAACTTCGGTTACCTCTAAAAGACTCGACAAAAGATTGATTGTGTGAGTTTCGACTCTCACAGTTTGGCGCTGTTTGTGGGGATTTCTTAGAAGTTTTTTAACCCTCAAAACACAAGGAACGAGATCTACAGAGATGTCCGGAGACCAGCAGAGAACCGGTGATGACGTGAGTAACAACAACAGTGGCGGATCTGGAGGAAGCGGTAATGGAAACGAAAGAGTCGATCTCAACGACACTCCTCCTACAAAAACGGAGATAACCTCGGCACCCCAAGACAAATTGAAGAGCATGCTCACCTCGTTACTGAAGAAGGTGGACAAGCAAGACAAGACAAACAAAACCCTATCGGAAAGGGACGAGACATTGGCATCGGAAGGTCGGACTAGAGATCTACATTCAGGATACCTCGGTTCGGGACTCCCACCAAGAATGCTTTCAAGGAGGCTCGGCCTCAACCCGACATTACTCAATTTCTCGACAGCCCCCACAAGCTCGGCAAGCGGAAGATTACCACCATCGCATCCATCCGGGGAGGTGACGCCCACAGCGACGAGGCCACTCCTGCCCAACCCGTTTCAACCAGATCTGAGAACGGAGCGACAAACCGTCGAACCTGTGGGATCACACCTCAGAACAATTGGAACAACCAACGATGGAGTAGTCCGAAATGGAGGGAACAACACTTCGAGCCATATCAAAAATGATGAACTCACCTTGACATTGGAAGGAGCAAGACCGGCGGGAGACACCCCTAGCTCGAACCAAATCGGCAGCAACTCGACGGAGGAGGAAGAAAACATACTCTGGTAGAACAAATGTAACACGCCGAAGAGACGAGGAGTTCAAATCAGAACCATCACGAATCGATGGAATCGAGCTGAGCCCAGATAATGGAAATAAACGAGATCAAAGCTTCCTAGGCCCAAAACAACGCTGAGATGCGGACTATCCGTTTAGAGGTACATTACGCAATCAGTGAGGCACCCGAGACCGATCGTATGCTTGAAGAAACACAAAGGACTCCCTTCACAGCTCGGATCACCGAGGCAATCGTGTCGTATCACGAAAAAATTAGGATCCCTTTCTACGACGGAACAACTGACCCGAAGGCCCATATCACCGCCTTCCGAATAGCAATGGGGCGATCTAAACTCAAAGACAACGAGAAGGATGTCAGATTCTGTATCTTGTTCGTGGAGCATCTAAAGGGAGGTGCCCTTGACTGGTTCGCGAGGCTGGAAAAAAATTCAATCGATAATTTTCAACAACTATCTTTCGAGTTCCTGAAGCAATACTCCATATTCATGGAACGAGAAACGTCTGACGCCGACCAGTGAACCATGGTACAAGCACTAACTAAATCTCTACAGAGTTTCATGGGAAGATTCAAGACGGTGGTATCAAAGCTGGAAGGTGTAAGTGACCGAGCCGCGCTCATCGCGCTAAAAAAGGCATTATGGAACAAATCGTATTTCCGAAGGGAAATCGCCTTGAACAAGCCTCATACAATCCAAGACGCATTACATTGGGCCTCAGATTTTATCATTGATAAAGAAGAGATGAAGATCCTCGAGGAGAGATTCTAACCAGCAAGGTCAACAAACCGAAACGCCGCCTCGGCCCCATTTCCATCAAACCCTCGGAGAAATACCCAGATTGGAGGATTTGTACATCACGAAGGACCGAAGCTCCAGGGCGCCCACAACTACCAAGTGGGTGATAACACCGTATTTTTACCCGTTTGCTATATATTTTAGAACAATTTAATAAGAGTTCCACTTGGTTTTCTATGATTTTATTACGGGTCTCACATGTTTGCGGTTTTAAGACTCTTTTTAGGTAACTCGGGATTAAAGAGTGCATTTCGGAGCAAAAGTACGTTTTTGGATAAACTTGGACCGTTAAGAAGTCTTGCAATCAAAGAAAACCTTTTCACCGTCTGATCATCACCAAATTTGGATACAACAAAGTAGAGACAACCAGCTTTCAAATGCAATTGGATTGGGGACGATCCAATGGTTGGATCCTAAAATATACCCAAAACACTGAAAGAGGATGAAGCTGCCCCGAAGGAGCAGTTCACTGATATGCTTGGTTTTTGTCGTTTTCTAACGCACGTTTAGTATTCCTTTCAAATGTTTTATCGAGTCAAAGTTCGTTTTTAGAGTCTTTTAATCCTTTATTTAGTTATCGCAGGTAAAAAGGCATCTAAGGAAGAAATTAGAGTTACGTGGGCAAAAACGCACGGAACCGTGAAGAAAAGACCAGAATCGGTCGATGCAAGGAGTGCATCGACCGATGCAGCACCACTTGAGGAAGCAGAATCGACCGATGCGAGCTGGTCCGAGAAACCGAAATCGATCGATGCACTATAGTGCATCGATCGATGCGTGCCACCCAGAAGGACTGAAATCGACCGATGCAAGCTTGCCCGAAGAACTGAAATCGACCGATGAACTGTCGATGAGTGCCTGCGAGAAGAAAAAAGAAATTTCTAAAATTTCTGTTTTGCCCCTGAAACTGCATGTTTTGACGGTCCAAGTTTATCCAAAAATGAGTAAAAGCTTATAATTTTCTGTTTTTGCCCCAGAAACTGCCTGTTTTGACCTAGTTCGACCTAGGACGTATATATACTCTATTTTTACCCTCTTTGACGGCTACGCTTTTTTTTATATTCAGACTTTTTGCTCTTGATCATTATAAGCTTTGAAGAAGAATCTCTGCATTTATTGAGAAGAATTCTAAACCCTATATCTCTTTTTATATTATGAGTTTTTCGTCTCCTTGCTTGTTCTTCGTTACCATGTCTGAATAGTTCCATAGTTAGGTTTAGGGTTTCGAAGGGATCCATGAATCATTGAATTAGACACAAATAGGGATTTATCTTTTGTGGTTTTCGCTTATTGTTTTGTTTATTGCTTTGGCCTGAGCTAACCGCTAGGTCTATGAACTAGGGTGCAACTTTCCCTATGAGCACGAGAGTGGATTAGGGTATAGTTAACCTATGATCACGAGAGTGGATTAGGTTGCATAGAAAGAACATAAGAGAGCGAATCATCCTTAGCCTGCGAGAGTTGATGCTAAGGCGATTCGTAAACATATTGAACCTGCTCCTTAATGCTGACCTAGAATTCTATGAGCACGAGAGTGGATTAGGTGCTAGGTTTAGTAGCCATGAGCACGAGAGTGGATTGATTAATATTTATGTTTGAGTTTGAAACTTGTGTTTAATTATTCCCTGAATAGTTGTCTGATTTGTGATCTTTGGATTCCCAAGAACAAACCATTGACCTAACGTTTTCTCTTATTGAATTTACATTGTTTAAATTGCGTTTGTTACTCTTTCCAAAACCAAATATAATATTGTCTTAGCTTAGTTTCATAATTGTGAGAATTGTAGTGTAACTGTGGTTTCTGTGGATTCGATCCTAAAGTACTGCATTGACAACCGTTATGATTGCGGTAGTGTGAGCTTTAGTTTTAATTGACTGAGTGGTAAAACACCTAAATCAATTTGGCGCCTTTGCCGGGGACCAATAGCGTTACCTTCGATTCTGAATTTGAAATTTAGTCTAAGATTTACTAACTTTTTATTTTCTTCCTTTTTGTTTCTTATAGTTGATGGTCATGGATTACAATGATTGGCCACAAGAAGAAGGTGCCACATTTGATGAATACATTAAAGATTAGCTATATGTGGAGCCACCATATGATGAAAGTGTACTCATACTTGAACAGAAGGAGGAGCTGAATGAGCTTTGCAAAGAAAACCCGACATTGACAAGGGGTGATCTCGCGATTATGATCCATTTGAACCTCATGTCCCATCGGGCATCACTTCAGGTAAGGGAGCTCTCAATGTCCAAGATAATGGTAGCTCATGCACTTAAAGAGGTAATTTATTGGGTTCCATCATGCCAACTAGAAGGTAATTTTGACTCAACCTTTGAAATCTATGATTATGAAGATAGTCATTTGCCTTGCATTGAAGATGTGGCTTCTAGTTCGCAAACTTATGTGCTCATTGATGAATGCTATTATTTAATATGTGAGTCTCAAAGACTAGATTCCTTAAGAGTATAATAGCTTGCTAGAGATTACCATGAAGTATGTTTTGATATTAATTATATACATGCTTCGAATGTTCATGATCTCGAGTTTAAGCTTTCAATGCCTGAGGAATCTAGATCTCTTCTTGAGAAGTCTTGCCTAGGGGATGTGATTGATGTAGATAAGATCTTGAATGAGATAGATGACCCTAAGGTTGAGATGGAATCTAGGAAGGAGGATATTGTGTTTTACATGATTGATGGAGATGAAGTTAACTATTTTATGATTAACTCGTTTAAACCTGAAGTCGACTTTATTTTTCCATCAAATACATTTGATCCTCGCACTACAAGAAAACACAGTTTTTGCGACCATTTTGGGACTAAAAAAGTGGTCGCAAATATTTCGTCGCTAAATAAAGTGGTCACAAAACAGTTGATTTTTAGCGACTAATATGTGACACCCATTATCAGTCCTAATTTATAAACTGATTTACGACTACTTGTAAAAAAAATAATTAAAAAAAAATAAAAAAAAAAATAAAAAAAAAATTCTAAAAAAAATATTTTTATTGATTACTTTAATTAATTTACAAAAATGAAAAAAAAAAGAAGATCGAACGGATCCTCCGATCTGCTCAACACCACCGCCAATCTGCTCGACGATCTGCTCAACACCACCGCCAAGGATACAGAGCTCCTCCTCCTCCACATGCTTCATATGGAAGCCTCTTTGCGTGTCTGGTCCTGTCGGCGTTTCCTCCGGGAACGGATCCGAACATCGTGGCTTGCTTCCAGGCCGCGGATCGAGACAATATCGGCTTCATCGACGACAAGGAGCTTCAGGGGGCTCTCTCTTCGTATAATCAGAGCTTCAGCATAAGAACTGTTCATCATCTCCTTATGTATCTCATCACCAACAGTAACATCAGGAAGATCGATGAGTTTCTAGACTCTTCAAATTGATCCGAAATTCTCCCCAATTTCATCAAGAAAATTTTGTTGGTTTATTGTGAGCTTCAGCATAAGATCGTAAGCATCAGATCTCAAGCAGAAGATCGTAAGCATCAGATCTGGAAAAAAAAGAGTTGGATTAAAAAGAGTTAGATTAAAAAAGGAAGAGAAGGAATAGGAGGAGGAGGAGGATCTCGTCAACCGTTGAGGATCTCGATCCTCGTCACAAGGAACTAGCCAATGAGAAGCTTTTATTATTTTTGTCATTTGATCGCAAATTAGTCACAAATTTGGGATTATTTTGTGACTATTATTAAAAAAAATCGACTGGGGTTACTAAACAGTCCCAAATTTGTGACCATTATGTAACAATCAAAAAAAATTTACCCTAAACCCTAAACTTTAAGATCCTAGAGGGTTTGAATATGATTTTACAATGATTTTGTGTATCTAGCAATTCAAAAATATGTTAAAACTTAAAAATAATTAAATCTTGAGAGAATTTTATCTTTCAAAATCATTCTTTATAAAACACATGTAACACTTAGTAGATGTTATGATTAGATTGAAATTTTTGTAAGTGTTATATTTTTTGTTTATTATTTGATGTTTATGTGTAAGATCTAGTTTATAATTTAAGATTTATAGTTTATGATTAAGGGTTAGAAGTTCTTGGTTTAGAATTTAGGTTTTATGGATTATAAATGATCATATTTAAAAAAATTGTAAGTTTTGAATTTTTTGTATATTATTTGATGTTTATGTGTAAGATTTAGTTTAAAATTTAAGATTTAGATCAAATTTATGATTAAGGGTTAGCGGTTTAGGGTTTAGGGTTTAGGATTAAGGGTTTGTGATTTGATTTTAGAATTTATGGAATTCTACTATTAAAAATTAGTCGCAAATTAGTCCCAAATTTGTCACAAAAACTGTGTTTGCAAATTAGTGTACATGTTACCATAGACCATAAACTTTAAGAATATATAAGGTTTGAATATCACTTTACAATGATTTTGGGTATATAGCTGTTCCAAAATATATTTTACAATTTAAGATTTTGAGTTTTTGATTAAGGGTTTATAATTTAGAATTTATACAATGATTATATTTTAAAATTTGTAAGTGTTGAATTTTTTTGTATATTATTTGATGTCAATTTGTGGAGTTGCTAAACCGAAGCAAATTAGTCACAAATTTGCAGCTATTTTTGCAAGTCCTTAAACAGTTGTAAATTTGAGACCATTTTGTGACTTCTCTGTTTCGTCGCTAATTTACGACTGTTTTGCCACTGCATTGCGAGTAGTCGCAAAGTAGTCGTAAATTAGTCACACTTTAGTCCCACATTTTTTGCGACAAAAAAAAAGAGTCAGAAAAGTTGGTCTCAAAAACTGTGTTTTCTTGTAGTGTCGTAAGCATCCCACCATCAAGGAAAATTCTAAAATATATGCTACATTCGTAGTAAACTACCTTGATGTGAGTTTTGTTTCTTCGTCATGGATACTTGCGTGCCATGTTGCACATTTTGTTTCTTGCCCTAATAGGAGAAGGACCAAAGTTGCATTGGCTCAATCTTTTGATTCTCATGATTAACATCTGAGACCAAAGTCAAACTAACGACTTAAAACAAGCGCTTGGTGGGAGGCAACCCACCGGTACGTATTTATTTATTCGTTTAAAGTTTTTAGAACATTAACTTAATAAATTACGATTTTTGCTTTTTTTAGTTCTCTAATTATTCATAAAAAAAAGAGAGAGGCCAAGGGGTCCGAGAATTCAAAATCGATCGATGCAGAATGTGCATCAATCGATGGAGGGCGAGCAGACAAACCAAAATCGACCGATGCAACACTCTGCATCGATCGATACCGACCCATGTAAGTCAGCTTTGATTTTTTCTTGATTTTCTTTCTTTAAGTCTGTTATACCTTCTTCTTGGTTTATTTTCAAACCGAGACGGTGTGAAGTAAGTCTGGGGAAGGGTCTTTGTCGTTACTAACATTGTTTTCTCTCTTGAGTCATTTTGATATTTTTTCTAGAGTCGTTTTATTGAGTCAAAAACTTGTTGGAGATTATGATCACGACCTTGTTGCAGGGTTAGTTTTAAATCAGACTAATGGAAAAACTAAAGGCTTCACGGTTAATCAGAGGCATCCATGTTTCCAGAAAAATTCAAAAAGCTTGAGCTAATTTTTGCGCTCTTCTTTTTACCTCATCATCGTGATTGGTGTCTTCAGAGCTTGACTCCTCATTCGTATATGACGAGACGACTTGTGTTAAATTATGATACTCCTCTCCCTTATTTAAAATAAAAAGCAGAAAAGATGGAATGATTTTCTTTCGAGTACAGGGCTAAAAAAATTTCCATCGATCCCATTATTTTACTTCGAAAGAGATGATCACACTAAGGTTGGAAGCGAGGTTAGGAAAATTACCAGAGATACCACTATTTGCCTAAACCTTAGAATAAAAGGGTGGCACTAAAATGAACTGGGGATTCGGTGTCAAAAAACATCAATACTCGCGTTACATCAACCATTAACCATACGTAAAGGAAATGAGAAAAGAATAAGTCTGGGGGAGAGAAAAAGGTACTAAGTGTTGTGTTGTTGTCTCGTCACGATATCGAAAGGGAAAGAGTCTAGAAGGTTCTTGGCATTATTATCTTTGATGAGACCCAGCGATGATAGCTTTGGATTATTCTGCGAAATAATGAGTTGAATCTGTGAGGCTGCGATGCTTGCAGAGAAGTACATGGTGGTCCAATCTAGAGCTAGTTCGACAATACGTGGTATACTAAGGTAATGGTCATTACAGAATTCTAAAGGAAATGTGAGTCTCCGTGCTTTTTCAAACTTTTTCTTCTTGCTTAGTTTTATGTTTGCTTGAAGACAAGCAAAAGACTAAGTCTGGGGGAATTGATATGCTTGGTTTTTGTCGTTTTCTAACGCACGTTTAGTATTTCTTTCAAATGTTTTATCGAGTCAAAGTTCTTTTTTAGAGTCTTTTAGTCCTTTATTTAGTTATCTCAAGTAAAAAAGCATCTAAGGAAAAAAATTGGAGTTACATGGGAAAAACGCACGGAACCGTGAAGAAAAGGCCAGAATCGGTCGATGCACTCCTTGCATCGACCGATGCAGCACCACCCGAGGAAGCAGAACGAGCTGGTCCGAGAAACCAAAATCGATCGATGCGCGCCACCCCGAAGGACTGAAACCGACCGACGTATGGAGTGCATCGGTCGATGCAAGCTTGCCCGAAGAACTGAAATCGACCGATGCACTGTCGATGCGTGCCTGAGAGAAGAAAAAGGAAATTTCTAAAATTTCTGTTTTGCCCCAGAAACTGCCTGTTTTGACCTAGTTTGAGCTAGGACCTATATATACTCTATTTTTAGCCTCTTTGACGGCTAAGCTTTATTTTATATTCAGACTTTTTGCTCTTGATTATTATAAGATTTGGAGAAGAATCTATGCATCTATTGAGAAGAATTCTAAACACTTTCTCTCTTTTTATATTATGAGTTTTTCATCTCCTTGCTTGTTCTTCGGTACCATGTCTGAGTAGTTCCATAGTTAGGTTTAGGGTTTCGAAGAGATCCATGAATCATTGAATTAGACACAAATAGTGATTTATCTTTTGTGGTTTTCGCTTATTGTTGTGTTTATTGCTTAGGCTTGAGCTAACCACTAGGTCTATGAACTAGGGTGCATCTTGCCCTATGAACTAGGGTGCATCTTGCTCCTTAATGTTGACCTAGAATTCTATGAGCACCAGAGTGGATTAGGTGCTAGGTTTAGTAGCCATGAGCACGAGAGTGGATTGGTTAATATTGATGTTTGAGTTTGAAACTTGTGTTTAATTATTCTCTGAATAGTTGTCTGATTTGTGATCTTTGGATTCCCAAGAACAAACCCTTGACCTAACGTTTTCCCTTATTGAATTTACATCGTTTAAATTGCGTTCGTTACTCTTTCCAAAACCAAATATAATATTGTCTTAGCTTAGTTTCATAATTGTGAGAATTGTAGTGTAACTGTGGTATATGTGGATTCGATCCTAAAGAACTGCATTGACAACTGTTATGATTGCGGTAGTGTGAGCTTTAGTTTTAATTCACTGAGTGGTAAAACACTTAAATCATTCACCGTGCCTCGAGGAGCCGGACCCGCGGCCAAGCACCATTTCGCCGTCCCTGGAGCCACTCTACCCGCGGCCAGAGTCCACTTTGCCGTGGCCAGAGCTAATTCCGCCCAAGATGATTCGTTTCTTCACCCGAGGCCAAAACCGTCTTTTCCTGTCAAACCCTAAAACGACCCAAGCATGTTGAAGACCTATAAATAGTTTTTTTAGACAACAATTTCGAAAAAAATGATTGCACAACCTTCTACACACTAGTTTTTGCTTTCATTCTTGTACTCTTACATCAAGATTTTCGGGATTGGTGAGGATGTTTCTCACCGAGGTTAGTTCTTGTTCGTGAGGCTTCTTCACTAATCTTATGCTTAATTTAATCATGTCTTTTTCCAGTATATTTGAGTAGTTTAGATTGTTGGATTTAAAGGATTATCGAGGGGGATTCTATGTTCGATAAGGATTTCACTCGGTAAACCCTAGCCGATTTCTAGAGCTCTTCTTGTGGAAAGTTGTTAATGCATGAATCTAGTGTCACGGACTAGAGGCTGATAGGGGGAGTTTAGAACCACAAGAGTGTTGCATCTAATCACCAGCAAAGTTCATCCACAAGGCGTGCACGTCATAAGATTTTGGAAGTATACTTACGGAGTGCCGTGAACCTATGGACCCACTAGCATATCACAATCTTACACGCGACCTGAGACTAAAGCTACTCGTCGAGTGAATAGATTGTAGGACGTAGGTTGTACGGGAGTAGACTACGTCATTATTTTATCCTGTTCGTGGAGTTATAATCTAGAAACACCAGTTACTAATGAGCTAGGGCCCGTTTGATTGAATCGAGCATACCCCGATATATTCCTCTCGACCCATCAATGTTTTAGAATAGTTACAACCGTCTCTAGTAGTGTAGTTTAGCAATAGAGTCCGTAGAAGTAGTTTAGTCATCGATTTTATTAGGTTTAGGTTAGTAGTCGATTTTCTTAGGTATTAGGTTAGTCTTAGAATTTCTTAGGATAGGTTTAGTTTCTCTTAGCATTAGTTTAGTAGTTAAAATTCTCTTAATTTATAGTAGCCATCGATTTTCTTAGATTAGATTAGTAGAAATTTTCCGTTTCTCGTTCTTTACAATTATAGTTACAAAAACCCTATAAAAATATATTCGTTCTAGGTTTATTTACTATACAGTGTCTTAGGTCTCATAGAACAGCACCCTCTCTGAAACGACCGCAATTTTTTTTTTTTTTAAACAGAAATAATTAAAATTAAACAACGATAATTTAAACATCACTAGAACAATACAAGTTCTACAGCTTAAACAAGCTAACAGTTCTAAAACAGCAAAAGCAACAACACAACAACAACAAACCCCCGGGTCCTAATCATCCCCTCTTCACTGCCTCGATTCCACGATCACACCTTATCTTTACCTGCATCGACAAAAGTGATGCATCAACATTTGGCTAACCAAACGCTGAGTGAGAGATCATCCCAACAACAGGCTA
>PKML01068636.1:50371-61858 GCA_002933935.1 Eutrema yunnanense | reverse complement strand
AGACCCGCGAGTTTTCCAAGACTTGAAGAATTGCAAAAGTGCCCAGAAGTCTTTAATAATTACAAGAAGACCCCAAGTCGTGAATTAGGTTATAAATAGGATTTTACAGCCACTTGTTTAGGCTAAGCTTTATTTTAGAATACTTTAGGTTGTGAGAAACAAGTCTGAATCTCCCTTCGTCCGAGATCAGATCTCTAAACCTTTTTGATTATTTATTTGATGATTTATTCAGTTATGTCTATTATATTGATTCAATTGCCATGTCTGAGTAGATCCACCTTAGGTTTAGGGTTTTCTCATAAAGGATTTCTTTGAATGCTAGGTTAATTATCTGTTTAGGATTCACCATCTGAATTAGTTCTTCACCATAGGTTGTGTTCAAAGCTAATTCTAGGTTGACGAATCTGGAACTTAGATCTTAGGATAATTGATTAGGCACGAGAGTGCGATTAATTACCTGATCGAACCTAGGTGAGCAAATTGATTATTCGCAAAGAGATTTGGTTTAATTGATTTGTGAACATATCAAACCTGAACTTTAAAGCTGATTTAGACTTTAGGATTCACAAAGAGATTTGGAATTCCTAGGATTTAGATTTAGATAGTTTTCGCAACGAGAGTTGGTTAACTATATTTTAGTGATTAGAGTTCAAGAACAGTGCGTAATCTGAATCCTGTTAGTTAGTTATTCTGCATTCATTAATTTCCTGAGAAAAACCCTAGGCCTATATTTTCCTCCATTGATTTACAACTCCTTTAATTGCATACTTGTTTTAGTTTACATCTTTTGATTTAGCGTATTTCGGATCTATATAATCTACTGTGTGATCTCTCTGAGTCTTTGTGGTTCGACCCCTACACTTACTACAACAACTGCTTTAGTATCTTAGGGTATTAAATTGAGCATATCACCTCCTTACTACCGAGACGAGCCTTTTGCTTCTCCCGTTGTCAACTCTAGACAACGTTCATACCATCAACACCATAAATTCTCATGCCAACTCGTGTTCAACTCAGAGATTAGCATACGTCTTGACGCAATCAACGTCATGCTTAATCAATACCCCGATTGCCAAGTCGTGACCAAGGCGGCCATGTACAAAAAGCTAAACACAATCTACACTGAATTCAACGAGAAGTTTGATGACCTTGATGCTCACATCACCACCCTTGAGGAACAAACTCTACAAAACGCTGCTGCTATGCAAGAAAAGACAAAAACCATGGAGGAGGAACAAACGAAGCAAAAATACGACATTATTCAAAATTCCATTGAGATTCGAGATTCAAAGCAAGAGATTAAAGAGACTAGTGAGTTTGCCTTTTGGTACAGAGAGAAGACTGATGATGAACTTCAAGAAGTCGAGTATCGTCTCAGCATACTCGAATACAAGGCTAGAGAAACCGATTATCCTCTCGCCGCGCCTCCGCCCTCTTGGCCCGCGGCCACGCCACCGTCCGCCGCGACTCTGTTCCTTGGACCCGCGGCCAGCCCCTGTTCGTCTCTCATCGAGCCGTTTGAATCCCGAACACTCTCCTTTGAGCAATGTGCATTCTCCATGGCTAGAACTAATTTCGCCCAAGATGATCCGTTTCTTCACCCGAGGCCAAAACTGTCTTTTCCCGTCAAACCCTAAAACGACCCAAGCATGTTGAAGACCTATAAATACTTGGTTTAGACAGCAATTTAAAAAAAAACGATTGCACAACCTTCTACACACTAGTTTTTGCTTTCATTCTTGTACTCTTGTATCGAGATTTTTGGGATATGTGAGGAGGTTTCTCACCGAGGTTAGTTCTTGTTCGTGAGGCTTCTTCACCAATCTTATGCTTAATTTAATCATGTCTTTTTCCAGTATGTTTGAGTAGTTTAGATTGTTGGGTTTAAAGGATTATCGAGGGAATTCTATGTTCGATAAGGATTTCACTTGGTAAACCCTAGCCGATTTCTAGAGCTCTTCTTGTGGAAAGTTGTTAATGCATGAATCTAGTCTCACAAACTAGAGGCTAATAGGGGGAGTTTAGAACCACAAGAGTGTTGCTTCTAATCACCAGCAAAGTTCATCCACAAGGCGTGCGCGTCATAAGATTTTGGAAGTATACTTAGGGAGTGTCGTGAATCTATGGACCCACTAGCATATCACAATCTTACGCGCGGCCAGAGACGAAAGGTACTGGTCGAGTGAATAGCATATAACAATCTTCTCCGTAATTATTACGTATGTCGCAGATTTATTACGTATGTCGCATACTTATTACGTATGTCGCATACTTATTAGTTAGGGCGACGATGGACAACGAAATAGGCGACGACGATAGACAACGGGATCGGCGGCGACTTAGTAGTTAGGGCGGAGATAGATAAACTTTTTTGGGTTGCAGACACGGTTCACGACCGCCGTACATAACTCTAATGGTGCAGTGGCATTTTTCGTAAATTTGTTACTTTTTAGTGACATATTAGGAACATCACCCATACAACTCGAAGTTCGAAATAAGTCTGCAACACATTCAATAAGTCTGCAACGAAAGTCAAGGACAAACCAATTCGTTAAGTCTGCATAACAAGTCTGCGACAAACAAAGTGTTATTCTAGTAAGAAAACAAGTCTGCAACACGGTCAAAATAAGTCTGCAGTTTTTAATGCCACGTAAGCGATTTACAAATAAGTCTGTGACGTTGAACATCAAATCTGCGACATTGTAAATAGATCTGCGACAAACGATGTTATTTCAGTTAGACCTTTTAATGTCGCAGACTTAGTCTTTTTGTCGCAGATTTTCCATAAGTCTGCAACAAACAGCTGCAGATTTTTTATAAGTCTGCATAATAAGTCTGCAATCAAAAATAAGTCTGCAAGTCTGCACATACTTAATAAGTCTGCAACAAAGCACATTCAGTCTACGTCGAAAAGTCTACAACACGCATAATAAGTGTGCTGATCTGCGCAGACTTACTGAGTCTGCATCATTGAAAAATAAGTTTGCGTAATATGTCTGCAGATCTACGCAGATTTATTTAGTCTGCATAATAAGTCTGCGCAAACTTGCAGATTAATTAAGTTTGCAACAAAGGTCCGCAGACTTATTCTAAAAAATACGGTGGTATTTTTGTAAATAAATCAAATTTTTGCTTGCGTATAAATAATTTAGTAATGGCAGTTTCGTAATAATGTTTTTCCTAACAAAAACAAATAAGGGTATAATGGGCACAAAAACACGTTTTTTCATTCCCAGTAAATATATGTTAGTCTAGTAATTAAACTATTTTCATATGTTATTCTAGTTTTTTTCCCATAAAGAAATGGGTTGAAGAAGGTAAGTTTAAGTTTGGTTGTCTAATTGAGACGAGAATGAAGAAAGGGAAAATACTGATACAATTTTTCAAAGATTGGTTGATGTTAACAAACTACGAATATAACTGTTTGGGTTGTATTTGAGTAGTTTGGAAGAAGAATGTGAGATTGACTCCTTTTTACAAGAGTAGTCAACTAATAATGTGTTCGTTAAAGCTAGAAAAGCAAGAAGATGAATTCTTTTGTTCTTTCATATATGCGTCTAATTTCGTGGAGGAGCGTAAAGAATTATGGAGGGAGTTGAGAGATCATAAAAACTCTCCTATAATTCGAAGGAAGCCATGAATATTGTTTGGAGATTTTAATGAGATACTAGAGGTCGAGGAGCACTCAGGTTTTGAAAATTCTCCAATGGTAACTTCGGGTATGAGAGATTTTCAGGAGATGGTAAGCTACTAATCTTTTCGGATATGGCGTTTCATGGCCCTTTGTATACTTGGTGCAATAAGTGAGCTAGATAATGATATGATACTAAAGAAACTAGATCCAGTTCTTGTTAATGACGTGTGGGGGCAAGTTTTTCCGCAAACGTATAATGTCTTTGAAGCAGGGGGATGTTCTGATCATCTTCGAAGCCGAATTCATCTTAGCACTGAAACAATAAGTTTTTGATAGCCTTTTAAGTTTGTTAATGTGTTTGCAGATTTAGAGGAGCTTAAGTTGATGGTAGAGAGCTATTGGAAAGAAACGGAACCCATTTTCTTGTCTACTTCATCCTTGTTTCGATTTTCAAAGAAGCTTAAGTTACTTAAGGCACTGATCCAAAATTTGGCTAAAGATAAGATGAGAAACTTGGTCAAAAAAAGCTAAAGAAGCTTACGAAGATCTCTGTGAAAAGCAAGAAGTAAATGCAAATAACCCATCTCCACAAGCGATGGAAACAGAGAGTGTTGCGTATAAGCGATGGGATATGGTTGCAGGATTGGAGGAAAAATATCTCAAGCAAAAATTGAAGGTGCATTGGTTGCAAGTAGGAGATAGAAACAACAAAACTTTTCACCGAGCGGTTGTAACTAGAGAGGCAAAAAATTATATCCGAGAAATTCTTTGTCTAGATGGTAGAATAGCAACAAAAGGAGAGGAGATTCAAAACTGAGGCAAAGAGTTTTTTTCGTGAATTCTTGCAACACATGTCGGACGATTACAAGGGGATGTCTATAGAAAATCTGCAAACGTTATTACCATTCCGATGTTCGACTGAGGAAACTGACATGTTAACTAGAGAAGTTACAGCTGCGAAAATAAAGAGGATTCTGTTTTCTATGCCGAATGTGATAACACCGGTTTTTGATCATTTTTATGGATCACTTTCATATTCTTTTGCAGGTGTTTTAACTCCGTTTTCAAAGGTTTTCAAGTGATTTTCATATTTTAGAGATTTGAAATATGTTTCAGGTAACTCGGAATAAAAGAGTGCATTTCGGAGCAAAAGTACGTTTTTGGATAAATTTGGACCGTCAAGAAGTCTTGCAGCTAATGGAGACCTTTTCACCATCTGATCATCCCCAAATTTGGACACAACAACGTAGAGACAACCAGCTTTCAAATGCAATTGGATTGATGGAAATCCAATGTTGGATCATTAAATACACTCGAAGAACTGAAGGCAGATGAAGCTGCCCCAAAGACGAAGCCACCGCGCCTGGATGAGCTGGACCCGCGGCCAGGAGGCATTTCACCACTCCTGGAGAGCCTCCACCTGCTTCCAAGTGGCATTTTGCCACTCCCAGAGAGGACGGACCCGTGGCCAGCACCCTGCGCGACCAAACTGACTTGTTTCTTCACTGAGGCCAAAACTGTCATTTCCCATCAAACCCTAAACGAGATTACCTCTATAAATACTTATTTTATGCATTTTAGACAGACACGTTATATTATTTTCACGCTTGAAGGTAGAAGCGAAGCTCTTGTGAGTTGTGCACTTGTTTTCTTTGGTTTGGAGCAAAGGATTCTCGATTCTTGTTCTTCGATAAAGAAGCTTTCTTCATCCCTTTTTACTTACCATTTTTATTTGATTTATTGAATATGATTATCTCAGCTATGGCTGAGTAATCTCCTTGTTGGGTATAGGGGTTTGAAGGGGAGCTTATGATTCGATTCGTATTAGGATTTTAGTGTAGGATACCGATAATTAGGGTTCTTCGTTCTATCCTTGTTGTTAATGTGTTGCTTGACTAACCGTCTTAGCAATTGATATTAGGTGTTTTAGAACCACGGAAATGTTGTATCTAATCGCTTGACCTAGGGTAGACGAGCAAATCCGTCGTAAGATTTCGGAAGTATACTTACGGAGGAATTGTGGGCGTTAACGACCTTTGAGAGTATCATTCACTACTTGCGCGGTCGGAGTCGAAAGCTACCATCCGAGTACTGAATTGAGTAGGTAATACACCCCTTGTCCACGGGATCTCTCAAAGGAGCGGTAATGTTTTGGATAATCCTTGAACGGAGGTTCAAGGCGATGAAACCGTAGCTTCGGAACGTGGATCATGCTCGAAGGCATGGGAATCCACCCAAAAATCCTTCCAACACTCAGCTCGCTATTGATGCTCACGACACGACAATCGGTAGAATGGTATCCACAAAGGACGATGAAAAGTCCTTTGATAAAACTGATTTTGAAACTCTTAGAATCCACTAAAGAAATCGAAAAGAAAAACAAGAGAATCCACTCTAAGAATTTCGGAAAAGAGAAAGAGGTTTATTGCATAATTGTTGAGAGATCAACAATGATCTCTATGAGTTTAAATAAGCCAAGAAGGCAAAGAGTCTAACAATTCTCGAAAAAGAAGAAGAATAACTCGAAAATGACAAAAGAAATAAATGAGAGTTTGAAAGAAAATTTGACTAAGACTTTGACTTGAATTTGCGAAATGCCCCTTGATATTCTTGGTCAAAAATTGTGATTGGATATTGGGCTGGATTTGGGCTTGGGGAAGTAGTGTCAAGGCCTCGTTAAAAACCTTGTCACGTAAAACCCAATGGGTAAAAACCGTGACTAAGGAAAAGAGCACACCTGGGCTTGAATCAAAACCAATGCGGTTTGAAACACTCCTTCCTTAGAACCCAAATATGTTGAACGGTTGTGTACTTGCTGAATAAGTCCTCCTAATGCTTCCTTGAGTCGCTTTGCCTTAGCTCTCGTCATTGCTCCTTCGGGAACGATCAAAGCATCGTCTGGATCGTCCTTAACCTCAGCTCTAAGCTCGGCAACAAGCTCTGTCTCCTTAGTGCCATCTAGGATCATATCATGCCCCTCCTCTTCAAAATGATTTATCCTCAAATCTGGACTATCTGAAACAAAAGGGATCAAGTCAGAAACATTGAAACTTGAACTAATAGCGTACTTACCTTGCAAATCGATGACGTAGGCATTGTTGTTGATCCGCTTTAGTACACGGAATGGACCATCAGTCCTTGGCATAAGCTTAGACTTTCTTTCATCCGGAAATCTTTCCTTGCGTAGATGAATCAAAATGAGATCACCCGGTTCAAAGACTTGTTCACGTCGTCCTTTGTTAGCTTGCTTGCGGTATTGTTCGGTCCTCTTCTCTATGTTCAACCGCGCTTGTTCATGCATTTGTTTCACGAGCTCAGCCTTCTTTTTCCCATCAAAACTCAAACGCTCATTGGAAGGTAACTTGGTTAGATCCAAAAGAGTAATAGGATTAAAGCCATAAATCAATTGAAACGGTGAAAATTTAGTAGCGGAGTGAACATAATGGTTATAAGAAAATTCGACATGTGGCAAACAATCTTCCCATGATCTAATATTCTTTTTAATAACAGCACGCAAGAGAGTTGACAAAGTTCTATTCACTACTTCTGTTTGCCCATCAGTTTGCGGGTGACAAGTAGTAGAAAACAAGAGTTTGGTACCTAACTTAGACCACAACGTTTTCCAAAAATAACTTAGGAACTTAGTGTCACGGTCGGAAACTATCGTCCTAGGCATGCCATGCAAACGAATTACTTCCCTAAAGAACAATTCCGCAACTAGTGATGCATCATCCGTTTTATAACAAGGATAAAGTGAGCCATCTTAGAAAATCTATCAACTACAACAAAGATGGAATCTCGACCCTTCCTAGTCCTAGGCAATCCAATAACGAAATCCATAGACACATCAACCCACGGAACAGTAGGGATAGGTAAGGGAGAATACAAACCTTGCGATTGTACCTTTGACTTGGCTTGCTTGCAAGTGACACATCTTCCGCAAATCCTCTCCATGTCTTTCCTCATATGCGGCCAATAGAAATGTGATTGCAACGTGCTAAGAGTTTTGGCGACTCCAAAGTGTCCCATAAGTCCTCCTCCATGTGATTCCCTAACAAATAATTCTCGCAAAGAGCAGTGAGGCACACAAAGGCGGTTTTCAAAGAAAAGAAATCCATCATTCCGAAAACAATTTCCGAAGGCAAATTTTTCGGTTGCGTGATAAGCTTCTTTAAAATCAGAATCAGTTGCATATAAATCCTTGATTTGTTCAAAACCCAGAAACTTAGTTTCAAGAGTAGAGATAAGAACATACCTCCTTGACAATGTGTCGGCAACTACATTGTCCTTACCTTGTTTATACCGAATGACGTATGGAAAGGTCTCAATGAATTCAACCCACCGTGCGTGACGTTTGTTCAGCTTTTGTTGTCCTTTGAGATGTTTGATAGACTCATGATCAGTGTGGATCACGAACTATTTAGGCCATAGGTAGTGCTGCCACGTTTGTAGAGGTCGCACCAAAGCGTAGAGCTCTTTATCGTACGTCGGGTAATTTAAGGTGGCTCCTCTGAGTTTTTCACTAAAGTAGGTGATTGGTCTCTTCTCCTGCATAAGAACAGCACCGATACCTATACCAGAGGCATCACACTCAATCTCAAAAGTTTTCGAAAAATTAGGTAAGGAAAGAAGTGGTGCGTTTGTGAGCTTGTCTTTCAACGCTTGGAAGGCGGTTTCTTGTGCTTCTTCCCACTTGAATCCAACATCTTTCTTGATAACTTCGGTTAGAAGTGCGGCCAAGGTACTGAAGTCCTTCACAAAACGTCGGTAAAATCCCGCAAGTCCATGGAAACTCCTCACTTCTCCAACGGACTTCAGACTAGGCCAATCGCGGATAGCCTTCACTTTTTCTTCATCGACCTTGATTCCCTGGGCACTTACAACAAAACCTAGAAAAAAAAAGTAATATGTGCAAAAGTTGCACTTCTTTCCTTAGAACATCCAAAACGGACCTAACATGCTCTACATGCTTGTCTAAGTTTTTGCTATATACTAAGATATCATCAAAGTATATAACGACAAAGACTCCTATAAACGTTCTCAAGATAAGATTCATTAACTTCATGAATGTACTAGGTGCATTAGTTAACCCGAAAGGCATCACTAACCATTCATATAACCCATGCTTAGTCTTAAATGCTGTTTTCCACTCATCCCCCTTTTTCATCCTAATTTGATGATATCCACTTTTAAGATCAATTTTAGAAAAAATGCAAGATCCATAAAGTTCATCTAACATGTCATCTAAACGAGGAATAAGATGGCGATACTTTACAGTGATGTTGTTTATGGTGCGGCAGTCGACACACATGCACCATGTTCCGTCCTTCTTCGGAACAAGTAAGACCGACACCGCACAAGGACTCATGCTCTCTCGGATATGGCCTTTCTCCATAAGCTCCGTGACCTGCCTTTGTAGCTCTTTAGTCTCCACGGGGTTAGTACTATATGTTGGTCGGTTTGGAAGAGCAGCTCCGGGCACAAAATCGATTTGATGTTCAATTCCCCGGATGGGCGGTAAACCGTGCGGATTGTCTTCTGGAAAGACATCATCAAAATCCTGCAAAACTGAAATCATCTTTCTCGGAAGCTCCGGCTCAAGGTCAGTGAAACTCATAAGATCTTCTTTGAAAATAAGGACAATGAAAGATTTTTTTGTAAATAAAGCTTGCTTGACCTCACTAGATTTCGCAAAAAGCGTAGAATTCCTTATGGTTTTTGGCTCCGCGGCTTTCTTTGGAGTTGTTCTCAAACTCATAACTTCTTTATCTCGGGACTTGCTGTGATTTGTGTCACTCTTAGCATCAGACTCCTTCTTCTTATCACAGACTTTCTGGTCTTGGTAAATTTCGAGAGGCGTCATAGGAACCAATACCACGTTTTTCCCTTTGTATGCGAAAGAGTGCTTATTTGTAAGGCCGTCATGAGTAACCTTGCGATCAAATTGCCAAGGTCGTCCCAGTAGTATATGCCCAGCCTCCATAGGTAGCACGTCGCAAAGAACTTCATCCACGTAGCTTCCTATCGACAAAGGAACCAAAATTTGTTTCGTTACCTTTAAGTGTCCCTCGTTGTTTAACCATTGAAGATAATACGGTCGGGGATGCTTCATCACTTCTAAACCCAGCTTCTCCACAAGTGTAGTGCACGCCACATTCGTACAACTGCCCCTTCAATGATAAGGCTACACACTTTCCCTTTGACGCTACATCTAGTATGAAACAGATTTTCCCGTTGCTCCTCCTCCTTAGATCGGTCTTGTATAACCAACGTTCTTCTTACTACTAGTAAATCTCCATAGTTTGCTTCCTCCGCGGTCTCCTCAACCACTTGTGAGACTTCACACTCTTCTTCCGCTTCCGATTCTATCTCACCGTCCCCTCTAAGTACCATTGTTCTTTTGTTCGGACAATCTTTGGCCATATGCCCTCGGCCTTGGCATTTGAAGCATAGGAGATCTGAATTCCTGGCTTGTGAAGTCTCGGCTTTCTCATTGAGATTCCTAGAATAAGTTGGAGTGAAAGGTTTGGAATCCGTTCTCGGTCTCACATCCGTTCTTGGTCGAAAACCGGACCAATCGTCTTTGACCGGATTTAGTCGTATGCTAGAACCGTAGGAAGGCTTTGCGGTATTCCTCCTCTTGAGTTGTTTCTCTATGATGTTAGCCTTTTGTAGCATCTCCTCTAGATCCCCATAGTACTAAAGTTCAAGCGAGTCTTGAATCTCACTGTTAAGACCACCTAAGAACCGTGACATAGTAACTTCACTATCTTCCTCCAAACGAGCTAGGGTCATAAGCATTTCCAACTCTTGATAATATTCCTCGACACTCCGGGCTCCTTGCACAAGTCTCCTAAACCTATTGTGAAGGTCACGTTGATGATGGCTAGGGACGAACCTCTTGCGCATGACAATTTTCAATTGTCTCCAAGTCACTATCCGATCTTCGTCATCGATCGATACTGATGTTTCAAATCGGGTTCTCAGCTACACGAACGTCTGCTTTGCTCCAAAATGCTCCAAAAAGCTCCAATATCTCCAATTATGCTCCAAACGTGCTAAAACCTGTAAAAGACTCTAAAACACTACGAAATAGTAGAAAGACTCTATAAAACGGACTTATATCATGGCTTAAACGGGGTAAAAACCATGATATATCAACTCTCCCAGACTTAGCCTTTGCTTGCTCTCAAGCAAATAGAAGACTAAACTAGAGAAAGAGGTTTGAAAACGTTGAGACTCACGTTTTGGGGCTTCTTGTAAATAATAGAGTCTTCTGGACCATTATGCAATTCTTCAACTCTTCATTAAAGTCGTGGGTCGTGTCTGCTTCGATTAGTATCGACCGATACTAGGCAGTATCGATCGATACTGATGTTTCAAATCGGGTTCTCAGCTACACGAACGTCTGCTTTGCTCCAAAATGCTCCAAAAAGCTCCAATATCTCCAATTATGCTCCAAACGTGCTAAAACCTGTAAAAGACTCTAAAACGCTACGAAATAGTAGAAAAACTCTATAAAACGGACTTATATCATGGCTTAAACGGGGTAAAAACCATGATATATCAACTCCCCCAGACTTAGCCTTTGCTTGCCCTCAAGCAAATAGAAGACTAAACTAGAGAAAGAGGTTTGAAAACGTTGAGACTCACCTGTTCATGAAACGTAGCAATGACCATTTTCCCAAGCACCCATATGTTACCTAACCAGCTTTTGATCTAACCACCATGTACTTCTCCGTAGACATTCGCAGCTTTCCAGACTACACACATTATTTCACAGCATCGTTCAATCAAGCCATCCTCGCCAGTTTCATCGCTGTGATTAATACCAAGAACCTTCTAGATTCTTT
>PKML01068636.1:28855-50307 GCA_002933935.1 Eutrema yunnanense | reverse complement strand
TTATTATGTTTTTTTTTTTTTTTTAGCTTTTGCATATACACATCAAGGTATGAGACGCGAGTATTGATGGTGTTGGCCACCGAATCTCCGGTTCTTCCCTCTCAACGTATCAAAGGTGTAGGCGAATAAGGGCATCATAGGAAAATTCTAGCCTCGCTTCCAATCCTTTGTGTGATCATTCCTCACCAAGTAGAATAATGGGATCGTTGGAAATTTTCCTAACCCTCTACTCAGAAGAAAATCATCACATCTTTTAATGCATCTTATTAATTAACTTGTAACAGGGAGATAAATACCATTACTTTAAACACATATGGGTTCCTTTGTCAGATACGAATGATGAATCAAGCTCTATGGGTACTAACCACATTGATGAAGTGCAAAAATTTGGCCCAGGCTTTAAAGAACTTTGCTGGAAACATGAGTGTCTTCTAGTCAACTGGTCAGCCTTTGGATTTTTTATTAGTCGATCTAGAACTGATTCTGTAACAATGGTCACTTAGAAGCAAGGTCAAATCAATGGATTCAAGAAAAAGATCACAGTCTCAGACAAAGTTTTGACTCATTAAAACAACGAATGACTAAAAAATGACTAACTCTAAGAAAAACAAAAACAAAGTCAGTGACTACCTCCCCCATACTTAAACAACACTGTCCCCAGTGTTATCTATCCTAGAGTTGGTGAAAGAAAATTAAATGGACCAAGTGGATTGAAAAATCAAAAAGTTACCGTGCTAGAATATCGAGTATCGACCGACACACAGCCTGGTATCGATCGATACCAGGATTAAGTCGATATGATGAACCATCCGAATCGCGTAGGGTGTCGACCGATACCAAGGGGTATTGATCGATACTCAGCGAGTTCGTGTTCTCCAACGTCTAAGGCCAGATGTAACGCCAAAATTGTGGCAAACGATCCAAGTGTTAAATGTAAGCACTGTTAGACCACTCAAACACAAGTTAGGTGCAACAAAATAACATAGAAGCATAAATCCATAGATCCAAAAACATAAAAAGACACAAAACTGCAAAAGAAAAATGGAAAAAGAAAAGAAAAACAAACTTGAAAACAGACAGAAGGATTACTAATCCTCTCCTCAGTGGCGTCAGAGTCATCGCCACCAGTGCCAGATGGTCCGACGTCAGTGGGATCGACAGTCTGATACGAAGGAGCGTCTGTGTCAGTCATGCAGCGGCAGCGAGAAATTGCAGTCCAGATCGTCTGCAGATTCGTGACCACGTATCTCTGAAAAGGGTCCAACTCCAGCTCAGGTAGTGGAGGAAGAGAAAACGCAGTGGCAATGGGAGATGGTTCGTGTCGCGGTGGAACCCCAGCAGGGTCGTGTGCAGGTGGCTGTGTTCCAGTAGCTGAGCCTCGACGTCGTGTGATCTGTGCAGGCTCCATGTCAGCAGGAGCAGGTGCGAAAAGCAACTGAGCAGGATGACCTCCTATGTCTTACAGATCGGTGTTGGGTAGCTGAACCAGATAGTCCCCAACAGAAGTGGTGAAAACCCAACGTCTGAATGGCTTCAGCCAACGTAGGTGCTCCAAGTGCGCCTCGTCCATGAGTTCGCGGGAAGTCACGATTGAACAACTAGTGGTGCTGATCCCTAGGTGCAGAAAAATGGGAGTGAGGAGACTGCCCACTATCTCGGTCTTCGTGCGTCCTGTAGTCCTAGAAGTCTTGCCGCGTCCTGTGAAAGGCTTAACCTTCAGTGACTCCAAGCTTTGCTCTCCGTAATCTCCTTATCCGACCCCTCGTAATCATCCCTCAAACGTATCCTAGCCATTAGAAAATGCTCTAATCAGAATGCGAAGTGTGCAAAATCAGGTAACAATGGTATCGGTCGATGTGAAATCAGGTTCGCGTTCTGTTTTCAATTAGGTGCAATGCAAGATTCGACTAAGCCTAGAACACACTAATCAAGTGGTAATCGTCCATCAAAACAAGTTCTAGAAGCCTAAAAGTCGAAAATTAAACCTTGGGTCACGAATTGAAAAGATGAGAAATCGTGATTCATACCTTGTTGATCGTGAGAATGAGTGAGAGAATGAGACAGAGGATGAAAATCCAAGCAGAATAAAATCACTCAAATCCGTTGAGAAACGAAGATTTGTGATTTTGAGAGAGAGAGAGAGTCGGTATTTGTATCGAGCGATGGAGGCGGTGGGAGAAAAAAATGAAAACCCGTAGGGTTTATAAGGAAACTTACATGTGCATGGAGTATCGATCGATACTAGTGGGTGTCGATCGATACTGAGTGTATGTTAAATGACGGGTATCGACCGATACCAAGTGGCATCGATCGACACAGAACCTCCGAATCTGTTTCACGTGACACAACGAAACACAAAACAAAACTAGAAAAATAAAAGACTCTTATGTACAGACTTACCAGTGGGTTGCCTCCCACTCAGCGCTTGTTTTACGTCACGAGCTTGACTTTACAGACGGTCAGTCAGGATGGGAATGAGAGCTTGCAGCAAAACAGGCTCCACAACTCGACATCTCCAGCTTCAGAGTTCTGCGCAACTGATATGTTCAAATTAATACCCTATTCAGATACTAAAGCAGTAGTTATAGTATAGCTAGGGGTCGAACTACAAAGACTCACAGAGATGCACAATAGATTGTATAGTATCGAATTAAGCTAAGCCAAGAGATGTAATTGAAGGCAGTGCAGAAATTAAAAGAGTTGTAATTCAATTGGAGGAAATATAGGCCCAGGGTATTTCTCAGGAAATCAATGAATGCAGATAAACTAACTAACAGGATTCAGATTTAGCGCAGTTCTTGAACTCAAATCACTAAGGTATAATTAACCAACTGTTGTTGCGAGAATTATCTAAATCTAAATCCTAGGAATTCCAAATCTCTTTGCGAATCCTAAAGTCTAAATCAGCTTTAACATCAGGTTTGATATGTTCACAAATCAATTAAACCAAATCTCTTTGCGAATAATCAATTTGCTCACATAAGGTTCTATCAGGTAAACTGATTCGATCAATCATTTCATTCTCCATGCCTAATCAATTATCCTAAGATCTAAGTTCCAGATTCGTCAACCTAGAATTAGTCTTGAGAACAACCTATGGTGAAAAACTAATTCAGATGGTGAATCCTAAACAGATAATCAACCTAGCATTCAAAGAAATCCTTATGAGAAAACCCTAAACCTAAAGTGGATTTACTCAGACATGGAGAATGAAACAATCAACATAACTGAATAAATCATCAATAAAATAGAAAGAGTAACAAGAGGTTTTGAGATCTGATCTCGAACGAAGGGAGATTTAGACTTGTCTCTCTCAAACCAAAGTATAATAAAGCATAGAAATAAAGCATACAAAATAAAGCCTAGCCAACAAAGTGGCTGTAAAAATCCTATAAATAACCTAAATCACGAGTTGGGATCTTCTTGTAATTATTAAAGTTTTCTGGGCAAGTTCTGCAATTCTTCAACTCTTCATTAAAGTCGCATGTCGTGTCAGCCTCGATGAGTATCGATCGATACCTGGGGGTATCGATCGATGCTTATCGTGAAATCATGTACTCAGCAACACGACTTCAGCTTTTGCTCCAAACTGTTCCAGAAAGCTCCAATAATTCCAATAATGCTCCAAACGTGCTAAGACCTGTAAAGGACTCTAAAGGACTACGAAATAACATAAAAACTCTATAAAACGGACTTATATCATGTCCTTAAAGGGGTAAAAACCATGATATATCAACTCCCCCAAACTTAGCCTTTGCTTGCCCTCAAGCAAATAGAAGACTAAACCAGAGAAAGAGGTTTGAAAACGCGGAGACTCACATGTTCATGAACCATAGAAATGACCCTCTTCCCAAGTACCCAAGTGTCACCTGACCAGCTTTTGATCTAACCACCATGTACTTCTCCGTAGACATTCGCAGCTTTTCCAGACTCCACACATTATCTCGCAGCATTGTTCAAATAAAGCCCTCATCGCCAGTTTCATCGCTGCAGCTAATGTTTCAAGAACCTTCTAGATTCTTTACCATATAATATCATGACAAGGAACCACCCTTTTCACACTTTTGTATCACTTTCTCTCCCCTAGACTTATTTCTTATTGTGTTCAATTTTTTTTTAGATCTGCATATACATACCAAGGTCCGAAACACGAGTATTGATGGTGTTTACCACCGAATCTCCGGTTCTTCCATCTTTATGTATCAAAGGTTGTAGGCGAATAATGGCATCATAGGAAAATCCTAGCCTCGCATCCAATCCTTTGTGTGATCATTCCCTCTTAAGTAGAATAATGGGATCGCTGAAAATTTTCCTAACCCTCTACTCAGAAGAAAATCATTTTAATCTTTTATACTCTTATTTATCAACTTATAACAGGGGAGAGAGATACCATAACTCTAAATACATGGTTAATTAGATTTAGATATATCATAACTCTAAACACATGGGTTCCTTTATCAGATATGAGTGATGAATCAAGCTCTAAAAACACTAACCACATTGATGAAGTGCAAAAATTTGGCTCAGGCTTCAGAAGAACTCTGCTGGAGACATGGATGTTTTCTAGTCAACTGGTCAGTCCTTGGATTTTTCATTGGTCGATCTAAAACTGATCCTGTAACACTGTGCACTCAAAAACAAAATCATATCAATAGGTTCAAGCACATGATCATCATCTCCAACAAGTTTTGACTCAATAAAACGTTTTTGACTCTATAAAACAACTGACTCTAAGAAAAACAAACACAATGTCAGCAGACACCTCCCCCAGACTTGAACAACACTGTCCCCAGTGTTATTTAGCCTAGAGTCAGTGAAAGAAAACAAAAGAACAGAATAAAATTGGGAAAAACAAGAAGTTACCTTGCTGGAACATCGAGTATCGATCGATACTAGGCTTAAATCAACTTGATGAACCTTTCATTCGCGATTGGTGTCGACCGATACCAATGGGGTATCGATCGACACTAGGGGATTTCGAGTCTGCTCCTTGTTTATCCTGACACAAACACTGAACGAATGAAAAAGAAAAAGAAAAACGACTCAAAAACATACTCACCAGTGGGTTGCCTCCCACCAAGCGCTCGTTTTACGTCATTAGCTTGACTGTAACGCCCTTCAGGCAGGATAGGAATGCGAGCTTGTACCAAAACAGGCTCCACAACTCGACATTGCTAGCTTCAGAGTTCTGCTCAACATGCCTTCCACAAACTCCTTTCCTTTCTCTTTCAGCTCAGATGTAAGAAGAACTCTAGCCTTAGAGAATGGCATCGAGGCTCTTTTGCACCTCACCTTGTACTCAATCGAATCTCCTTCACACTTCTGAGGGATCAAAGTGACATGAGGATTCTCGACTCTTTTGCTCTTGGCTTTCTTCTTTGTTGCCTTGGCTTTCTTGAAAACTTCCTTGGGGACGCTCGGTGATTCAGCTGAAACGTCTGTGATAGTGGGTACGTCAGGAGGTTCTTCCAAAGGATATGATATCAACGTCGCTTCTATTACAGCATCGATGCAAGAGATACGTGTGGGAGTTCCTCTAGGGATGGATTTGTAGTACACCTCCTTGTCAATGTATGAGAATGAGATGTGCTTGCTGGGTGTGTCCATAATGGCACCAACCGTAGCCATGAACGGTCTTCCGAGAATCAACTGCGTACGAGATTTTGTATTCATCTCTACAACCTAAAAATCAGTAGGATCCAGGCAATCTCCTATTGTGATCATCAAATCAGCGATTGCCCCATATGGAAGAGAGGTGGAATCGTTCGCGAACGTGATAGATGTCTTTGGAGGTTGAATATCAGCTCCCAATCTCTCTGCAATTGCCCTGGACATGACATTAACGCAGACTGCTGAGTCAACGAGAGACTATTTGAATTCAACTCTAGAGATAGAACATGGAATTGAGAAGATCTCTGGGTCTTCCCTCTTAGTCAATTGCCGCAGCGGTAGTGACTTGCATCTTGCATCGATAAAGAGTGCCTTAATTTCTTCTTCAGTTTCTCTGCAATCTTTGAAGTGACTTAGCAGAGGATGGTATTCTAGAGCTTCTTCAAAGGTTGATTCAGGAGAAATCCTTCGTACCATCTTCTCAAAGCCACGCAGCTGCTTTGGAGAAATGGGATCTCTCAGGTGTCGAGGAATAGGATTTAGCTTCTTGGGCTTGCGAACTCTTTCTTTGATCAACTCAGGTGTTTTCACAGTTTCTGGCTCGATCTGCGAGGGGTATCGATCGATACCAGGCATGGTATCGATCGATACTATTGCAGTTGAATCGTCCCTGGCAGATACATCATCATCAGAACGAAGCTCCACATTCTGCTTATCCAGCAAAGCCTTGCATCTAGCGTCCTCCCATTCCTTCCTTGTCATAATATAAGGCATAGGATAAGGTATCCTGGGTATATAGACTCGTTCTTGAACTTCTTTAGGCACCACAGTCGAAGTCTCAAATGTTTCCTCAAAAATCGCCTCAGTATCGACCGATACCAATGGGGTATCGATCGATACACGGGTTTTGGAAGTATCCCGTTTCAGAATTGTAACCGCCATCGATCGACACTTGGGGGTATCCATCGATGCCCTGGCGATTTCAGGATCCTCATCGAAATTTTCTGCACTTGAGGAGATCGCATTGATGTGTGCTCTTGGATTTTCAGTTCTCCCTGGAAGAAAACCTTCCTGCCTCTGCACAGCTGATGCGGTCTGAGCGACCTGAGTTTTCAGCTTCCTCTGACCAAGGTTACAGCTTCAATCTTCCCATTCACGTGGTCAATCTTCCCATTGAGATCAGTGTACAGATGGTCAATCTTCCTCTTGAATTCCACTTGCAGTTTTTGATGTCCCTGAAGAATCTGCTCAAGCATGGATTCCATCTTATTGTCCGTAGACTTTGGAGAGATGGGCTGGTACGAAGAATTCCCGTTATTTCGAGTGTTGTTGCTGAAGTTCCGGTTGTTGTTGTACCCATATTGCTGACCCTGAAATCCAGAACCACCAACGTAGTTACAATCTTCCATTTCATCTCCACCGATATTATTGACTCCATCAACAAAGTGCACAGTCTTCTTCGACTTCCCAAGCAAAATATCCAGCTTCGCTTGAACTTCAGCAATCTGAGACCCATCAATTCCTGCAGCTTGCTTCTTCCTCTCGAAATCAGCATTCTTGGTGCTTATGCTAGACGCCAAGTTCTCAATCAGCACAACTACATCATCTGGATACCTGGTGTTGAAGTTTCCATTACTCGCAGCATCCATACCCATCTGGTACCTCCAATCAATCCCTCTGTAGAAAATGCCCAGCAGCTGAACCTGAGAGAACCCATGGTGTGGACAATCTCTCTGATAAGACTTGAAATGAATCCAAGCAGCCTTGAATGCTTCTGTCGGACCTTGAGAAAATTGAGAGATTTTGTTCCTGAGCTCTTCAGATCGTGCATCATCGTAGAAATTGATCAGGAAAGCCTTCCTAGTCTCCTCCCAGGTAGTCAGTGATCCATGAGGTAGCTGCCTCAGCCAGTAAGTCGCATATCCACCTAGAGAGTAGGGGATGAGCTTGCAGAAAAGATAGTCATAGGACACTCCGTTACTCTTGATGCTAGTAACCAAGTCCTCGAAATTCTCGATATGATCCATAGGATGCTCATTGGGAAGACCATGAAAGAGATGCTGTCCCACAAGAGTGTAGTATGCATGTTTCAGCTCAAAGTCATTCCTCTCAAACGCAGGAGGACGAATCGCTGATCGATTGGCGTAAAACTGATCAGGCCTATTGTACTCACCAATCGTTTGACCACGATTAACCACAGCATTCCTAGCGTTGGCTTGCGCAGCTGGCGCGACAATCTGACCAACAACAGCAGGAGGGGCAATGACGTTTCCAGACTCATCAAGTCGCTGCCCTCTCTCATTACACACTTGACCCTCTTGGTCTCTCAAGACTCCAGCTTCATCAGCTCTTAAAACCACTGGGTTGTTCATCCCTGATGTCTGCTTTGTCTTTATGTTTGCGCGTTCCACAAGTGCTAGCTGTTCCAATGACAGTTCAACTAGCTGAGTGCTCTTGTTGCTTCTGGTTTCACGAACAGGCATGCACCTGAAAACAAAACACTAGACAAGGCACGTAAGTAACCAAAAAAATAGGTTGAGTATCGATCGATACCAAGTGGTGTCGATCGATATCAACAAAAGAAGACGACGAGTATCGACCGATACTACAGAGTATCGATCAATACCGACGAACTTAGTCGAAATTCTCAACTAAAATCTAATGGCGAATTGAGTCCCCGGCAACGGCGCCAAATTTGATATGCTCAAATTAATACCCTATTCAGATACTAAAGTAGTAGTTATAGTATAGTTAGGGGTCGAACCACTAAGACTCACAGAGATGCACAATAGATTGTATAGTATCGAATTAAGCTAAGCCAAGAGATGTAATTGAAAGAAGTGCAAAAATTAAAAGAGTTGTAATTCAATTAGAGGAAATATAGGCCCAGGGTATTTCTCAGGAAATCAATGAATGCAGATAAACTAACTAACATGATTCAGATTTAGTGCAGTCCTTGAACTCAAATCACTAAGGTATAATTAACCAACTGTCGTTGCGAGAATTATCTAAATCTAAATCCTAGGAATTCCAAATCTCTTTGCGAATCTTAAAGTCTAAATCAGCTTTAACATCAGGTTTGATATGTTCACAAATCAATTAAACCAAATCTCTTTGCGAATAATCAATTTGCTCACCTAAGGTTCTATCAGGTAATTAATCGCACTGTCGTGCCTAATCAATTATCCTAAGATCTAAGTTCCAGATTCGTCAACCTAGAATTAACCTTGAGAACAATCTATGGTGAAGAACTAATTCAGATGGTGAATCCTAAACAGATAATCAACCTAGCATTCAAAGAAATCCTTATGAGAAAACCCTAAACCTAAAGTGGATTTACTCAGACATGGAGAATGAAACAATCAACATAACTGAATAAATCATCAATAAAATAGAAAGAGTAACAAGAGGTTTTGAGATCTGATCTCAGACAAAGGGACATTCAGACGTGTCTCTCTCAAACCAAAGTAAAATAAGGCATAGAAATAAAGCATACAAAATAAAGCCTAGCCAACAAAGTGGCTGTAAAAATCCTATAAATAACCTAAATCACGAGTTGGGGTCTTCTTGTAATTATTAAAGTCTTTTGGACAAGTTCTGCAATTCTTCAACTCGCATGTCGTGTCAGCCTTAAAGTCGCATGTCGTGTCAGCCTCGATGAGTATCGATCGATACCAGGGGGTATCGATCGATGCTTGTCGTGAAATCAAGTACTCAGCAACACGACTTCAGCTTTTGCTCCAAACTGTTCCAGAAAGCTCCAATAATTTCAATAATGCTCCAAACGTGCTAAGACCTGTAAAGGACTCTAAAGGACTACGAAATAACATAAAAACTCTATAAAACGGACTTATATCATGGCCTTAAAGGGGTAAAAACCATGATATATCAGCAACATATTCTCCACAACCTCTTGTCCTTTCTCCTTCAGCTCCGGAGTAAGAAGAATTCTAGCCTTAGAAAATGGCTTCGAGGGCCCTTTGCATTTCACCTTATACTCGATCGAATCTCTATCACATTTCTGAGGGATTAAGGTGACTTGTGTAACACTCTCGACGCTTTTGTTCTTCACCTTCTTCTTTGCCTTAGTCTTTTCGATGACTTTCGTGGCAATGATAGGGAGGCGATCCAGAACTTCCATGACAGTTGGCTCAGCATAAGGCTCTTCCAAAAGATCAACTACCAATGTTTCTCCTGTATCAGCGGTGATGCAAGGGATAAGTGCGGGAGTTCCTCTAGGGATGGCTTTGTAGGAGACCTGTTCGTCAATGTTTGAAAACGAAATGCTCTTACTGGGCGTGTCTATACCTGCACCAACGGTAGCCATGAACGGTCTCCCAAAAATCAAAGGGTTGCTAGACCTTGCGTGCATATCCACAACCTGAAAATCGGTAGGAACTAGACAGTCTCCTACCTTAACCATCAAATCAGGGATTGTACCATATGGAACTGAGGTGGAAGAGCTCGCGAATGTGAGAGCCATCTGAGTAGATCTTATGTCGTCGATTTGTAACTCCTCTGCGAGTGCCTTCGACATAACATTAACGCTAGACCCTGAGTCAACCAGGGAGTTTTGGAATTCAATTCCGGAGATGGAGCATGGGATTGAAAATTTCCTTGGGTCATTCCTCTTAGTCAAACGCTTCAGTGGAGGGGTTGTACTTCTGACTTTGATGAAAAGTGTCTTAATCTCTTCCTCAGTTTCTCTGCAATCTCGGAAGTGACTCAGCAGAGGGCGGCACTCTAGGGCTTCTTCAAAGGTGTGTGTGGGTGGAATTCTTTGTACCATCATCTCAAAGCCACACAGCTGCTTTGGAGAAATGGGATCTCTGAGGTGTTTAGGTGGTCGAGGATCTGGTTTCTTAGGCTTGTAGACACGTCCCTCAACCATCTCTGGTTTCCTCACGATATTCGGTTCAGCATCCGAGGGATGTCGATCGATACTGGGTGGGTGTCGATCGATACAAGGCTCATACGTTGGTTCTTCAGGTTGGTATCGATCGATATCAGCAGTGGTATCGATCGATACTGATAAATCGGATTCGGAATCACCTTCGATAGAAGTTTCGAAGTTTCATGCACTTCGCAAGGTGATCGCATTGACGTACTCTTTCTGTGATTGAGTCGTCTTTCCCTTCACAGCTGCTGCAGTCTGAGCTACTTGCGTTTCCAACATCTTCTGATGAGTATCGAGCGCGTCGATCCTTCCACTCAGATCTTTGTACACAACATCTATCTTTCCGTT
The DNA here is from genome assembly GCA_002933935.1 of Eutrema yunnanense. Lineage (NCBI taxonomy): Eukaryota > Viridiplantae > Streptophyta > Magnoliopsida > Brassicales > Brassicaceae > Eutrema > Eutrema yunnanense. The sequence continues at coordinate 39,452 of PKML01068636.1, read as the reverse complement.
GAGATTCACTGTGAGATGCTGCTGACGTTGAATCAGCTGTTCAAACATAGACTCGATCTTGCTATCTGGGAGCTTAGCAGGTACACGTTGATAGGATGAATTTCCATAGTTCCTGGTGTACCCACTATTCTGAGATGATCTCTGACCGAACTGATTTGAACCTCCTTGCTGAGAATTGTTGTTGAAGTTTCGGTTGTTGTTGAATTGATTCCTCTGGCCTTGAAAACCAGAACCACCAATGTAGTTGACATCCTCTACTTCGTCCTCGTTGAACACCTCAACATCTTCATCAAAGTGAACAGCCTTTTGTGTCTTGCCCATCAGAAGACTGTGCATAGAATCCAACTTAGCTTGAAAATCAGCGATCTGTGAGCCATCCATGTTACCAGCTAACTTCTTCCTCTCATAATCAACATTCTTGGTGCTATTGCTAGACGCCAAGTTCTCAATCAGGACATAGGCTTCATCAGGATACCTGGTGTTGAAGTTTCCATTGCTCGAAGCATCCAAAGTCATCTGATACCTTCAATCAAGTCCTCTGAAAAAGAAACCCATCAGGTGAACATCAGAGTATCCATGATGTGGACAATCCTTCTTATACGACTTAAATCGCGTCCAAGCAGCCTTGAACGCCTCAGTAGGTCCTTGAGAAAACTGGGAGATCATGTTCCTCAGATCCTCGGATCTTGCATCATCATAAAAATTGGTCAGGAAAGCATTCTTAGTCTCCTCCCAAGTAGTTAGCGATCCAGGAGGCAACTGTTTCAGCCAGTAAGTTGCTTCCCCACAAAGAGAGTATGGGAAAAGCTTGCAGAAAAGATAGTCGTAGGACACTCCATTGCTTTTGATGCTAGTGACCAAGTCCTCGAACCTCTCAATATGATCCATGGGATGTTCGCTGGAAAGACCATGAAAAGGGTGATGTCCCACAAGAGTGTAGTATGCGGGTTTCAGCTCAAAGTCATTCCTCGGAAAAGCAGGAGGCCGAATCGCAGATCGGTTTGCGTAAAACTGGTCAGGTCTGTTGCACTCACCAATCGTTCTACCACGATTAACCACAGCATTCCTAGCATCCACTGCGTTCGCGTTCCCAGCGACATTCCCAGCAGCATTCCCAGCGACAACAGGAGCAGGTGGAATGATGTTCCCCTCTCCATCCAGACGTTGTCCTCTCTCATTTCACAAACGACTTTCTAGGTCTTTGTAAGCACCAGCCTCATCTCGAACCAACTCTGCTTGATTGTTGTTCATCCTTGCTGGTTTCTTTGCTTTTCTGTTTGTGCGTTCCACAAGTGCTAGCTGCCCCAATGACAGTTCAACTAGCTGCGTGCTATTGTTCTTTCTGGTTTCACGATTAGGCATACACCTGAAAACAAGAGTCAAAACGGTTAGTAACAAAAACGTGATGAGTATCGACCGATACCAAGTGGTGTCGATCGATATCAACAAAAAAAAGAACGGCGAGTATCGACCGATACTACATAGTATCGATCGATACCGACGAGTTTAGTCAAAATTCTCAGACTAAAATCTAATGGCGAATTGAGTCCCCGGCAACGGCGCCAAATTTGATATCCTCAAAATTAATACCCTATAAGTACTAAGCAGTAGTTGCAGTATAGTAGGGGTCGAACACAAGGACTCACAGAGACACACAATAGATTATATAGGTGAAAATTACGCTAAGCAAATCAATGGTATTGAAAACAGAATGCGAATTAAAACGGTTGTAAATTCAATTGGGAGAAGGCTAGGTTCAGGGTATTTCTCAGGAAATCAATGAATGCAGATAAACTAACTAACATGATTCGGATTCAGCACGGTTCTTGAACTCAAATCACTAAGATATAGTTAACCAACTTCCGCTGCGAAAACTATCTAAATCTAAATCCTAGGAATTCCAAATTCCTTTGCGAATCCTAAAATCTAAATCAGCTTTTTAAATCAGGTTTGATTTGTTCACAAAACAACTGAACCAAATTTCTTTGCGAATAGTTATTTTGCTCACCCTAGGTTCTATCAGGTAATTAATTGCACTTCCGCGCCTAATCAATTATCCTAAGATCTAAGTTCTAGGTGACCAATCTAGAATTAGCTTTGCAAACAACCTATGGCGAAGAACTACTTCAGATGGTGAATCCTAATAACTAATCAATCTAGCATTCATAGATAACCCTTATGAGAACCCTGAACCTAACAAGAGATCTACTCAGACATGGAAATTGAAGCAATAAACATGTTTGAATAAATCATCAAATAAATCAGAAAGAGTAACAAGAGGGTTCGAAATCTTCTCTCGGACGAACAAAGTTTCAGACTTGTCTCCCTTCAATAAGCTATCTCACAAAACCAAAGTAAAATAAAGCATAGCCATTAAAGCGGCTGTAAAATCCTATTAAATAACTTAAATCACGTTTTGTGGCTTCTTGTAAATAATAGAGTCTTCTGGACCATTCTGCAATTCTTCAACTCTTCATTAAAGTCGCGGGTCGTGTATGCTTCGATGAGTATCGACCGATACTAGGCAGTATCGATCGACACTCAGACTTCAAATCAGGTTCTCAGCTACACGAACGTCTGCTTTACTCCAAAATGCTCCAGAAAGCTCCAATATCTCCAATTATGCTCCAAACGTGCTAAAACCTGTAAAAGACTCTAAAACACTACGAAATAGTAGAAAGACTCTATAAAATGGACTTATATCATGCCTTAAACGGGGTAAAAACCATGATATATCACAAACCCTAAACGAGATTAGCTCTATAAATACTTATTTTATGCCTCTTAGACAGACACGTTACATTATTTTCACGCTTGAAGGCTCCTATGACTTGTGCACTTGTTTTCTTTGGTTTGGAGCAAAGGATTCTCGATTCGTATTCTTCGATAGAGAAGCTTTTTTCATCCCTTTTTACTTACTGTTTTTATTTGATTTATTGAATATGATTATCTTAGCTATGGCTGAGTAATCTCCTTGTTTGGTATAGGGGTTTGATGGGGAGCTTATGGTTCGATTCTTATTAGGATTTTAGTCTAGGATACCGATAATTAGGGTTCTTCGTTATATCCTTGTTGTTAATGTGTTGCTTGACTAACCGTCTTATCAATCAATATTAGGTGTTTTAGAGCCACATAAGTGATGTATCTAATCGCTTGACCTAGGGTAGACGAGCAAATCCGTCGTAAGATTTCAGAAGTATACTTACGAAGGAATTGTGGGCGTAAACGACCTTTGAGGGTATGATTCACTACTTGCGCGAGCGGAGTCGAAAGTTACCGTCCGAGTACTGAAGTGAGTAGGTGTCTAGGATTACGGAAGTAGACTACACGCAGCGTACGTGTTCCAAGTTTAAGAACCCAAAGACGACAAAAAGTCGCTTCAGAAATCCTAGAAATCTCCTCGTAAAAATCGGCCTTAAACCCTAAAAATTCCCGATTGCCCAACGCTTCGTTTAATTGATTCAAAACCTCGATAAAATAGATAGTTAGCTATTGTCCTTCTTAGTTTAGTTTAGATTTCATATATACGACCGTGACAAAACCAAAAATATATCTTACGTCTAGAGATAAGTTAGAACTCGTTAGAAATTGGTCAACGTCTTTCCCTGTGGATTCGATCCCTAAGTACTACTTCGTGTGATGTGCACTTGCGGCTTAGATATAAAGGGTAAAACCCCACGCCGGGGTTAATTCCCGGTATGTCAAGGACCATTCCGTCCGGGATAATTCCAAGGTATTTCCGAGGACTAGTCCGTCCGGGTATTTCTGAGGGATTTCTGAGGACCAGTCCGTCCGGTTAATTCCGAGGGTCAACATACCCGACGGATTTCCGACGGATTAAGTTTCCCCGACTAATCTTTATCCGTTGGAAGTCCGTCGGAAATCCCTCGTAAATTCCTCGGCCAAAACTATATAATTACTGACATTCCCCTGGCTAATCTTTATCCATCGGAAATTCCTCGGAAATCCCTCGGCTAAAACTTTATAATTACTGACATTCCCCCGACTAAACTTTATCCGTCGAAAATTTCCGAGGGATTTATGACGGATTTAAAAAAAATCAATATTTAAAAAACAAATTTAATTAATTAATGAATTATTCATTTTTATATAATTTATAAAAACGAAATAAAATTTAATTAATATTTATAAATCTTATAAAATTATAAAATATTATTAAAAGTTTTAGAAATTGTTGGAAAATTACAAAAAAAAATCAAAATAAATCATGCGGAAAATCATCGAATTTCGATTTAAAGTAATCCGTCATTTTCCCGCTCTTCATTTTCTGAGTCGAGAGCTCTTCCTCCAAAGCCGTGACCTTTTCCTTGGGCTCTTCGTTTTGCAGGATAATATCTTTATCCATCGATAAATCGGCCGAAGAAAATGCTCGTTGGGTCGCAATCTTACCCAATCCTGGCCGACGACCTTTTTTAATGGGTACTTTATACAAAAACAATACAAAACATTAGATCTTTTATTAACAAATAATTAGCTAAATTGAAATGATAATCTATAATTTTTACTTACCCCGAACACTAGGTCGTTGATCTCGCCACGAGTGAGATTGTTGGAATCGGTGATGCCGTCCTGCGATCTCTGGGTTAGGATCTGCTCTTGCGCCTTGTCACATTTTCTACGATCTCCCTGACGGCAGGATCTTGAACTTGGCCGGTCTTCTTGTTGGTGTGCGTCCTCACCATCACTTTCAGGTGATCAAGAGCTTCACCGTATTCCTCCGTCTACAAAATAACTAAAACCGTTAGTTCCTAATAAATATATTAAAAACGATATTTGGAAATAACTAAAAACACCAAAATACTTACCATTTCAATTTCGGTTTTTTTTTAATCTCTTCGCCCCGTTGTTGTGGATAGCGGGTCCCTTCCCTTCTCGGGGACTCTTCCGGTTATTGGAGTTACTCTGAGAGAGAGTTGTGGTCTCGGGCTCTTCCCAGTATGGGATGTAGTACTTCCACACCTCCGCGTTCAAGCATTTTGGCTTATCTCCACACTTTCTCCAAACATGCTTCCACTCGTACATGTTGCGCGAGAATTGTGTGCCTGCCCCGTTTTCGTGATGGTAGACCTCCAATTAAATTTTTGCTACAAAAGAAATAGAATAAAAGATGTTAAAAAATCTCAAAATATATAACAAAAAATAAATAAATTATAACTTACCGCAAACGTTCGAAACCAAAGGATTTTTCGTCTAAAGACACGTCCAAAAATTTCTTATGCGGTTTGTCGAGGATGGAGTGCAACATCTTCAAAACCGACTTGCTAATGCCATTCCCGAATATTCCAAACCTATATAAAAAAAATTAAGAATCGGTAATTAAACAAAAAATATTATTAATTAAGAAAAAAAAAATATTACCAAGTAGATCTTGGAATGCAGAGGTCCGGATCGAGAACTGTGAGTAATTCTCGTCCCGGCTGTTGGACTAGCTCCTCAACGGTCATGATCGGAGGAGGAGCTTCACTGTGAATGTCCGGAATAGGAGGAGCATGAGGTGCAAGAGGCGGAAAAGTACTCGGGTTTGGAGTTGCGGAAGTGCTCATCCGCCACCAATTGCCTCGAACCGCCAGGACGGTCTTGATCGAATTGACCGTAAGACCTACAAAAATATAAACAGAAAAACCGAATCATTTAAAAAAATATCTAAATAATCATAAATATTTTCCTAAAAAATCAATAAAGTTTTTTTTTTAAAATACATTTATAAAAATGTTTTTTTAAATACATTTAAAATATATATTTTGAAAATAGAATTTTTAAAACTGTTTTTTATAAATTTATTTATAAAAACATTTAAGAATATATATTTGTAAAAAAAATTTACAAAAACGATTTATAAAAAAAACATTTAATGTAAACTCGATACCCCCGGTTTGGTTCACTGAACTGATTTAGATATTAAAGCTGTTGACAAAAAAAAAACATTTATTAAAAATATATTTATAAAAACGTTTTACAAAAACGATTTATAAAATAATATTTATAAATATATTATCAAAAACCTTTTTTATAAATTATATTTATAAATATAATCACAAATTCAACAAAATATAACAACCTAATTAACCTAATTAAATCTAATAATTCTAAAAAATTCAGCAAAATCTAATCTAAAATATAATCACAAATTCAACATAATCCACCAAAAAAATCCATAAATCCACAAAAATCAACATAATCTAACAACCTAATCTAATATAATTCCACAAAATCCACAAATTCCACAACCTAATCTAACAACAACAACAAATTTGTGAATTACATTTGTGGGCCGTGGGCTGTTGTGGGCGAGCTCCGGTGGGAAGAAAAGAAGAAGAAAAGAAGAAGAAAAAAGAGAGTTGAGAGAGAAGATCGGAGAAGAAGAAAAAAGAGAGTTGAGAGAGAAGATCGGAGAAGAACATGAGAGAGAAGCTCGGAGAAAAAAATGAGAGAGAAGATCGGAGAAAAAAATGAGGTCGATTCGATATTTATAAAGGTTTCCGACGGACCCTTTCCCTCGGGAATCCGTCGGAAATCAAATTTAATTAGCCACCTCGATTTTAAGTAATTTGTGTTTGGCAGTTTAAATTCGCGGGTAAATTTTAGGATCCGTCGGAAATCTCTCGGAACGTACTAAGGGATTTCCGACGGTTTTAGTGTGTAGGGTTTAGATTTTCAAGATTTCATAAAATTTAGTGTTTAATAGCGATTAATGTCACTTAGTAATAAGTAAAACCTTATAAAACCAAACAAAACATGTTATTCCGGATTTTGTAACAATCGATCTAACAACCAGTTCAAGATTTCCTAAAAACACATAGAACATCTAAGAACACTTATGTGTTTGATTAGAGTTTCAATTAAAAAGTTCAAAATGTTTGATTCTTAAAAACATTTCACAGAAAATAGTTTGAATTTGTTACTTTTACATTTATCAAGACCAAACATGTTCAAAATCGGGCATATTTGAGGATTATTGACCATTTCCGAGGGGTTTCCAACGGATTAAGAATCCCCAGCTAAAATTTAAACCCCCGGGTAAAACTATATAATTACTGACATTCCCTCGGATAAACTATATAATTTCTGAGGGATTAAGTTTAGCCAAGGGAATGTTAGTAATTATATAGTTTTAGCCGGGGATTCTTAATCCCTCGGAAATCCCTCGGAAATTTACGAGGGATTTCCGACGGATTAAGAATCCCCGGCTAAAACTATATAATTACTGACATTCCCTCGGCTAAACTATATAATTTTCCGAAGGATTTTCGAGGGGTTTCCATTTTAGCTGGGAAAACTAGACTTTTATTTTATCAAAAGATGAAAACTAGGTTTTTATTTCATCCAAAGGTGAAAAACATTACACGGCTGCAAGGGGATCTTATATAATGGTCCTATCAACTTAGACTCAATGAAATAAAAGACTCGAAACAACATGACTTGTGAAAAGAAAAACTACAAGGCGTGTAATCACAAAATTAAATCTCAATCGAAATATATAAAAAAATACAAAGAGAAATAAAATTTATTACATAATTAATTACTCCGAGTCCGACGAATAATCTGACGTATCTGAATCGGAATCCTCGTCAAATTCGCCGATCTCTTCCTCATAATCCTCAAATACCTCGTAATCATCCGTCCATGGTGAAATCAACCAAGAGTTCAACTTCAAGAGAATGCTCGATCGAACCTAAGTTACTAATTGCGTTTTTCTGCAAAGGATCGTGCTCGGAAACACCATAAACTTGTTTCCTTGGGTGTATCGACGTAACAGTAATCCAAGGGTCCTGTTTGTTCCTAACCCGGGGGTATCGAATGTAGGAAACCTGATCCACTTGTGAAGCAAGAATGAAAGGATCGTATTTCTGAAGTCGCCTTCGAGAGTGGATAGATGTAGCACCAAATTCCCCTTGTGCATTCATCTGACCAACCTGTAAAAATTTCATGTGGATCAATAATCGACACAATGTTTATATAAGGAAGTTATACAATTTAATTATATAAGAAAGCATCATTAAACACTTACATAATATTTCAACCAATCAAGAAAGTCATTCTGCTTGACGACAACAAGCTCATCCTCTGTGTAATCTGGATACCAATCGCATATTTGGGCCATGAATATCCTGTACATGAAAAAATGCATTAGAAAATAGCATTAGTAAACTTAATTTGTTAACTAATTAAAAACAAAAAATTAGGTACCTCTCATATTCCAAAACGTCGGCGCAGTTTGTCAGAATATACATATGCAAGTGCCTTTGGTCCTCCTGTAATAGTCGCCAATCCTTGCTTTTTCCACTTAGTCGCCCAATCTGAGTAAATATATCGGGGACATAGACAGCATAACTAGCGTTGTTCCCTCCGTCATCATGTCGTGCAGGGCGTCTACTTTTTGTTTGGACTTGCTCTGGAAAGTAGTAGCCGGCAAAGTTGGAAGTTTCTTCATTAATTCTCTGTGCGACAATAGAACCCTCGACTCTAGCAAGATTTTTCACCTTCTTCTTTAAGTGGAACATATACCGCTCAAAAGGATACATCCATCGATTTTGAACCGGTCCACTAAGTGCTGTTTCTCGAGGGAGATGAATAGGAAGATGTTCCATAACATCAAAAAGTCAGGAGGAAATATTTTCTCGAGGTTGCAAAGGAGAACCGGTATGTTTTCCCCCAGATTTTAGATTCCGGCTGATGTAAGTGATCTTGTGCATAGATCCCAGAAGAAAGCACTGATCCCTGCATATATAGTAGACATACAAAATTAAATAACTTACGTATAATGATCACAAATAAAAATATGGTAATATACGTAATATTGTAAATGTATGTACCTGCAATAGCTCCATGGACGTTCATAGGAAGAAGACCTTCAAATGCAAATGGAAGGAGTCGCTACATGAAAACATGACAATCATGACTCTTCATCCCATAAAACTTTCCTTCTGAACTATCAACGCAATTACGAAGGTTAGATGTGTATTCGTCTGGGAATTTGACACCGTACTTAATCCAATCGACAAACTCCTCCATTGAAGTCGCATCTAATCGGAAAGCAGGGGGCAGTGATTTCTCGTTCGACATTACATGCAACTCCTTACGGGAACAAATATCTGGCAAGTCCAATATGGCCTTCAAATTATCTTTAGTCTTTCCTTGCAGATTTAGAACAACACAACCACGACTCAAGGCATCGATTTGAAAGCCATGCTTCAACAAATCATCTCAGGTCAAGCAAATGGGGCTATGGACGTGAGCAAGAAGATGGCGGAGATAAAAAAAACAAAGTCGATTGCTCCTACAACGAGCTCACCTCTAAATTTGAGACGTTGAACTCGAGGATAATGCGACTTGAAGGTAAAGGAGTGGCTTCTTCATCCCGGCCACAAGGTCAATTACCGGGAAAGCCGGAGGCCAATCCAAAGGAATATGTGAACGCCATCATACTTCGATGTGGCAAGGAACTTCCCCCACGTGAAGCTCATAAGATCGATGAGGACACCGATGTCCAAGTTGGGGGGAAACGCTTGAAACTAAAAAAGAAGTGACTAAGGATGGCTTTGTGGATATTGAAGACAAAGAGAAGGAAGTTGCTACCAAGAAGAAGCCCAACAAGAAGGAGACTCTATTTCTTCCACCACCCTATGTACCGAAGCTACCATTTTCGGGCTGCTTCAAGAAACAATTTTCGGAAAACTATAAGGCAATATTTGATAGACAAATGGAAAGGGTTGAGCTTACCATGCCATTAGTCGATGCATTCCTCCTAGTGCCATAATATGCCAAGTTCCTTAAGGATGCCATCAAAGAGAGATCGAATGAGATGGAAATCATGGTGGTGCTAACTCATGAATGTAGTGCCATCATTCAAAAGAAAACAATCCCGAAGAAGCTTGGTGACCCCGGTAGTTTCACCTTCCCTTGCGCTCTTGGACCATTAGCTTTCGACAAGTGTTTGTGCGATCTTAGAGTAAGTGTTAGCTTGATGCCGGTTTCGATGGCAAAGAGTCTCGGGTTTGTCCGCTACAAAGCTTGTAAGATTTCTCTTATCCTAGCAGATAGATCGGTGAGACATCCTATTGGAATGCTTGAGGACTTGCCTATCATGATTGGAGATTTCGTGGTTCCAACGGATTTTGTTGTCTTGGAGATGGATGATATGCTCAAATTAATACCCTAACAGTACTAAAGCAGTAGTTGTAATATAGCTAGGGGTCGAACCATAAAGACTCACAGAGATGCACAATAGATTGTATAGTATCGAATTAAACTAAGCCAAACAAATGTAATTGAAAGCAGTGTAGAAATTAAAAGAGTTGTAATTCAATTGGAGAAAGAAAGGCTCAGGGTTTTTCTCAGAAAATCAATGAATGCAGATAAACTAACTAAAAGGATTCAGATTTAGCGCGGTTCTTGAACTCAAATCACTAAAGTATAATTAACCAACTGTCGTTGCGAAAACTATCTAAATCTAAATCCTAGGAATTCCAAATCTCTTTGCGAATCCTAAAGTCTAAATCAGCTTTAATATCAGGTTTGATGTGTTCACAAATCAATTAAACCAAATCTCTTTGCGAATAATCAATTTGCTCACCTA
>PKML01068636.1:3377-17678 GCA_002933935.1 Eutrema yunnanense | reverse complement strand
AATAATCAATTTGCTCACCTAGGTTCTATCAGGTAATTAATCGCACTGTCGTGCCTAATCAATTATCCTAAGATCTAAGTTCCAGATTTGTCAACCTAGAATTAGCTTTGAGAACAACCTAAGGCGAATAACTAATTCAGATGGTGAATCCTAAATAGATAATCAACCTAGCATTCAGAGAAAACCCTTATGAGAAAACCCTAAACCTAAAGTGGATATACTCAGACATGTAGAATGAAACAATCAACATAACTGAATAAATCATCAATAGAAAATAAGAGTAACAAGAGGTTTTGAGATCTGATCTCGGACGAAGGGAGATTCAGACTTGTCTCTCTAAAACCAAAGTAAAATAAAGCATAAAAAGCATAGCTATAAAAGTGGCTGTAAAATCCCTATAAATAACCTAAAACACGAATTGGGGCTTCTTGTAATTATTAAAGACTTATGGGGTAAATCTGCAGTTCTTCAACTCTTCACTAAGTCGCGTGTCTTGTCTTGCTGCGATGGGTATCGATCGATACCAGGGCGGTATCGATCGATGCTTGACGTGAAATCAGATACTCAGCGACACGAACTTCAGCCTTGCTCCAAATTGCTCCAATACTTCCAATTACGCTCCAAACATGCTAAGACCTGTAAAAGACTCTAAAAGACTCTATAATAGAATAAAGACTCGATAAAACAGACTTATATCATGGCTTAAACGGGGTAAAAACCATGATATATCAATGGACGAGGAGCCTAAGGATCCCCTAATATTCGGTAGAACTTTTTTGGCAACTGCGGGTGCAATCATTGATGTTAGGAAGGGAAAGATCGACCTTCACTTGGGCAAGAACGAGATACTAGAGTTGGACATCAACGATGTTATGAAGAGACCCACCATAGATGGTCAAGTCTTCTACATCGAGGTGATGGATGAATTAGCGGACGAACTTTTGGAAGAATTGAACTTCGAGGATCATTTGCAAGTGGCCTTGACAAAGGATCATGGAGAACATGGTTATCTACATAAACAGAGTGAGGGTTACATGATGCTTTTGGATTCACACAAGCCCAAGGATGGAGAAACACCATTTGTGGATTTGGGTGATCAAGGGACAAAGTGTGAAGACGGTTCTACAAAGGTTTTGGTCCAAGAAGGTTTTCCTTTGGATATGAAACAAGTTGAGGAGGCTAGCAATGGTAAGACTAGCTTGGATGAATACGATTCGAGCGAGCTCAAAGCACCAAAGGTGGACCTCAAACCGCTTCCAAAAGGGCTAAGGTACGCTTTCTTAGGTCCTAATGAGTCTTATCCGGTGATTGTGAATGATAGTCTAAGTGGTGATGAATTGTCCTCCCTTTTGAGTGAATTGAGAAAGTTTAGGAGAGCCATTGGTTATTCTTTAGATGACATCAAAGGCATTTCTCCTTTTCTTTGCACACATAGAATCCATCTAGAAGTTGAATCGATGACTTCTACTGAACATCAAAGGATGTGAAACCCGAATTTGAAAGAAGTTCTAAAGAAAGAGATTCTAAAACTTCTAGATGCGGGTATTATCTACCCCATTTCGGATAGTACTTGGGTCTCACCGGTAAATTGTGTGCCCAAAAAGGGAGTTTTCACATTTGTAAAGAACAAAAAAGATGAATTGATACCCACTAGAACTATAACCGGTCATAGGATGTGCATTGATTATCGAAAACTCAACTCTGCCACTAGGAAATATCATTTTCCCCTACCTTTTATTGACCAAATGCTTGAAAGGCTTGCAAACCACCCATATTATTGTTTTCTTGACGGGTACTCGGGATTCTTCCAGATCCCGATACATCCCAATTATCAAGAAAATACAACATTCACATGCCCCTATGATACCTTTGCTTATCGAAGGATGCCGTTCGGGTTATGTAATGCACCTGCAACCTTTCAACGGTGTATGATGTCTGTCTTTTCGGATTTGATTGAAACAATGGTCGAAGTCTTTATGGATGATTTTTCCGTGTATGGCTCTTCGTTTGGTGTGTGTTTGTTAAATCTATTCAAGTTACTCACTAGGTGCGAGGAGGCGAATCTCGTCTTAAATTGGGAGAACTGCCACTTCATGGTTCGGGAAGGGATTGTTCTTGGGCACAAAATCTCGGAGAAGGGTATCGAGGTACACAAAGCAAAGATTGAGGTCATGATGAATTTGGAACCTCTAAGTTCGGTCACAGGTATTCGAAGCTTCTTGGGACATGCGGGTTTCTACCGTCGGTTTATCAAAGATTTCTCCAAGATTGCTCGTCCACTCACGAGGCTTCTATGAAAAGAGACCGAGTTTGTGTTCGACGAGGAGTGTCTACATGCATTTTTGGAAATCAAGAAGGCTCTTGTGAGTGCGCCAATAGTCCAAGCACCAAATTGGGATTTGTCCTTTGAGATCATGTGTGATGCGAGTTACTACGCGGTTGGGGCGGTTTAATACGCCCTTGACCGCAAGATCTCTCAAGTGCTGGGTAGATTCGGATTTAGGATAATCCTTGTCGATAATTCCCGAAAGAATTAAGAACAAGGCGATGGTGATCTCGGCTTGGAAACGTGGAGTAGCTAGAAAGGCATGGGAATCATTCCCGAAAATCCTTTCGAAAACAGACTCACTATTGACGCTTCTTCACGGGGATCGGTTGAACGGTGACTAAAAGGATGGCGGAAAATCCCTTGACAAACCCAACGATTATTCTCGGAATCACTCTAAAAATAATCGAAGTTTTCTCACTATGAACTCAAGAGAATCTCTCCCTAGAACTCGATAATGAAAGAAGTTTTTATTAAAAAGATTGTTGTTTTTCTCAAATGAGATTACAAGTTTAAATAAGCAAAGAAGATAAAGAGTCTAAGCCTTTCTCGAAAATGAGAGAAGAAAAGTCTAGAAAAAGATGAAAATTAAATGCTGAAATTTAACTAAGAAAATCGGAAGTCTCTTGGTCTTCTTGAGGGATTTGCTGAGGGAAAACTTGAGGGAATTCGTTGAGGGAATTTGCTGCGGGAAATGGGCTTGAAGGATGAAGTGTTCCAAGGCCTCGTTAAAAACCTTGTCACGTAACACCCATTGGGTAAGACCGGGACTAAGGAAAAGAGCACACTTGGACTTGTATCGAAACCAATGCGGTTCGAAGCACTTCCTCCTCCAAACCCACGGTCTCGTGAACGTGTTGAATAAGTCCTCCTAATGCCTCCTTGAGCTTCTTCGCCTTAGCTCTCGTCAAAGGTCCTTCCGGATTGTGCAAAGCTTCCTCGGGTTCTAGCTCCTCCTCGGCTAAGTGATTAACCTCCGTTGTGTCGTCTAGGATCATATCATCCCCCTCCTCTTGAAAAGGATTTGTCCTCAAATATGGACTATCTGCAACAAAAGGAATTAAGTCAGCAACATTAAAACTTGAACTAACGGTGTACTTACCTCGCAAGTCGATTTTATAAGCGTTGTTGTTAATCCGTTCAAGGACTTCGAATGGTCCATCCGTCCTCGGCAACAACTTAGACTTCCTCTCGTTCGGAAATCTTTCCTTCCTTAGGTGAATCCAAACAAGATCACCCGGTTCGAATATTCACTCACGCCTTCCTTTGTTGGCTTGCTTGCGGTATTGCTCGGTCCTTTTCTCAATGTTTTGTCGGGCCTGCTCGTGAATGTGCTTAACAAATTCTGCTCGTTTGTTCCCATCAAAATTCACATGCTCACTCAAAGGTAAAGGGGCTAGATCCAACGGTGTAATAGGATTAAAACCATAAACCATTTGAAACGGTGAATACTTAGTAGCAGAATGAATAGCATGATTATACGCAAACTCAGCATGAGGCAAGCAATCCTCCCATGATCTAATATTCTTCTTAATGATCGCACGTAAAAGAGTAGATAAAGTTTGGTTAACTACTTCCGTTTTCCCGTCAGTTTGCGGGTGACAAGTGGTGGAAAACAACAACTTAGTTCCTAATTTATTCCACAATGTTTTCCAAAAGTAGTTTAAGAACTTGGTGTCCCTATCCGAAACAATCGTTTTCGGCATGCCATGCAAACGAACCACTTCCCTAAAGAATAATTCAGCAACTAAAGATGCATCATCCGTTTTATGACAAGGAATGAAGTGAGCCATTTTCGAAAATCTATCAACAACCACAAAAACGGAATCTCTACCTTTCCTAGTTCTCGGCAATCCTAGGACAAAGTCCATCGAAATATCAGTCCATGGAGAAGTAGGAATGGGTAAAGGAGTATACAAACCTTGCGACTGTACCTTAGACTTAGCGTGTTTGCAAGTGGCACAACGTCCGCAAATCCTCTCAACGTCTCGCTTCATATGCGGCCAATAGAAGTGTGCTTGCAAAGCACTTAGCGTTTTAGCCACACCGAAATGTCCCATGAGACCTCCTCCATGTGATTCCCTAACAAATAACTCTCGCAAAGAACAATGTGGCACACAAAGGCGGTTTTCATAAAACAAAAATCCGTCGTTTCGAAAATATTTTCAGAAGGCAAATTTTTCGCAAGATTGAAAAGCTTCTTTGAAATCGGGATCGGTTGCGTATAAATCTTTGAGTTGTTCAAAACCAAGTAATTTAGCTTCAAGAGTAGAGAGTAGTACGTACCTTCGGGATAGAGCATCGGCTACAACATTATCCTTACCTTGTTTGTACCGAATGACGTAAGAAAACGTTTCTATGAATCCTACCCATCGAGCGTGGCGCATGTTCAATTTTTGTTGTCCCTTCAAATGCTTGAGGGACTCATGATCAGTATGTATCACAAATTCTTTCGGCCATAAGTAGTGTTGCCACGTTTGCAAAGCTCGAACCAAGGCCTATAGCTCCTTATCGTACGTTGGGTAGTTCAACGTTGCTCCTCCGAGTTTTTCGCTGAAGTAGGCAATGGGTTTCTTTTCCTGCATAAGCACAGCTCCAATACCTATACCTAAGGCATCACACTCAATTTCAAAAGTCTTAGAAAAATTTGTTAAAGACAAAAGAGGTGCGTTTGTGAGCTTCTCTTTCAAGGCTTGAAAGGCGGTTTCTTGTGCTTCCTCCCATTTGAATCCCACATCTTTTTTGATTACTTCTGTGAGCGGTGCGGCAAGAGTACTAAAGTCCTTCACAAAGCGTCTATAGAATCCCGCGAGTCCGTGAAAACTCCGTACTTCTCCCACCGATTTCGGACTAGGCCATTCGCGGATAGCCTTCACTTTCTCCTCGTCAACTTTAATGCCCTGTGCACTTACAACAAAGCCTAGGAAAACAAGATTATCCGTGCAAAAAGTGCACTTCTTCTAGTTGGCAAAAAGTCGCTCCTTTCTAAGAACACTCAAAACAGATTTCAAATGCTCTATGTGATCGTCTAGGTTCTTGCTATAAATTAAGATATCGTCGAAATAAACTACCACAAAAACCCCAATGAAGGATCTCAACACATGATTCATCAGCCTCATAAAAGTACTAGGTGTGTTAGTTAATCCAAAAGGCATTACTAACCATTCGTACAATCCATGTTTCGTTTTAAAGGCTGTTTTCCATTCATCCCCTTCTTTCATCCTAATTTGATGATATCCACTTTTAAGATCTATCTTAGAGAACACGCAAGACCCATGCAATTCATCTAACATGTCATCTAAGCGAGGGATAGGATGGCGATACTTTACCTTAATGTTGTTGATGGCGCGGCAATCAACACACATTCGCCACGTTCTGTCTTTCTTTGGAACAAGTAGAACGGGAACAACACACGGGCTCATACTCTCTCGGATATAGCCTTTGTCCATAAGCTCGGTGACTTGTCGATGTAGCTCCTTAGTCTCCACCGGATTAGTTCGGTATGCTGGTCGGTTCGGAAGAGATGCTCCCGGCACAAAGTCTATTCGGTGCTCAATCCCTCGGATTGGTGGTAATCCGCTCGGGTTGTCTTCGGGAAAGACGTCATCGAAATCCTGCAAAACAGAGATAACATTGCTCGGGATGTCCGGCTCAAGGTTAGATAAACTCATAAGAGTTTCCTTATACATAAGCATAATGAAAAGTTGTTCGGAAAATAAAGCTTGTTTTACCTCGCTAGCTTTCGCAAATAAGCTAGATTTCTTCACGGTTTGGTTTTCCAAAACCTTTGGCGGGATCTTACTCACGTTCTTACCTTTCTCTTGAAGAACCATAGTATCCACAACACTTACATTACCTTCCTCCTTTTGTTTCTCTCGGAGTTTTTGATCTTGGAAAATTTTTTGAGGAGTCATCGGAACTAGAACAATTTTCTTACCTTTGAACACGAAGGAGTGTTTGTTTGTGATACCGTCATGAGTTACCTTTCTATCGAATTGCCACGGTCGTCCTAAGAGGATGTGCCCAACTTCCATAGGGAGCACGTCGCAAAGGACCTCGTCTCCATAACTTCCTATCGATAAGGGAACAAGGACTTGTTTTGTTACCTTCATATGGCCGACGTTGTTCAACCATTGGAGATGGTACGGTCTAGGATGTTTATGTTCCTCCAAGTTCAATTTCTCCACAAGAGTCGTGCTTGCCACGTTATTACAACTCCCACCGTCTATGATGAGACTACATACTTTCCCCTTCACGCGGCACCTTGTGTGAAATAGGTTCTCACGTTGCTCTTCCTCCTTGGACCTGTCATGAATAAGCAAAGAACATCTAGTAACCAATAACTCACCTCGTTCTGCTATTTCCGTGGGTTCTCCACACTAGACGGATGTTCCCCATTGTCGTCTTCATCGGTTTCAATCTCCCCGTTTTTCCGTAATACCATGGTCCGTTTGTTTGGACAAGCATTGACATAATGCCCCTTTCCTTGGCACTTGTAGCATCGGAGATCTTGGTTCTTGTGGGAACTCTCACCTTTCTCATTAAGGTTCCTCGGAAATGTCGGAGTGAAAGATTTAGATTCGGTTCCTGGCTTCACATCCACTCTCGACTTAAAACTTGATTTCTCATCTCGGGAATAGCTTGATTTCATATTGGTTCGAAAGTTCGGATGTTACCTTTTCGCTTGAGTTGCTGCTCGATCAAGACGGCCTTATGGAGCATTTCTTCTATTTCCACATAGTGTTCTAACTCCAAACGGTCTTGAATTTCGTGGTTCGATCCACTTAGAAACCGTGACATGGTAGCTTCTCTATCCTCGGTAACATTGGTCCGTATCAAAAGAATTTCCATTTCTTGAAAGTAGTCGTCGACGCTTCGACTTCCTTGAGTTAACTTCCTCAATTTGCTATGCAACTCACGGTGATGATGACTAGGAACAAACCGTTTCCGCATGATCGTTTTCAACTCGTTCCAAGTTTCCACCGGGTACTCACCATTACGTCGCCGCGATGTGACTAGTTGATCCCACCAACTAAGTGCATAGTCGTAGAATTCCGTAGCCGCAACACGTAATCTTTGAGCTTCCGTGTATTGATTACAATCGAACACGAGCTCCACTTTCTTTTCCCACTCTAAGTAGGCATCCGGATCATTTTTCCCATGAAAGAACGGGATCTTAAGCTTAAGACCTCCGAGATTATCGGCTTCTCGATCGTGTCTAGGTCTCCTTTGGCTACTGCGGGATGAGTGTCCATCCGAGTCATGCCGTCTCCTAGCTTCCCTAGCACGTCGACGTCGTCCCCTATCTTCATTAGGTGAATGATCGTCATAGTAGTTATCGTGGTCCTCTCTTTGATGTCGGTTTTGTTCTTCTCCGACGTGCATGTTTTGCGGTTGCTTTTGTGTTCCTAGAACACGGTTAAATTTCTCATTCATCTCCTGCATTTCCGTAACCATCATACGCCTCATACTATCCATGATCGCATGTATTTGAGCGGCATTCAAACCGGCTTGGTTAAGCGGATCGTTTGGATCTTGTGAATTATTTCCTTGATTATTGTCGTGTGTCATAGTGACCTGAAATAAAACAACAGCAAGTTAGTATGATAAACAAAATTCAAACGGTGATGATTTAAATTGAAAAGGGAAAAGATCGCTTAGTCGTTTGGATGTTTCTCGGAAAATTTTGGATCTCTCGGCTAAACCCTTTGGGTTTGAATTTTCCCGGAAAATCCCTCGGATTCAATTTCCCTGGAAACTTCTCCTCGGTTTGCTGTTTTCCCCCGGGAAATCCCACGGATTGATTTTTCCCCGAAAAATTCCCTCGGCTCCTCGGATTGGTTTTCCCCTCGGAAAAACCCCTCGGCTCCTCGGATCGATTTTTCCCTCGAAAAAAATCCCTCGGCTCCTCGGATTCTACGGATTGCTGCTCTTGATTCCCTCGAAAAAAATTCACCACACAAACACGAATTTAGTTTGTTCAAAGAATCAAACACAATCAAAGCACTATATTTCTTTTTTTTTTTTTTTTTTTTTTTTGGAATGATGATGATNGAACGATTTTTTTTTTTTTTTTGATTAACGATGAAACTAAACAACCTAACAATGATCTAAATGCAAAAATTTAAATTAAAACACTACTGAATTTAACCCAGAAAATCGATGAACACAAAAGAAGATGAACGGTTTTTATTTAAAAAAATCGAAAGAGATGATCTAGAGATGGAACGAATTTACCGGATTGACTTGAGTGTCTCTGATACCACTTAATACGCCCTTGACCACAAGATCTCTCAAGTGCTGGGTAGATTCGGATTTGGGATAATCCTTGTTGATAAATCCCGAAAGAATTAAGAACAAGGCGATGGTGATCTCGGCTTGGAAACGTAGAGTAGCTAGAAAGGCGTGGGAATCACTCCCGAAAATCCTTTCGAAAACAGACTCACTATTGACGCTTCTTCACGGGGATCGGTTGAACAGTGACTCAAAGGATGGCGGAAAATCCCTTGACAAACCCAACGATTATTCCCGGAATCACTCTAAAAATAATCGAAGTTTTCTCACTATGAACTCAAGAGAATCTCTCCCTAGAACTCGATAATGAAAGAAGTTTTTATTAAAAAGATTGTTGTTTTTCTCAAATGAGATTACAAGTTTAAATAAGCAAAGAAGATACAGAGTCTAAGCCTTTCTCGAAAATGAGAGAAGACTTCTCGAAAATGAGAGACGAAAAGTCTAGAAAAAGATGAAAATTAAATGCTGAAATTTGACTAAGAAAATCGGAAGTCTCTTGGTCTTCTTGAGGGATTTGCTGAGGGAAAACTTGAGGGAATTCGTTGAGGGAATTTGCTGCGGGAAATGGGCTTGAGGGAAGAAGTGTTCCAAGGCCTCGTTAAAAACCTTGTCACGTAAAACCCATTGGATAAAACCAGGACTAAGGAAAAGAGCACACTTGGACTTGTATCGAAACCAATGCGGTTCGAAGCACTTCCTCCTCCAAACCCACGGTCTCGTGAACGTGTTGAATAAGTCCTCCTAATGCCTCCTTGAGCTTCTTCGCCTTAGCTCTCGTCAAAGGTCCTTCCGGAATGTGCAAAGCTTCCTCGGGTTCTAGCTCCTCCTCGGCAAGTGTCTCCTCGGCTAAGTGATTAATCTCCGTTGTGTCGTCTAGGATCATATCACGGTTCTTGGTCAAAAGAGAGACAAGAGGCTACATGTGATCTACTATGGTAGTAGGACACTTGATGACACACAAGAGAGGTATGCTACCACGGAGAAGGAGCTACTTGCCGTTGTGTTTGCTATCGAGAAGTTTAGGTCCTATGTGATTGGCTCCAAGATCATTGTCCACACGGATCATGCCGCGCTAAGGCACATCTATGCCAAGAAGGACACCAAACCAAGACTTCTAAGGTGGATCTTGCTTCTCCAAGAATTTGACATGGAGATTGTTGACAAGAAAGGTATTGAGAACGGAGTAGCGGATCACCTATCAAGGATGCAGATAGAAGATCTTATCCCTATAGATGACTCTCTTCCCGAAGAGCATCTTATGTTGGTTGGTGTTTTGAGGAAAGGTCTTAAGGCGGTGAAAGTTCTCGAAGAAGCTAAGGGATTGGAAGTTGAGAAGATACCATGGTATGCGGATTATGTCAACTACCTAGCTTGCGAAAAAGAACCGCCACGGTTGAATGGCTACCAAAAGAAGAAGTTCTTTAGAGACATCACTCATTTTTATTGGGATGAGCCTTCCTTGTATACGCTTGGCAAGGACAAACTCTATAGGAGATGCATCCTCGAGGATATAGTTGATGGTATCTTGATGCATTGTCACAGTTCGTCGTATGGAGGTCATTTTTCTTCATTCAAGACGATTGCTAAGGTTCTACAAGCGGGTTTTTGGTGGCCTTCCATGTTTAAGGATGCTCAAGAGTTTGTTTCTAGGTGTGACGCTTGTCAAAGGAAAGGGAACATTGGTAAACGGGATGAGATGCCTCATAATCCCATTCTCGAGGTTGTAATTTTTGACGTTTGGGGCATTGACTTCATGGGGGCGTTCCCTTCTTCGTATGGCAACCAATACATTTTGGTGGCGGTGGACTACGTTTCTAAATGGGTGGAAGCCATAGCAAGTCCTAACAATGATGCCAAGGTGGTCCTTAAACTTTTCAAGTCTATCATTTTCCCGCGCTTTGGAGTACCAAGAGTTGTAATAAGTGATGGTGGTTCCCACTTCATCAATAAAGTCTTTGAGAGCCTACTAAAGAAGCACGGGGTTAAGCACAAGGTGGCCACGCCTTACCACCCTCAAAATATTGGTCAAGTGGAGGTTTCGAATAGCCAAATCAAAGCTATCCTAGAGAAGCCCGTTGGAGCTTCAAGGAAAGATTGGTCCGTAAAGTTATATGATGCGTTATGGGCTTACCGAACCGCTTACAAGACACCAATTGGGACAACGCCATTCAATCTTCTTTATGAAAAGTCTTGTCACTTGCCGGTTGAGTTGGAATACAAGGCTTTATGGGCGGTTAAACTTCTCAACTTTGACACCAAATCACCCTCGGAAAGGCGTCTCCTTCAATTGAACGAGCTTGATGAGGTCCGCCTAGATGCTTATGAAAGTTCACGTCTCTACAAGGAGAGAACGAATTTATTCCATGACAAGAAGATAACACCCAAGGATCTTAAGGTTTGGGACCAAGTGTTGTTGTTTAACTCCCGGTTCAAGCTATTTCCCGGGAAGCTCAAGTCAAGATGGTCCGGGCCTTTTAAGATAAAAGAAGTGAAACCGTATGGTGCGGTTGTGTTGTTCAACAAAACGGGTGGAGAATTCACGGTGAACGGACAACGTCTCAAGCCCTATATGGTGGATGATTACATTGAGGAAGGGATCATGGTTCCTCTCTCGATCACTCTTTCCGCCTAAACGGAGTAACAAACGTCGAACTTAGTGACGTTAAACAAAGTGCTCATGGGAGACACCCCATGTGTATCCCTTGTATATACTTTTCGATTTAGCATTTTTATTTCTTTTGTAGTTCGTTTTGATATTTTGCTATAGTGTCTTTAGTGGATCTTTTGTCTATGTCGTGATGTTCAGCCCGGTGTGGTCACACCGGCCATGAGCAACAAGTGAAGCTAGCTCGGTGTCGGGGAACGCGAAAAACAGAGGGAAAATCGGGTGGTCACACCGGCCACACCTCACTCGGTGTGAGCTGATTCTGTTGCGCACCTCTTTGTCCAGCGGTTCGAGATCTAGATCTATTGTCCAGTGGTCCAAGATCCAGATCTATTGTCCAGCGGTCCGCCCGGTGCTCCCGCTCCAGGTAAGAGATCCGGCCCGCTCAGGTAAGGCTATCTTCTTCCCCATTTCGTGACCAAGGTGTATTTTCTTCCCCATTTGCGAAAATCACCTTTCTCTCTTGATTTCTTCATAACTTTCTCTCCTCTTGCTCAAAATTCGTGATCTTGGTTGCTAAATTCTCATTTTTCTCTCCTCTCTCTGAATCCACCATCGTTTTTGTCATTTGTTCTTGCATCCCCAAGGTATTTTACTCAAATATTTCGTGAAAAATCAAGAACTTGCTTTTAAAATTTTATCTTCATGATTTTGTTTGAGAAATGTATTCACTTGAACATATACATTGGGGTTGGGTTCTTAATGGTTAAACTTGGTGATTCATGTGCTAATATTTTCAAGACTATAGGACTTTTGAAATGTGGAAATTTTGTGATTCTTGAGCCCATTTTGATTGTTGAACCATTGAGCTTATAAAAGGTTGCAACTTTGGTGATTTTATGGTTGCTATGCTTGGTTTTCACTATCTTCTAGCTCATTTCATCTTGTCTCATCATTGAATGCCTTAGTTTGATGTTGAAAAAAGTTGTGCCTTTATCTCTTGAATCTTACACTATTTATGAGACAATGTAGGCACCATGGGTAGAAAAGGCAAGGAGACTCAAGATGAATCTCAAAGCCAACAACCAAGGAAACAATCGGATCCAATGGTTTGTGCTAAAGGCAAGAAGAAGAACAAGAAGGTGGTTAGCGACAATGAGAAAGATGAGAACGAGATTGTGGTAGAGAAGAAAAGAAATAGAATTCCCAAGCCAAATCCGAGAACCCCTACCCACAATGAGTATCTCAAGAAGCTAAAGTCGGTGAAGTTTGTCGAGACAAGATTCCCGGATAAGGACATACTAGAGAAGATGGGGATTTTCGAGGATATGAAAAAGATCTTCGACAACATCGGCTTTGGCAAGGTCTTTGATATAGCTTAACTGTGAGAGCAAAATCTCACAACCTCAATCTTTGACTACTTTGAGGTTGAATTGTATTAAAAAGACTTTAAGAAAAACTTTGTAAGAACTCGAGAGGAATTTGAGAGAGAAAATATTATATATTATTATTGTCTTTTCCGTAGTCAAGAATTCGGTCTCTCATTACATTGTAGTTGATGTTCAAATTTATACAAGCTCAGAAAAGATAAATGCATGATACTACACTTAATTATAGAATTAAATCCATAATCTTTGTCTTTAATGTAAGGCTTGATTCTAGGAAGTGAAGTAATTGTGTTTGACCAGGTTTGAACTTTGGCCGAGCTCGTACTATTATCTTTCTGCGAGCTCGCTGCTTTCAGCATGCTCGCTGCTTCCAGCATGCTCGCTGCTCCCAGCACGCTTGTTTTAACTTGTGCCTTTCTTACTTCAGCTTGTAAACAGTCTCATGAGACCTCGTCGTGGGCCGAGCCTTCTTTGTTGAGCATGCTTATTCGGGTTGGATTTAGGGTGCTAAATTCGGGCCCAACAGTAGCCCCCCATCATCCTTAGTGACGTGTCACTGAGGGTACTCATATATCATGGTTTTTACCCCTTTTAGGCCATGATATAAGTCCGTTTTATAGAGTCTATCTGTTATTTCGTAGTGTTTTAGAGTCTTTTACAAGTCTTAGCATGTTTGGAGCATAATTGGAGATATTGGAGCTTTCTAGAGCATTTTGGAGCAAAGCTGAAGATCGTGTTGCTGAGTACCCGATTTCACGTCAAGCATCGATCGATACCCCCTAGTATCGATCGATACCCATCGCAGCAAGACACGACCCACGACTTTAATGAAGAGTTGAAGAATTGCAACTTGGTCCAGAAGTCTTTAATATTTGCAAGAAGCCCCAAAACGTGATTTAGGTTATTTATAGGGATTTTACAGCCACCTGTTTAGGCTATGCTTTATTTTACATTGGTTTTGTGAGGAAGACAAATCTGAAACTCCCTTCGTCCGAAATCAGATTTCAAACCCTCTTATTACTCTTTCTGATTTATTTGATGATTTATTCAGTTATGTTGATTGTTTCATTCTCCATGTCTGAGTAGATCCACTTTAGGTTCAGGGTTCTCATAAGGGTTTTCTCTGAATGCTAGGTTGATTAGTTTATTAGGATTTACCATCCGAATTAGTTCTTCGCTTAGGTTGTGTTCAAAGCTAATTCTAGGTTGACGAATCTGGAACTTAGATCTTAGAATAATTGATTAGGCACGACAGTGCGATTAATTACCTGATAGAACCTTAGGTGAGCAAATTGATTATTCGCAAAGAGATTTGGTTTAATTGATTTGTGAACATATCAAACCTGATATTAAAGCTGATTTAGACTTTAGGATTCGCAAAGAGATTTGGAATTCCTATGATTTAGATTTAGATAATTCTCGCAACGATCGCAACGACTGTTGGTTAATTATACCTTAGTGATTTGAGTTCAAGAACTGCGCTAAATCTGAATCATGTTAGTTAGTTTATCTGCATTCATTGATTTCCTGATAAATACCTTGAGCCTATCTTTCTCCAATTGAATTACAACACTTTTAATTTATGCACTGCTTTCAATTACATCTGAATTGCTTAGCTTAATTCTCACCTATATAATCCATTGTGTGTTTCTGTGAGTCCTTGTGTTCGACCCCTAGCTATACTACGA
>PKML01068623.1:153127-169892 GCA_002933935.1 Eutrema yunnanense | reverse complement strand
AAAAAAAAAAAAAAAAGTCATGAGATTCTGGTTGGTTAATTTGACACAAACAAATAAAAAAAATTGAGAGAAAAAAGAAGAAGAAAATGAGCTGTTGCCTTGGAAGCGTTATGAACGTAAACGTGCTTTCTACAACGTCACCCCTTTAGTTCTAAGTTCTAACAAACCGCGTTAATATGTATTTGAATTCTAATTATTTAATCTATTTTCCCTAAGCTCTGATTCTGTAATGTAACAAATTTATATGGTTGGTGAATGATACTTGGTCAAACATTAACTTAAACAAAAATGTACCCCTTGACTTTCTCGTCGTTGATGTTTTTTAGTTTATTGTATTTTCGTCGGTCTATTTACACACGAGGATATATACTTTAGTTATCCTAATAATCCTTAAATAAAATGATCGTTTAGAAGTAAGTTTGGATACATCTGAACGCGAATGCGACATTACATTTAGAGAAAATGACTTACATTTTGTCTTTAAGTATATTACAACTATTGGTTTAAGACTTCGGAAATAATTATTACATTAGGCTTACGAAATCATCACGTCCATTACCAAAAATGAATGTCTTCCTATTCTGCATTGTAAGCGGATTCAAAATAAGAGATTTATGCTCAAAAGAGTATTATTGAAACAGAAAATAAAATAGCTCTTTAGAGAGCTTTATTAAGTGAATTAAAAGAGAAAGAGGAATGAATTTAAGTTGCCTTCAAGAACACAACAATTTGAGATTGATATTCATAAAATGATAGAGGCTGCACAATCGCAACCAAGGTTGGTTTACGAAACTTCTATTACAACTACTTATATATGAATCATATTTTGTATAAGAACCCTAAAATACATGGGTTGGCTTATAAAAACATTAGAGCATCTCCATCGGTAAACCCCTAAGAAGGGTTCTTAGCAATTTTTTAATGTTAAATTTTGGATTGATTTAAAGTTTAGAACTTATTAAAAGTTCTTAAATTTTGTTATCTCCAATAGTTGAACTTATTAAAGAGTTCTTAAAGAAGAACTGCTCGGCATGGATTGAGTGGTGGAGAGGGAGATCTGGGAACTCGACATTGACGCCTGAGAAGATCCGACCCGACGACGGATCCGACGTGGAATTTGGAGATGAGTGGTCGAGCGAAGGATTTCGCCGGTTTGACCAGCGACGGGAAGAGCTCAAGGACGAGTTGTTTCGCGGCGGATTCAGCTTCTTCGAGTCGGATTACAAAGAGGATTCGAACGGATTCGTGTTCCGATCGTCTTCTCCATCGATCTGACGAGCTCTTCTCCTTTGATTACCTTCGTTCGCGTCGATTTCTTTGGGAGAAAGAGAAAGCGACAGAAATTGTGAGAGAGAGAAATTTGGTCGAATAAGGATCGGACACGTGGTGTTAAGAACCGATCGTTAAAAACCTTAAATAAGGATCGGTTCTAAACTATTTCGCTCTTTTTCATTTTTTAAAAAATCTTAAAAACCTTAAGAACCCCTCAAAATCCCCCGTTGGAGATGGTCTAAGAAGCTAAACTGGCGTATTTATCATCGGTTATTTACAAGTTACAACATGGATATCTAATTATTTATTGGGTAATTGTACTACTAAATAAGTTCAGATTTTAATTTNACTTGGCTAGTTTTCTGTCATGATAAGTATGTTATGGACTATTTGATTCACTGTTTCACTGCGATACTTAACTGTTGCTCGGTGAGATGGGATATGACCGCTCTCACTAAGCAATTTTGTTGCTTATGCCTCTATTTTTTGATGCAAGTAATAAAATTATCAGTGATGGTAATTGTGATGTATGATCGGATCGTGAGACTAAGGATGGAATGGAATGATATTTTTGCTCGAAAATGATTTGTCTGATCGAACCAAACGCTAAAACGCTAAGTAAAATGTTAAGTATAACTCGAGTTAAAATTTGGCTAAGT
Source organism: Eutrema yunnanense (assembly GCA_002933935.1). Classification (NCBI taxonomy): domain Eukaryota; kingdom Viridiplantae; phylum Streptophyta; class Magnoliopsida; order Brassicales; family Brassicaceae; genus Eutrema; species Eutrema yunnanense. Next base: position 167,961 of record PKML01068623.1, on the reverse strand, counting down.
CTCAGTTAAAATGGAAATCCATATTAGGATGCTACACCGTGACCATGTTGTAAATTTGGACACGTTGGCCTAAGGCCTAATTTAAATAAAAAAATACATTTTGAAAAGCTTATTTTTTACAAAAAAAAATATATTATATTTATTTTTTTCAAATTCCAACAAATTTTCTAAAATTTTTCTCATATATAAAAAATATTTAAAGATGAAAATGAAATATCGAAAACAAAATTAGTATAGAATGTTAAAAAAAAATTATACCTAATATTACTTGTAAACTTTTTTTTGTATAAAATTTTTCTTTTGAAAAATTGTTTAGGGGCTCTATTAATGTAGGCACAGCTCTGATGATGAAGATCGATCGATATAGTTTATACTTTCCTATCGGAATACTTACATTTTGCATTGATATGTCTGCTTATTATACATTTTCTCTCTTCATCATTTCACATTTCAAAATAAAATAGGGATATATAAGTTTTCTTACCAGCAAATTATTAGTTTCTTTAGAATTTTTTTATATTATTTTAAAGTTGATTTTCAAATTAAATGTCCCAAAAAACCTACTTATATAAATAGATTGATATTTTAAGTAGCAATACTTCAATCCAAAGTCATTAAAGATCAAAATAGTAACAAAAACGAAAACGAAAACATAAACATAATTTACTAGATATGGTTTCCTCCTCAAAACACACTCACATAAATCACACTAGTTCATCCTCTGACTCAAACTCAATGTAGAAGGCAAAATCTTCATCTTCATCAATAAGTTCATCTTCTTCTCCTTCTTGATCCACCTCCACAAATCACTCCTCTACATTTTTCACATCCACATCCACGAGCACATCAATATTTTCCTCTTTGATCCTCTTTTGTTTGTTGAACAACTTTGAGTTAAATTGAACAAATATTAGTCTAATTGCAACATAAGTGACAACTTTACAAACATAAAATTACATAATGTAGATCGAAGAGCAAGAGTGTAACTTAGATCAAGCTCGTGAGTTCACTTCCTCTCAAAGCATAAGGTCTTCCAAAAAATCGATAAACTTTAAACTCATGGTTGATGACTTTATCTTGTTTCTCAAATTTACTATGGTGAAAAGTCTGAACACAGTTAAGAAAGCCATGCATGAGTTTCTCCTCCAGCTGAATGGTTGGTTTATTACAGAAATAAAACGGGTTCAACAAGTAGGCGGTCAAATGCAGTGGAGAATCTAACCTACTTTTAATTTTCTCATCAATAATCTTAAAGATAGGTTAGTAGTACATTTCCAAGTTGTTAGAAGCAGTTTTGATATATCTTTTGGCTTCTACTAATTTTTTTTTTTGTTTGCAGGAATATTAAATTATATTTAAAACCAAAAAAATAACGTTTTCTATATTTTACATGCGAGCTTTTTGATACTAGAATATTTTAGAAAACAGAGATTAAGAGCAATTATCTCCCAAAACAATTATCACCAACTCTTCCATTTCATCAATTCACCGGTCTGATGCAAACCACAGCTGCATCCCATCCTCATATCTCGCATCCCCCAACATTCGTATCGAGCTGAATCGATTTCGAACTCCTTTATCAAGAGGTTTGATCAACCGTACTTCTGATGATGGAGGAGAACCATGAAGACGATCATTTCTTTCTCTCCACAACATGTAAATTGTCATTTGAAACAAATAGCGAAAGACAAAATTCCTCAACATGTTCTGATGGGGTCGAGAAATTAGAATGACAATGGAGTTCCAATCCGAATAAAACTCATGAAAAAGAATTCCCCTTGCTAAATCTGTCCATACCTTCTTCGAGTACGAACACGAGAAAAACAGGTGACGACGCGTTTCTAGCGGAGCTTGACAGAGAACACAGGCTGTAGGGATTTGTGAGTTCTAAGCCTGCATACGATCTTCCGTTGATAGGCAATTATGCAAAGCAAGCCAAAATAAATTCCATTGAAGGTTTTTTTTCTCCTTCGACCATCGTAAGAACTTTGACCAAAGGTTCCAAAACCTGCAGAATTTGCTAGACCCCGTCCCAAAACACATGACTCAAACAATTACAGTAAGAACTTCTACCTTATACATATTTGGAATTCTTGCATATGTCTCATTTACTATGAACAAACATTACATTTAGTTGTTGTTCCTTCTCCAACAAGCATTGCAAAGTCAAGATGGTTGTAGCAAATTTGGTGACTCCATGTCTCACAATATCCCTTTCTTTTGTATGATATCTTATCATAGCTAAGATTTTCTCATAAGCATATATGAAAATGGTCACTACCTTAACTTTATCAATGTACTTTGAAATCTTTGACATCTTAAAAATGTCTTCAAACATCAAGTTCAGTGTGTGAGCAACACATGTTGACCAAAACATACCTTATCTCCGTAGGACCAAAATTCCGCACAATAAACAGGATAAGATTTAATTACGATTATATAAATAAACAGTAAGGACCAGACGATTCATAAAACGATAAAGCAATAAATAAATCTAAGGAGGCGAGATGAATCTATTTCTTTAACTCAAAGAATCTTCCGTAGTGCGACGGATTATAATAGATCCATGAGTCCCAAGATACAACCAAATGAGTTTGTATCATCTACACTTGATATCAGATCTGTCGAACATTATAACTACGATACTCTCGAATAGAAACTTACTCTAAGCAGTAGGGAATTGAAAATTTTTTTGCTAGAACTTTTAGGATGTGTTTTTAGTGTATCAGAAGATGATTTTTAAGGTGAAAATCGGCCATTATATATAGGAGAGAGGCTAGGGTTTTTCCCTGACAAGTAAAGAATATTCCGCAGAATATTCTAGCGACTGCGATTTTTAAGTCGGCCCGTCGATACCTCAAAAAGTCCACGAGCCTATCAGGCCCAAGATGCGATCGACGCACGTGTGGTTTTTTCTTCTCTCATGTTATACGCGAGAAAACATTTCTCAGCCAATGAAAACATTTCATTCGAATGAGCTTGCCTCATTTCTTTTCACACTAACACAATTTTATCAAGCCCTCAAGCTTTGACAAAAAAATTAGTTCCAACAATCCCCCACATGAATAGAAATGACTCTAAATATATGAAAATTGAACAGACTAGACTTTACTAGACATACTTGACTAGACTCATCTAGACGTAGACAGACTTTCGAGAGTATACGAAAATGTAACTGTATCTGAGAGGTAGCATTTTCCAGCTTTGAACCAATTATTTTTAATATCTGTCGAGTTTACTTGGCCAGGAGGTGAACATGATGTCTTGAACCACCCGGATTTTGATGTAAACTTAGACAATAGGTATCGCACAGAGACATTTTCTCGTAGAACTTTGTTCTCTATTGTGTTCATTTTGGCCTTGAACATTCCTGGTATTCGTGAGTGAATTTGGAGAATATAGCCTTATCCTTCATTCTCCTAGAAACGACCCACATTTCACACTTCACTAGGTGATCTTTTATTAGTTTGTTTTCAGAAATGTCCTGTCACACTCCACTATCTACATAGCTATGCAATCATTAAAAGCCAACGCTTATCCTAACTATCCACAGGTAGCACTGTTTTATCATCCTAGGAACTGGGCAGAGACATAGTCTCACAGTGCTCAGACTCGAATCAGTTCAATTTTGTTTCCCTTTGAACCTAGATCTTGGGATCTCCAGTCACATAGGTGGGGTATTTGTCAAACGTCATCTTTTTCTATAGGCTTTAAACCCATTCTTTTTGATGATTTTACAATTTGATCTCGCGGCAAACCTTTGGTAAACGGATCCGCTAGGTTATCAGCCGACTTGATGTAATCTATCGTTATTACACCAGTTGAGATCAATTGTCTGATGGTCTTATGTCGTCTTCTTATGTGACGAGACTTGCCATTATATAGATTACTCAGTGCCCGAGAGATAGCCGACTGACTATCACAGTGTACTCGTAAAGCTGGCACTGGTTTCTCCCACATCGGGATATCTTCCAAAAAATTTCGAAGCCATTCTGCTTCCTCAGCAGCTTTATCTAAAGCTACAAACTCTGACTCCATGGTTGATCTGGCCAGGAGTGTTTGTTTAGAAGATTTCCAGGATATTGCTGCACCAGCAAGAGTAAAGACATATCCACTCGTGGATTTGGAGTTTCTTGAATCTGAAATCCAATTGGCATCACTATACCCTTCCAGCACTGCTGGTTCTTTACCGAAGTGCAGTCCATAACTTTTGGTGTATCTTAGATATTTTAATACATTAGTTATGGCTCTCCAATGGGTATGACATGGATTACTCGTGTAACGACTTAGTACGTTTACTGAGTGTGCTAAATCGGGTCTAGTACAATTTGTTAAGTACATTAGACTCCCGATGACTCTTTCATACTCCACTTGTAACACTGCTTCATCTGAATTCTTTGTCAAGTGAAGTTGAGTATCAAGCGGAGTTTTTGCAGTCCCATTAGAGTAGGTCTTAAACCTCTCAAGGATTTTTGTAGCGTAATGATCTTGAGACAGAATTATTCATTTTGAATTTCGAATAATCTTAATCCCTAGAATTACATCCGCTAATCCCATGTCTTTCATATCAAACTTTCCACTTAGCATGGTCTTTGTTTGAATGATTATATCTTTGTTGCTTCCCATGATTAGCATGTCATCTACGTACAAACACAACAACACATAACCTTGTGAAGTACTTTTGATATATATGCACTTATCACATTCATTGATGTGAAAGCCATTTGACATCATTACACTGTCAAACTTTTCATGCCATTGCTTCGGAGCTTGCTTGAGTCTGTATAGCGATTTGACAAGTCTACAGACTTTCTTCTCTTGTCCGAGAGAAACATAACCCTCATGTTGATTCATATAGATCTCTTCCTCTAAATATCCGTTTAGGAAAGCAGTCTTAACATCCATCTGATGTATTTCAAGGTTTCTTAAAACTGCGATTCCAATCAACATGTGAATCGAAGTTATTCTCGTCACTGGAGAATAAGTGTCAAAAAAGTCTAATCCTTCCTTTTAACGAAATCCTTGTACCACAAGCCTGGCCTTATACTTGTCTATAGAGCCATCGATTTTTAGCTTTGTGGTGAAGACCCATTTACAACCAAGAGGTTTGCAACCTTGAGGTAGGTCTACCAACTCATAAGTATGATTTTGCATAATTGAGTTGATTGCACTGTTAGATGCCTCCTTCCAGAAAGGTGCATCGGGTGTAGACATTGCTTCCATAAAAGTTCTTGGACCACTTTCCGCTAGGAATGCCATTATGAACTCAGAGCCAAATGTCTTTTCCTTACGAACTCTCTTGCTTCGTCTAGGTTCAACTTCTTCTTCTTCTGCATCTTCGTTTGTAAAAGTGCCAGAAGTGCTTGCCTCATTGCTAGCATATCGTTCGTCACGAGTTCGTTTAGGATTTCTTCTATCCTTTCATGGAAACACATTTTCGAAGAATGATGCATTCCTTGACTCCATTATTGTGTTTACATGAATGTCTGGTACTATATCTGATTTATGTATCAGAAATCGATAGGCACTACTATTGTGTGCATATCCGATGAAAATGCAATCTACCGTTTTAGGTCCAATGGTGACCTTTTTCGGAAGTGGTACTGCAACTTTTGCCAGGCACCCCCACACTTTCAGATATATATACGAATGTACATTACCTTTCCAAAGTTCATAAGGAGTTTTTCCTGTGACATTGTGTGGAATTTTGTTCAGGATATAATTTGAGGTAAGCAGAGCTTCCCCCCACATGTTCTGGGCTAACCCAAATTCCTGCAACATTGCATTCATCATTTCCTTGAGAGTTCTGTTTTTTCTTTCAGCAACTCCATTGGATTCAGGTGAGTAAGGAGCAGTTGTTTGATGAATAATATCATGTGCTCTACAGAACGCATCAAATGGTTCACTATATTCACCACCCCTATCACTTCTGACCTTTTTTATGGTCTTGGCGAGTTGGTTTTTAACTTCCAGCTTGTATTCTTTAATTTTGTCTAAGGCTTCATCTTTACTCCGCAGTAGAAAGATGTAACAATATCTCGTGCAATCGTCTATGAAGGTCACGAAATATTTCTTGCCTCCTCTGGTTAGAATATATTTCAAATCACATAAATCTGTGTGAATTAAACCTAGAGGTTCTGTTGTTCTTTGAACGCTGGGTGATGGCGTTTTAGTGAGTTTGGCTTGGACACAAACTTCACATTTGTCTTTGCTTAATTTGCATTTAGGAATCATATTCATGTTCATTAATCTACTCATATATTTGAAATTAACATGTCCTAATCGTTCATGCCAAATATTTAAAGACTCAGCGAGATAAGCAAGTGGTTTCTTATCATTAATCTTAGGGTTCTTCGAGGTGGATGCCTCGGTTACATTATCATTACGGATTACTGCCTCAACAGACATCTTAAACAGATTATCACATACAAAACCCTTACCCAAATACATACCATTCTTCGTTAGGATCAGCTTATCACCTTCCAGCTTCACAGAGAATCCATGCTTACTTATGAACGATCCAGAGATCAGATTCTTGCGCATGTCTGGTACATGGACGATGTTCGTGAGAACCAGTTCCTGTCCAGAGGTGAGCTTCAGAACAACCTTCCCGTGACCATCAATTGTCGACGATGCAGAATTACCCATCAAGAGTTTTTCACCATTCTTGTTCTTCGTGTATGTCGAGAACATCTCGCGATCCATACAGATGTGTCTGGTTGCACCATTATCGAACCACCAAGTCTTTGGATGGCTTTCAGCAACGTTGGCCTCAGTGACCATAACACACATGTCAGCTTCAGTCAAGTTCGGTTGAGCCTTCTTGCTGCGACACTCGAAGGATTTGTGTCCTTACTTTCCACAGAAGTTACACACTCCTGAGAACCTTTGAGAAGTCTGACCATTCTGACCACTCTTGTTCTTGAACTTCTGGAAGTTCTTTGGTGGCATCTTCCCTTTGCCTTTCTTTAAGCGTCCTTTGTTTTGCCACTTGCCTTGATTAGGGTTTTGGTGTTCAACCATGTTCGCATTGTGTTCGCGAATTTTCACAGCTACATTGATTTGTTGTTCCCGATTCGTAGACTCGCTTAACAATCAGATCTTCAAGGCTCATCTTCTTTTTCTTCAGCCTGAGGTAGTTTTTGAAGTCCTTCCAACCAGGAGGTAGCTTCTCAATGATGCAACAACCTTGATAGGTTTCACACAGTCGCATACCCTCAGCATGAATGTCGTGTAGGAGCCTCTGCACTTCATCGACTTGTTCCATCAGTGGTCTTGAATCCACCATTTTGTACTGCTCGAATTTTGCCACAATGAATTTCTGGGTACCAGAATCTTCAATGCGGTACTTCTTGTCTAAGGAATCCCACAGATCCTTTGAAGTCTCAGCGTTTTCGTACACCCCAAACAGAGAGTCCGAAAGGCTATTCTGAATATAGCCCTTGCACAAAAAGTCAGCATGTTCCCACGCGTGGACACTCGCAAGCGTACGTGGATCAGTGTTATCTTCTGGGAGAACAGGTTTCACCTCGCTGGTGTATTTCTGAAGATTCAGTGTTGTCAGATAGAAGAACATCTTCCTTTTCCACATCTTGAATGCTGTCCCATCAAATTTGGTCGGAGGAGCGACATGGTTCCCAGATGGAACTTTGACCGTCTCGATCTGACTCGCAGTCGCTTCAACCTTGTCACTGGTTTTCTCCACCACTCCAGAGTTGTTGTCAACGTCGATTGTCATTTTTTTAAGACAAAAGAAAACACAACTTCCAATTAGTACCGATATATGAACTTAAGAATCGCAATTCTAATACTGATATCGAACTAAATCGCATTGGTGTCGATCGATACTCCTTGGTATCGATCGATACACACACAATGTCAATCGATACACCAATATGGTGTCGATCGATGCTCGATGCACATACAGTGTCAATCGATGCATCACTGGTGTCGATCGATGCACACTTAGTGTCGATCGATACACCCTAGGTGTCGATCGATACAAGTGAATTTCACAGGATCGATCGATACACCACAATGTCGATCGATACCTGTGAATTTTACACAGTATCGATCGACATAGACCCAACTTGGTCAATGCACAGTATCGATCGATACATGTCAGTGTCGACCGATACAACTCGATGCAAAGTATCGATCTATACACTTTAGTGTCGACCAATACGACTGTTTGCATAGTATCGATCGATGCACCTCAGTGTCGACCGATACAAATTTTTGTCTAGTATCGATCGATACCATGGGGTGTCGATCGATACTCACAAGGCTTCGGTCGCAATCGAACCTATCAAGAACCATAAGTTGTGTTCGTTGATTATACTGTTTTTTAATCGCAATTAAAGACGGTTGTAGAAGATGTTTAAAACAGTATTGCCTCTACTACACGTTTCAAGTTGCTAAATAGCTTTTTGATAACGTTTGAGTATCACTAGCAGTTGAACATCTTCTTAAAAAAGAATAGACAGAGATTGCCTCTACTACACGTTTCAGGTTGCTAAGAAGCTTTCTGATAACGTTTGAGTATCATTAGCAGTAGAATAATCGTTTTAAAAAAACCGTTTGAAAAACGTTTATTTACTCGTGATTAAAGATCCAATTGAAATAATAAACAAAATTGGATCTTCTTTGAGTTAAGATTGTATGACCAAAATTTCGCACAATAGACATGATAAGATTTAATCACGATTATATAAATAAACAGTAAGGAACATACGATTCATAAAATGATAAAGCAATAAATAAATCTAAGGAGGCGAGATGAATCTCTTTCCTTAACTCAAAGAATCTTTCGTAGTGCGAAGGATTATAATAGATCTATGAGTCTCATGATACAACCAAAGGAATCTGTATCATCTACACTTGATATCAGATCTGTCGAACATTATAACTACGATACTCTCGAATAGAAACTTACTCTAAGCAGTAGGGAATTGAAGAAAATTTTGCTAGAACTTTTAGGATGTGTTTTTAGTGTATCAGAAGATGATTTTTAAGGTGAAAATCGGCCAATATATATAGGAGAGAGGCTAGGGTTTTTCCCTGACAAGTAAAGAATATTCCGCAGAATATTCTAGCGGCTGCGATTTTTAAGTCGGCCCATCGGGTATCGATCGATACCAAGGGATATCGATCGATACCTCAAAAAGTCCACGAGCCTATCAGGCCCAAGATGCGATCGACGCACGTGTGGTCTTTTCTTCTCTCATGTTATACGCGAGAAAATATTTCTCAGCCAATGAAAACATTTCATTCGAATGAGTTTGACTCATTTCTTTTCACACTAACACAATTTTATCAAGCCCTCAAGCTTTAACAAAAAAATTAGTTCCAACAGTCTCTTCTCTTTCAACATCCTTGCTGCTGCTAAATTGTTTTTCACACTGTTAGTTATTACAAGAACTACTTTCTCAGCACCAACGTCTTCTATGCATTTATATATGTATTTAAAGATAAACGTACAAATATGAGATTCTTTAGAGGTCTCTTTTAAAGAAACAAAACATGTTTCTCCTCTTGAATTGACACACAAACTCATTATGTTTTTTTTCGTGTCAGTCCATACATTCACCAGTATAGAACAACCATTTTCTTTCCGTTGTACTTGTAGACTCTTAAGTGTCTCCTTAATTGTTTCTTCTCTTTCCTTCAACAATGTTTCCTTTAATTCACACTGGTCTCACTACAAGAAAACACAGTTTTTGTGACCACTTTTTGCGACTCTTTTTTTGGTCACAAAAATGTGGGACGAAAGTGTGACTCTTTTGCGACTACTCGTAATGCAGTGGCAAAACAGTCGCAAATTAATGACGAAACAGAGGAGTCACAAAAGAGTCCCAAATTTGTGACTGATTTGTAGTCTGACTTTGTAGTCGCAAAAGTAGTCTCAAATTTGTGACTGATTTGCTTCGATTTTGCCACTCCAGTCGGTTTTTTTAAATAAATTCATCAATATATAATTGTAATAGGTTAATTTAGATGTTTTTAAATAGATTTGAACTATTATATAGACTAAATCATGATATTAGCGAAAAAAAACTTGTAAATCTGAATATTCTAAACTTATGTTTGTTTCAACTCATAACACATCTAAGTAGTCACAAAAGGGTCTCAAATTTGCGACCGTTTAGCAACTCTACTCAAATTTTTTTAATAGTAGTCACAAAATGGTCACAAATTTGCGACCGTTTAGTAACTCCACCCGATTTTTTTTATAGTAGTCACAAAAGAGTCACAAATTTGCGACCGTTTAGCAACTCCAATTTTTTAAAAAATAAAATCAACAAAATAGAATTGTAAATATGATAATTCATACGTTTTTACATTGATTTCAACTAATATATACACTGAATCTTCATAAAAGTGAAAAAAAAATTAATTTCAAATATTTTAAACTTATGTTTGTATCTTCTCAACACATGTAGTAAGTGTTACATGTTATTCACATGAAATGATTTTGAAATATTTATATATTTCATAATTTAGTTACAATATGTTAGTTTACAATTTTAAAAGAGATTTCTACTTTATAATTATAATAAGAAAGATTGTAAAGTCATATTCAAACTTTTATGGCTCTTAAAGTTTAGGGTTTAGGGTATAAATTTATAACTTACAAAATAGAGTCACAAAACAGTCACAATTTGTGACTATTTTGCGACCATATGCATAGAACAAAACAATCATATGAGTCACAATTTAGTCGCAAATTTTGCCTCCAAATATTTGGCCAAATTTTTCAGACCACCGCTCAAATTTTGTTTGAGACTTTCAGTCTATATTTTTTTAATTATATCCGCTAAAATACTTCTTCTTCCTCGATCTCTAGAGATCGAAATTCTCTCTCAAACCTCAGCCTCCTTTTGCGATTACGTGAATTTCCCTTCATTTTCTCTTTTCCCATCTTCCTTTCTCTTTCAATCGCCACGCCTCCTCTCTCTTGCCGCCTCACCCAGTCTCGCTGTGACTCTCTCTCTCGACGGTCCCCTCACTCGACTCCCCCCCCCATCACTCGACTCCCTCTCTCTCGACTCCCGCTCTATCGCCGACTCCCTCTGTATCGCCGACTCCCTCTCGCTCCTGACTCCCTCTCTCGCCGCCTCTCTCTCTCGTTGTAAGTTCCAAATTTTTTTTTGCTAATTCTTTGGATGATGGATAATGTGATTACTCGATTGCATTCTACTGGCCACTGTAATCGCTAAAACCAAGGGTATGTATCCTCACGACTTTGATCTTTGACGAAATCCGAATTTCCTTTTTATCGAAATATTGAAAATTCGTCTGTGGTAGCTTGTGGAGTTTGCCACTCTGATCTTCATGTGATGAAAGGAGAGATACCATTCGCTAGTCCTTGTGTTATTGGGCATGAGATAACTGGTGAAGTTGTTGAACTTACTGATCACAAGATCATTAAAAGGTTTCTTCAACTTTTATTCTTCGTTTTCTCTCCTGAAACACTAATGATAATTTTGATTTGAATCCTGAATGTCTCAACTTTCTTTTCAGATTTCCAATCGGGTGGAGCTTTTATTATGCCGTGTGGAACCTGTTCTTATTGTACTAAGGTGAGGACGAAAGTGTAGATCTTTCATTGGATTCTCTAATCTGAGTCTCTAAGTTTTTTAGCTGTCTGATACTTTTACTTGGATACAGGGCCATGATGATTTATGTGAAGATTTCTTTGCATTTAATAGAGCCAAAGGAACTCTTTACGATGGCCAAACTCGTCTGTTTTTGCGACATGATGGTAAGAAAGTTAAATCCGATTAGGCTTTATAAACAGCAGGTGACATGTTAGGGAGAAGCATACCTGATTACATGTCTTTGCCCTACATTGAATCTGCTATTCTAGGGTGTGCTGTTTTTACAGCATATGGTGCTATGGCTCATGCTGCTGAGATCCGTCCTGACATAATTGTTGTGGATGTTCAGGATGATAAATTGCAAAAGGCCAAGACACTTGGTGCTACTCATATTGTCAATGCTGCCAAGGAAGATGTTGTTGAAAGGATAAGAGTATGGTTGATTAAGGCCTATTTCTTGTGAAGATAAACCGTTGATTGATATTAATATGAAAAAAATGTTTTCTTCTTGGCAGGAAATAACCGGTGGGATGTTGCTGTTGAAGCCTTGGGAAAGCCTCAAACTTTCATGCAGTGCACACTAAGTGTGAAAGATGGTGGAAAGGCTGTGATGATTCGACTCTCACAAGCTGGTTCCGTTGGAGAAATAGACATAAACCGACTTGTTCGTAGGTTGTAGCACTTGCAAATCAAAAACTACTTGGGATTATTCCGGTCAGTTTTTTACATCATCTGAGTCTCTTAGATCACCACATTCTCAATCATCTTAACCAAGTGGTTTCATAAGCATGGGTTTTGTTCCTCTTTACCTTCACAGGAGAAGGTGAACGTAAACGGAGGAGCTGTCTCCTTGGGACATCCTGTAGGCTGCAGTGGGCCCGTATTCTAATCACATTGCTTGGGATACTAAGGAAGAGAAACGGAAAGGAGGTGCTTCTGCTCTTGTTCTTGAACTCGATGGAATTGTAATTTCAATTTCTATTTTATTGTAATTTCAATTTCTATTTTAATTTTGGAATTATGGAATTGGAATTTTGGAATTGGAATTTTTCTAATTATGGAATTAAAATTTTTTTTTTCTTTTGTTTGTACTGGTAGTCGCAAATCAGTCTCAATATTATGACTGATAGTGGGAGTCCCATATCAGTCTCTAAATTACGACTACTAATGGGAGTCACATATCGGTCCCAAATTTGCGACCGTTTTGCGACCACTTTATTTAGCGACCAAATATTTGCGACTACTTTTTTTGGTCCTAAAACGGTCGCAAATGAGTCATTTGCGACCGTTTTGGGACTCTTTTGGTGGTCGCAAAAACTGTGTTTTCTTGTAGTGTCTGGAGAAATCAACTAGGTCGTAATTGTCCTAACGCTTCACAAAATGACCTAAAAGAATCACTTTTTTATTTGTTTTTTAATGTTAAAATAATCACTTTCAATGGCCTTAAAGGGAATACCAGACTCACCTGACTCACTGATAAATCGGTTCGTAGTCACTCTTCCATAGTCACCTCTTTACGCTCAATGGTATTTTTTGCACTATAAAATGGTTGTTTTATGCGAGAGGCGTCTAAAACAGTTCGCTAGAGTGGTTTTATTCGACAATTTATTTGAGATTCTCTTTATCCTGTTCACGTTTAGACACTCTTTTCTGTTGATTCAATAAATTTAAAATTGTAGAAAAAAAAAAATTAGAAGTAAGAAATTGTATCTTGAAAATAGATTATTATTATTTTCCCGACTTTTTTCTCCGCAACTTTTTTTCTCTTTCTTGCCGACACTTCTTAACCACGGCCGATCTCCCTCTCCGGCGAGCGTGGTGGCTCACCGTCGCCGGAGGAGGGACCCCCTCGTTCTCCTCTTTTATTTGATAGGTCTTTAGTCTTCGTTTGCCGTTGGTTCTTGTTGCGCCGTGGTGCTTCTCCGGCGAATGATTCGACGGCGGCGGGGCCTCAGCGGTGTCACTGGGGTCGCGGTGGTGGAATGTGGCTTCTCCGTGTGGCGTCGTGACTCTCTTTCAACCGCCTCATCCATTTTTCTCGCCGGTTTTTGCATCCTCTCAACGGCGCCGTCGGGTTTCTTTTTAGGGTCTCCTACGGCCGGCGAGCGCTCTGTCTTGCGGTGAGGTGGTTGTTCGTGGTCTTCTATCTCCCGTTCAAGGTCTCTCTCAAGATTCGGTCTTCTCGAGGTTGCTGAGAGGTGGTGTTTTATAGATCTGGCTTCCTCGGCTCCGGCGACGGCGTCTTGGACCTCGAGGGCGGCTCCGAGTTTCCGTTCAGGGTGGTCAAGGATGGCTCGTGTCTAGTGGCTATCCACAGAGCGGTGGCTCTCGTCTTTCCCGGCAGGTGCGGCCCCACCGGAGTTGGTTCCCAGCGGTGGTTTAGACGGGTGGCTCGACAGGAGCTTCGCTTGGTTCAGCTCGGCGTTTTGCTTCGTTGCCGTCTTCGTCATCGGAGTGGCATGAGTTTCGCAAAGGTGTGTGTTGTTCCCGACAGAAGTATCACAGATTCGTGTTCGTGTTTTGGTCTAGGTTTAGTGTTGGCTCCGGGCAAGGTCCGATGTAGATGGTGAAACGTTTCAGGGTGTTAAATAGAGGCGCCGGTTTTTGGTTGCGGTTAGCTTGTAACTGTGGGGGCTGGTTCCTGAGGAGACTAAGGTCTTCACGGGAATGGCGGTCGGAGGTGACTTTCCGGTTGCCCGCTCGGACTCCCTTGTCACCGGTTGCAAGTTAGTCCGTTACGGACTCCGGAGATCCCGTTAGTTCTCGGAGAATCTATATGCATCTTTTCCGGAGGTTTGGGGATGTCCTTGGAAGGATACTCATGGTATCAATGATGAGAACTCTAGTTCCTCGGAGCTACGGCCAATTCGGGATGGTCCACGTTTTGGCGTGTGACTGCGGTTTTCTCGTCTGGTTTTGTTCCGGTATTCAAAATTTCAATTCTCGCTATCTGTTTCCTTACACTTTCGGTGTAGTTTGCTATGTTTTTGTTGATGTTTCTTTTTGTTTGTGTTTCCTTCTTAGTCTTCTTGGTATTTATCGCTACTGGTTCGACACCATTTGCTTTATGTTACGGTGTTGACGTATGTACCAATTGATTGTTGCTTCCATGTTTTTTATTCTTTTTTTTCCATGGAACCAATTGTTTAGGTCGAGCAATTTGTTTACGCATTTTATAACACCAAATCGTTTTCATTTTTTAATGAAATATTTACATTCTTAGCAAAAAAAAAA
>PKML01068623.1:107151-150703 GCA_002933935.1 Eutrema yunnanense | reverse complement strand
GAACTCCTAACGAGGGCATTAAATCAAGCTCTTAAGTTTATATTCTACATGGATAATCCTCCCAATGCAAGTGAGTGTAACCCTATATGCTATGCATCTAGACTCAATCCTACATGAAATGCACAAAAGTTCAAAAAAATTCAAAATTATTGAAAATGCCTGATATGCATGAGACTCAAGATGCAAAAGGCAAAATAAGATCACAAAACACATGATTAGACACCGGTCCCTCCCCCAAACTTAAATCACAACGTCTCGGTGTGAAAGAAGTTCAAGAGAGAGACCAAAAACAAAAGATGAAATACAAATACTCAAAAAGAAAAAGAGATACTTACAAAGGAGGAGTGAGATTAGTGGAATGGAGATGGTGAAGAGAAGAGTGTGACACGTTATTGCTCAAGCCTTCCTTCCATCACATACCACGACCTTTGACCCAAAAGACCCTTATTGATGCTTGTTTTGTGTCTCAAGCTCGACAAGGGATAGGCTCAGGGAAGTCCCCAAGGGGCGCGTTTAACGTCACTAGCTTGACGGTTGCTTCCTCATTGTCATTCCCTTCATGAAACTCACAATAGAAGTGAAAAGATTAGCAACAAAAAAAAGTAAAAACCCTAGTCTTAAGAAGAATCAAAATCCTAATGATCAATGCTAAACCTCCCCGGCAACGGCACCAAATTGATAGTAGAATTTGTGTTAAGCTCATATCAATTACTCTAAATACTAGGTAGTATAAGAGGTATCGAACCAAAGAAGTTAAGATTGAAGCACTAAGAATACATGAATCTTCCTAAGCTAGAGCAAATGTTTTTGTGTTTTATATTTTTAGATTAAGAATGTAAAATGCAAGAAAGAAAACAAAGATATAAGTGTGGATCATGGAATGAACTATTAAATGAATGATTAACAATCAAACAATGAAACATTTGGAAGCATTAAACATTATCCTAGAACATGGGATTCACAATTATGACTAATCCATTCTCGTGGCATTAATCACTTTGTTAATCACCAAATCAAGATCAAACTATCGTTTGTGATAAGATGGTTAACAAGCATTAAAATTCAATCCCAATTAGTTCACTAATCACCCTAGACATCAACTCTCGTTGGCTAGGCAAGAAAAGCTCACAAAAGGTTCGGTTCAAGCAATTCATTTAAACTCGGGATAGGAGTGAAATGCCTAAGTTCGAGGCTCAAATCGATAAATCTAATCTAGCATTAACACCGTTTACTCGAATCTCTCCCTAATGCATGGGATGAGACCATAAATCCTAAGTTGTAGCTCTAGATTGGTTTGTCACGCCAACTAGAGCTACCTAATCTAGGTGTAGTTCTAAACTTTGGTTTATCTTATCAAATCTAGCATTAAAAACCAACCTAAGTGAAGGATCTAACAAGAATCAACCAAAATCACCATCATCAAGACAATCTAATACACACAATCAATGCTAATCCTTATGCTAAGATCACTAATCTTGATTAATTCTCTTTCAAGCAACTAATCACTATGCTAATCACTCAATCCATTAGCAAACTCTCATTTGTGGATCAATGATTAGTAAGCATTAAGAATATAAACAAGATCAACCAAAATACACCCTAGGCAACTAATCTCTTAGGCTAGGAGCATAAATCCCTTGAATAGTTTATCAAGGCATTTCATCAAACACTTGGTGTGCATGAAATGTCTTATGATCTAGATCTACTTTCTCAAGCTAGATCTAGCATTAGGAACACTAAACAAGAAAGGAAAGCAAGGATTAAGAACATGAGAATCAAGAATCAATCACCAAATCATCAAAATCAAGCTAAATCTAAGATCCAACAAAAAGGGGCCTAAGGCCTAAACATGAAGAACACAAGAGAAAAAGGAATAAAGGTAAAGAAGATGCATTAATATAAAGATAAGGGTGAAGAAATCTTCTCTAGAGTGGCATTTGTATGAAGAACAATCAAAATCCCTCTCAAAATCATAAGAAGAGTTTGGGATAAACCCAACTCTAGAAAGAAGAAAACTTAAAATGAAAATTAGGGTTTTTGGGTTTATAAATGAAAATGGGCGAACCGGGTCAACCCGGAACAAACCGGGTATTGACCCGGTCGGATCTTGGATGCGTCTTCGATAAATTCGAGGCATCTCCCTAGTCTGATGTCCAAATGACATGATATTTGCTTGTGTGCACAGATAACTCTTCCCTCTACAACTTTCATGAAAGCCGGAGAGGCTGAATATGATCGGAAGAACTTCGTTTTACCGGTTCTTTGGACGATGTCATCTCTTCTCGGCCAGGCAGATCAGGCTTCAGTGTCTTGGCCATAAAATCCGATCCAGAGGTCCAAATGATATGATTCAAACTCCTGTGTAAATCTGATTCACTCCTCTACAAGTTTCATGAAGACATCAGATTAAACTGGGCATGGGAAGGTTTTCGTTTTTCCGGTTATTTGGACGGTTTCATCTTCTCTCGGCCAGACGGATATACCTTCAGTAAATCCGTCTTATCTCCCTATCCATATGTCCAAATAACCCGATTCAAACTCCTGTGTAAAGCTGATTCACTCCTCTACAACTTTGATGAAGACCACTGAGGCTAATTCGGAGTGGAGACCCTTCAATACAGATGTCACAAATCGGTATTGTACATCGGTACTAAGGGAATTTTCTCTCTGTTTCCACACCGAGCAGTTACACCGACCAGTGACCTCGGTATTGAGGACCTGTCTCTGGTAAATCAACCATATCTCTCAAACTGCATGTCCGAATGACTTGATTCTAACTCCTATGGACAGATAACTCACTCCTCGACAACTTCCATGAAGATCATTGAACCTGATTCAGATCGGAAGGCTTCCGTCCAGCCACATCTTTCCGGCGTCTTGGATGAACTTTGCATTCTACTTTGGCCCAATTCTCCAAATATCATCATTTGCCTCCAAATCACCTAAAAACACTCCAAATGCATGCAAAACTCACTAGGACCTAATGCAAACACCTAATACTCTAATAAATACCAAAATGCTATAAAAACTATGCAAGACACATGCATGAGACACAAAACACCAAATAATATGCATGCTAAAAGATGTAAAATATGGGATTATCATGGATCCTTGTGTTCGACCCCTAGCTAGACTACAACTACTGCTTTAGTACTGTTAGGGTATTAAATTGAGCATATCATCTCATTTACTACGAACAAACATTAGCTTTAGTTGTTGTTCCTTCTCCAACAAGCATTGCAAAGTCAAGATGGTTGTAGCAAATTTGGTGACTCCATGTCTCACAATATCCCTTTCTTTTGTATGATATCTTATCTTAGCTAAGATTTTCTCATGAGCATATATGAACATATATGGTCACTACCTTAACTTTATCAATGTACTTTGAAATCTTTAGCATCTTAACAATGTCTTCAAACATCAAGTTCAGTGTGTGAGCAACGCATGATGACCAAAACATACCTTGTCTCATCTCTGTCAGTATCCTTGATGCTGCTAAATTGTTTTTTCACACTGTTAGTTATTACAAGAACTACTTTCTCAGCACCAACGTCTTCTATGCATTTATCTATGTACTTAAAGATAAACGTACAAATATGAGATTCTTTAGAGGTCTCTTTTAAAGAAACAAAACATGTTTCTCCTCTTGAATTGACACACAAATTCATTATGCTTTTTTTTGTGTGTCAGTCCATAAATTCATCAGTATAGAACAACCATTTTCTTTCCGTTGTACTTGTAGACTCTTAAGTGTCTCCTTAATTGTTTCTTCTCTTTCCTTCAACAATGTTTCCTTTAATTCACACTGGTCTGGAGGAATCAACTAGGTCGTAATTGTCCTAACGCTTCACAAAATGACCTAAAAGAATCACTTTTTTGTTTGTTTTTTAATGTTAAAATAATCACTTTCAATGGCATTAAAGGGAATACCAGACTCACTTGATTCACTGATAAATCGGTTCGTAGTCACTCTTCCATAGTCACCTCTTTACGCTCTATGGTATTTTTTGCGCTATAAATCACTCTTCCAGGGATGGTTTTATGCGAGAGGCGTCTAGAACAGTTCGCTAGAGTGGTTTTATTCGACCAATTTATTTGAGATTCTCTTTATCCTGTTCACGTTTAGACACTCTTTTCTGTTGATTCAATAAATTTAAAATTGTAGAAAAAAAGAAATTAGAAGTAAGAAATTGTATCTTGAAAATAGATTATTATTATTTTCCCGACTTTTTTCTCTGCAACTTTTTTTCTCTTTCTTGCCGACACTTCTTAACCACGGCCGATCTCCCTCTCCGGCGAGCGTGGTGGCTCACCGTCGCCGGAGGAGGGACCCCCTCGTTCCCCTCTTTCATTTGATAGGTCTTTAGTCTTCGTTTGCCGTTGCTTCTTGTTGCGTCGTGGTGCTTCTCCGGCGAGTGGTTCGACGGCGGCGGGGCCTCAGCGATGTCGTTGGGGTCGCGGTGGTGGAAGGTGGCTTCTCCGTGTGGCGTCGTGACTCTCCTTCAACCGCCTCGTCCGTTTTTCTCGCCGATTTTTGCATCCTCTCAACGGCGCCGTCAGGTTTCTTTTTAGGGTCTCCTACGGCCAGCGAGCGCTCTGTCCTGCGGTGAGGTGGTTGTTCGTGGTCTTCTATCTCCCGTTCAAGGTCTCTCTCAAGCTTCGGTCTTCTCGAGGTTGCTGAGAGGTGGTGTTTTGTAGATCTGGCCTCCTCGGCTCCGGCGACGGCGTCTTGGACCTCGAGGGCGGTTCCGAGTTTCCGTTCAGGGTGGTCAAGGATGGCTCGTGTCTAGTGGCTATCCACAGAGCGGTGGCTCTCGTCTTTTCCGGCAGGTGCGGCCCCACCGGAGTTGGTTCTCAGCGGTGGTTTAGACGGGTGGCTCGACAGGAGCTTCGCTTGGTTCAGCTCGGCGTTTTGCTTCGTTGCCGTCTTCCTCATCGGAGTGGCATGAGTTTCGCAAAGGTGTGTGTTGTTCCCGACAGAGGTATCGCAGATTCGTGTTCGTGTTTTGGTCTAGGTTTAGTGTTGGCTCCGGGCAAGGTCTGATGTAGATGGTGAAACGTTTCAGGGTGTTAAATAGAGGCGCCGGTTTTTGGTTGCGGTTAGCTTGTAATTGTGGGGGCTGGTTCCTGAGGAGACTAAGGTCTTCACGGGAATGGCGGTCGGAGGTGACTTTCCGATTGTCCGCTCGGACTCCCTTGTCGTCGGTTGCAAGTTAGTCCGTTACGGACTCCGGAGATCCCGTTAGTTCTCGGAGAATCTATAGGCATCTTTTCCGGAGGTTTGGGGATGGCTTTGGAAGGATACTCGTGGTATCAATGATGAGAACTCTAGTTCCTCGGAGCTACGGCCAATTCAGGATGGTCCACGTTTTGGCGTGTGACTGCGGTTTTCTCGTCTGGTTTCGTTCCGGTATTCAAAATTTCAATTCTCGCTATCCGTTTCCTTACACTTTCGGTGTAGTTTGCTATGTTTTTGTTGATGTTTCTTTTTGTTTGTGTTTCCCTCGTAGTCTTCTTGGTATTTATCGCTACTGGTTCGACACCATTTGCTTTCTGTAACGGTGTTGACGTATGTACCGAATTGTTTCCATGTTTTTATTCTTTTTTTCCATGGGACCAATTGTTTAGGTCGAGCAATTTGTTTACTCATTTTGTAACACCAAATCGTTTTCATTTTTNAAAAAAAAAAAAAAAAAAAAATTGTATCTTTTGTAGTTTGTTACATTAACACTCGTTTTAAGATGTAAATTTGTAATGTAATTTTTCTTTTTCCCAACGAAGGTAATGCAAACTTTTTAAATAAAACTTTTTTCCATGATCCAGTCAATAATTTTTCTGCCTCCACAGGTTGTTGATCTTTGGCAAACTGGTTTATGGGCCATCAACGTATCATGCATCAACTAGAAAGACTAGGGGTGGGCGTTTGGATCCTCGGATCGGGTATTTCGGGTTTTGGGTATTTCTAGTTTAGGGATTTAGGTACCGATCGGATATTTTAAAAATTCGTATCGGATTTGGTTCGGGTTCGGATCGGATCGGGTATTTTTTTAAGATCTGAAATTTTTCGGATATGTTCGGATCCGGATCAAAAAGTATCCAAAAGTATTCACAATACCCGAAAAAACCCGAAGAACCCAAAATCCGAGATAAACCACAAAAAACATGAATATTTATTTCAATAAAACCAATATACTTTCAAACAAAAAATATCCAAAAATTTCAAAAACAAAATATGTGTATTCGATATACCCATAATATCGAAAATATACCTAAAATACCCGAAATACCCAAAAAATAATTAATATATTCGGGTTTATAGTTGTAATTTTGGGTATTTGGGTTATATCAAGTCTAAATATAATTAATATATTTGGGTATATAATTACATTTCGGGTATTTCGGATACCCATTCGGTTCTCGGTTCGATACCGATTCGAGTTTGGTTTTTTGAGTATAGAAATTTAGGATCCGTTCGGGTATTTGGATGGATCCGTTCGGGTATTTGGATGGATCCGAAACTCTTTCGATTTAGATATTTTTGGTTCGATACCAGTTCGGATTTTCGGATACGGATTTTTTGTCCAGTCGTAAGAAAGACGAAGATGTGCGGGCGGATAGTTTGGAAAATCATGCTGACAATTGGACTTTTGGTAAAGAAAAAAAAAGGCCCAATAATGCAATGCACGACAAATCAACTTGCACATGTGTATACAAAGCCTCTATTTCCTATCCCTTCACGGATCTCACCGACAATATGAGCTTACTTTCAATCTTTGGCTCATATTGAAAGAAATATATTAGAATAGTGAAATGCAATACCCGGAGTAAACCAAGTAATTTTTCTAACCGATATAAATCGAGTTGAAGCCCTCTACATACGACATAGTCTCTTTGTAACGATTCTTTAACAACAATAACAAACTTTCTTAATCATCATNTATACGCCACACCAGTCCCAACAAACGATGACTCCACACAATTCCGGTTTACAATCTCATCATTCTCATCCACTAAGTTCGAGACTCAAGAAACAGGACTCAACCAAGTTGTAACAATGGGGATCTTAATTCATATCAAACAATTCACCAGATTATTAAAGTCCATCAATCATTAGTCCATATTCAAGTAACTTATCCATCAATCAACAATCATCCATCAATAAACCCTAGAAGCAGGTCTAACATAACCTAATAACAGATCTAATAGCATATGGTGGAATATAGGTAATATAGTCAATTGGCAATCAACAGAAAACACTAAACAAATCAAATAGCTTGCTTAGTGGAAAGCTAGGTTTAAAAGAAGACTTGATCAAAAACAGTAAATCGAGATCTTGAATGAAAGAGAAGGGCATCTAGTCCTCACCTTGGCATAGGAGGAGGTGATGGAAGAGAGGAGAAAGATGGAGGAGGAGTTTTATCATCTGAACTCGAGGAGGAGGAGCTCGACGGAGGAGATGGTGGCGGCGGCGTCATCGCGGCAAGGAGAGAGAGAGAGCGGCGGCAGCGAGGAGAGAGAAATCACGGGGAGAGAGAGAGAGAGGAGGTGGCCGCGGGTGAGAGGAGAGAAAAAGAGAAGAGAAAGTGGCTAGGGTTTTTCTGAAGAGATTAGACAAGTATTTATAGGGAATTAATTGCCCAAAAAGAAAAAGGAAATATAAAATAAAAGGAAGATTTGAGCTTATCTAAAAAGGAAAAGAGATATTTTAGTTGAGAATAAAATAAAAAGGAAATCTCTGCTGGAATATTCCGGAAGGATAATTAAATCAACTTAAACCGAAATTTTGAAAGGAAATATACCGAACCGCGGGTCGGGATATTACAAATTCACTACCACTTAGTTGATTATCACTTTATTTATATGAGATGTACTTAATTCTTAAATACTCTTTAGTTCAAATAATAATAAAGTAAACATATGAGTTCTTGCACAAAAGAAACATATATAAGAGAGTTCAAAAGAATAGAATGGAAAGCAATATGTTGTTCTATTCATATGGTAGGGTCCGTCGTGAGATTGAGACCGGAGACCTTTTTGACCACCGGATGGTCCTGGTCCGTACGGATTGCGATACGGGTGTGGTAGTTAGTGACGGTGGTGACCATCATGCAACCATTTTCTTTTCTTTTCTTTGGTGGAAAATTCGACACACGAGGTTTTACTATAAATCAATAAATTATAAGTATGGATGACAGCGCATCTTCTGCTGGTCTGGCTTTAGTATTTACTATATTTTTATTAAATCGTAGTTTGGTTAGTATAGATGGGTTTCTCTTTCTCCGCACCTTCGTTATGTATGAGCAATACAGTTAATTTTTTGTCAATTTGATAGTCTATGGGTAGTTACATATCTAATATTTTATAATACATGTTATATCACATTCACATTCACATTTGCTGTCAAGTCTCGAGCTTTTTTTTCTACATCTTGACTCTTAAGATATATATGGGCAGGTTCAAAAATCGTTTTATCGTAGTTTTTTTATAAGATCATCATCTGGTTGACAAATTTTTTTTTAGTTGTTAAAGGGTTTGCTTGAATCAATTTAATAATGTTTACAAAGGAACTAGATGAAATTAACCACTTATCTATTACAACAAAAAGATTAAAAAAAATACCAACAAATGGTCTTTTTTTGTTGAAAGATTTTGCGTCAATAAATTTAACAATGGAACCAGATGAGACCATTCATCTATTACAACAAAAAAGATAGAGAAACCAACACATAAATCAGAGGGAGGATAGAGTAAGGATAGAGAAGAGACTACCCGAATCATCATCTAGATTCGAGAGCTCAAAGTCTAACCAACACATATAAAGTGCATTTAGAAAAAAAACAAATAGATAAAGTGCTTGAAATTTGAAAATGACTGTATTTGCATTTCAAAAAGAAAATAATTAAATTTACTAAACATTTTATATACTTTTATGAGTACGTACTGAAATATTGTTTTTTCTCTTATACTTTGGAAAATGGATTCAGAAAAACTCAACGTTTAAAATTTTCTAAATAATATTTTTTTTTTTCTGAAACCGGTTTATTTTTCTGTATGATATTTTTGTGCTCACGATGTTATACCGGTTAGCTCAATACTCAATAGTAACGACGTTCATCATTTGTTAATGGTGTCTACAGTCTACGTAGTACTCCACGTCATATTGATAACATACAGTACTAATCAATATTTTAATTTCAAATCATTGTTCTAAACGCCATTCCCAATATTCTCTTACGTAAGATGTTTTAGAATTTTATTTGTTTGAAGTTTTTTAAATTTTGTAATATTTTATGACTATTTGTATTATGTAGTATTTTTATTATTATTTAGATTGTTTTTAATTGAGTACATTAAACAATAATCTTTTATGTAGAAAATAAAAAAATATTTATATATTCTATAATTCCTTAACCCCTGTGCTTTTAGTGAAAGTATGTATAAAAGAATAACAGAGAGAGTATATTTTTTAAAAAGTAGTTATACTTTAAAAATATCGAAAAGAACTGATAACTTTATAAATTTTAATGCAAAATGATATAGAGAGAAGAAGAAAAGGAATTTTAGAAGTTTCTATGTATTGCATACTTTAACAAAAAAAAATTTCTATAAATTGCGTAAATTGAGAGAATATATCTATATATTACAGAGATTGAAATCTAATTCCCTAAACTGTACGATCCTAACATTACCACAATCATAATTCTTAGGGATGCCCAAATTATCGTGATTTTGCATCTTCAATTTAGAAGTAGAGACTAGAGACCCATGCATGCATGCCAGCATAATCCCACTCCACACGTAACTACGTGGGAAGCTCACTTCACCTGAAACCAAACAAGCCTCTTACGAATTCCATCACAGCATTTAATGTCTTTCTTTATTTCTCTATATATACAAGTCCACTTAAACACGGACTCTATAAACTCTGTCTTCTAACTAAATTAGCACATATCAATACACACACACACACACACTATAGTACTGCATTACATGGAAAACAATCATGTTGGTCAACGAGAACACCGCTTCACCGTTGACCAAGTGTCCTACAGAGGCGTTCGCCGGAGGAAATGGGGCAAATGGGTGTCGGAGATCCGAGAGCCCGGTAAGAAAACTCGAATTTGGCTCGGGAGCTACGAGACGGCTGAGATGGCCGCAGCGGCCTACGACGCTGCGGCTCTTCACCTCCGAGGACGTGGGACACATCTCAACTTCCCCGAGCTCGCGGACAGTTTTCCTCGGCCGGAAAGCTCTAGGTCCGAGCACGTTCAAGCGGCCGCTCAGGGAGCAGCACTGATGTTTAAACCGGGTGGATCGTCTACCGAACAAGATATCGGGTCGGGTATGGGACTTTCTCGGGTCGGATTGTCTCCGGATCAGATTCAGGCTATCAATGAGTTTCCGTTGGACTCGCCGAGGATGGGGTGGATGCAGGATTTGGAAGTGAATGATTATGAAGAGTTGTACGGACGATTTTTTGGTCATTACGATAAGGATGAGTTTTTTCATATGCAGCAGCTTCAATCCATATGGGATTGATACTATTCATCTATTTTTAATTGCTATCAACCATTTAAGGATTCGATTTTACAGATTAATTATTCAGTGGGTCATAATAAATTTGGGACCCGAAATGTTTTTCTTGCGTTCAATTTGTAATCTTCTAGCAATGAAGACATGCGAATGCGATTGAATCAAATTTTCAACTATATATTTCTGTGTTGCTGGTCTGCCAGATGATTTCGAATGGTTTATTAATGAGAAACTAAAATATACATGAATGCTAAAAAAATTCCTCTTTAATTTCCTCTGTTTATTTATGAGTTTTTTTTGTAATAACTAAGCAAAAAACCTCTGTAAAGCTTCAAGGATAAAAATACATATACATGCTTCAAGGGAAAAAAACAAAAAAAGCAACCCAAGGAAATAAATAACGTTTAATTTGATAGATTAAGAAAAGCCATTAAATAGACACATAATCCATAGTATAATAGACCACGTACCACTTCCTCATTGCGGCCTCCAAGTAAAAGGTTTTCCATTTTCTGCTTAGCATGAGTTTTTTTCGATTAACACATATGACAAAAGACAAGAGTTTTTAACAATAAAAAAAAAAAAAAAACAAGACTAGAGTTTGACTCCTCGTCCTAGGTGCTATATTTAGGGAAATATTCATAGATGATTTTTATGCATAGATTTGTCACAAATAGGCTCCGGCTCTAAACTTCCGAGGGCCCATGGCCAAAAATAAAAAATTTAGGTGAAATTTTATTTTTGGACCCTTGTCTGCAAAAAAAAAATTTGGGCCTTAAATTTTTTTTTTTAAGTGTAAAAAAAAAAAATGGGCCCTGAAAATTTGCCCATGTTGCCTACCCCTAAGCTAGGCATAACCACGGTTATGGTTAATGCGGTTAAAATTTTTTAACCATCGGTTATGGTTAAAATTTTTTTTAACCTTAACTTTAACTGTTTAATATACGGTTACGATTAAATACGATCCGGTTAATACGGTTATGATTACACACAGTTATGGTTACTTGATGATAATAAATGATTAATATAACGAGATATAATTAAATAATTATAAATTTTATAAACTAGTTTTCATTCCACTTTGTCCATGACTCCACAATTTGTTTTTTTTCTTTTAATTTTAAATATTTCATCATAAAACTGTTTTGTTAAAATATTCTTTATATTTATTAAAAAAAAGTATTAATTAGTTTAGCATGTTTAAGTTTTAATTAATATTTTTTTTGTTTTTTAGATTTGCATTTGCATTTGCTATTGGTAAATTGATTATACATAATTTTTCTTTGAATTTTTAATTTTACAGAACTAATTTTAATTATTAGTATATATAATTTTATTTTTAAAACGGTTACAATTAAAATTTTACGGTTTTAAC
Source organism: Eutrema yunnanense (assembly GCA_002933935.1). NCBI lineage: Eukaryota > Viridiplantae > Streptophyta > Magnoliopsida > Brassicales > Brassicaceae > Eutrema > Eutrema yunnanense. The sequence continues at coordinate 138,795 of PKML01068623.1, read as the reverse complement.
CTTGCGGTTAACCAACGGTTTTGATACGATTACGGTTAATAATTTTTTTAACCATAACTAATATATTTTTACGGTTAACGGTTACAATTTTTAACCGTCTGACACAAATACGGTCTGGTTACAATTTGAAAATGATATGATTATGGCCCAAAATATAGTTATGGTTCTATTTTGGTCATGCCTATCCTAAGTCGGCCCTGGTCACAAATATTATCAAAGGTTAGTTTCGGATGTAGGAAAATTATGGACTACGAAACTTTTTAGTTGTCACTGGAAAAAAAAAGAAGGCAAAACAAAACTGTTTCTGTCAGGCCTAACTAATCAGGAGGTCGATTCATTTTTAGGTAAGAAAATAATTTGCAAATTCACTTTCGAAAAAAAATAAGATGTGGGGTATCATTTATTCACAATAATCGTGTAATTGCATTGGTATCATATAATAGTACACTCCGTGTGGGGACAGAAGAGACGATTCCAATATGCCGCCCGAATCTCCTGGGGACCTACTATACACAGACGTTTCAGCTTTTACAAACAGTTTTCTTATCCTTAATGTTATCTTCAAAAGTTTTGATATTACTCTTTATCAACCCATAAACTTTATGACAAATTTGCAAGATTTGTCATTATTTTCAAAATTTTCTTCGTATTTTTTCATTTTTTATTTATTGTATTTTATCTTCTAGCGAATAAATGATGATTTTTTTTTTTTACCATCCACTTACGTACACACCGTATTGTACATAGATAAATTAGTCATGAACAATAACAAATATGCTACATTCTAATAACACTTTGAAAAAATGTTAAAAATTTTGAAAACTTTAAATAAGTGACAAATTTTGCAAAACTCTCGAACTTTATTTAAGTTTCCTAAAATAACAAGGTAAATTAAGTTCTTATTAATTACTCATGATGAAATATGCAATTGATACGATGCAAAAAAGGAAACTAAAATCTATATAAAACATACAAACTGACGCATGTCCTATAAAGAATCAATAGAATACACTAATTTGTTTAAAGATAAGAAAATACACAATTTTTTGGGGTTTGAATTTATTTGTAAAGTTTAAAACTTGTTTTTTGGTTAGGTTTAAGGTTTTGGATTTATGATTTAGAATTTATTTATGTAGGGATATATCAAGAAGAACAAAAATGGTATTTGTGTTAGTCTATATAGAACATATACATTGACGGCTCAAAGATAAGATGGACCATGTGTCATGTAGTAAAATTGGGCTCTATATCATATAGTAAAACTTGTTTTTTTAGAAAAATTGGACCCTTAATTTAAAGGAAAATTTTGGGAATTTTTTTTGGCTTTGAGCTTTTGCTCCTCTTGCACACCTTCAGAACCGTCTCTGTAATGCCATAAGTTCTGCATAGAATGTAATAATTCTTTCAAAATTAAGATATACACCATTTTCAAAATTTGAATTTATTTATAGGATTTGAAACTAATTTTTATGGGTTTGGGCTTAGTATTTTAAATCTAGAGTTGATTTATGTTTAAGGGGCGGTGTGGTAATTGGTAAATAGCACAATATAACATTATATTCTATGTATTTCTATATAACCTCGTGTTCTTTATTATAAAAAATTAAACACTGACAAATACATGTTCGTTTTAAAAAATTTAAACAATGTTACATGCAGAAAAAATATTTGTTTTAATAGTATGCAAGATTTAATCAATTAATAGTACGAGATTAAAATAAATAAATAAGATAGATTGAGCCAAAAATATTTGTTCTGCACATAACAAAACAAAATAGTACATAAAGAGATGATGATGTCTAAAAAAGGTATCTTTGTCCAAATAGACTTGAAATGGTTATTTGCTCCATTATACCATTTACATGGCTATATGTTTCATTATAAAGCTCAATATGGTTAATATGCATATTTTTCATAATTTTTTTTTCGTCAACATCCTAAATATCTAGAACATTTTTTTCGTAATTTTTTTATTAAAACTTAAATGAAGCAAGAGAGCCCACCATTGTTTTTACAAAAAAAATAACACTAGAAAATAATTAAAGATAAATAGCAATAGATAGCCTTCAATAACCTCAAAATTAGTTTTCTAGTTTTGTTACTATTCATACTTTACTGTTTATCATTAAAAATCCATTTTGCCTTTGTGGTTTTAAACTAATTACATTGATATCTCTCTCACCAAAACGAATGACGGAGAGAAGAAGAAGAAGAAAAAGGAGGAGGAGAAGAAGAAGGAGGAGGAGGAGGAGGAGAAAAAGAAGAAGGAAAAGACATCGAAGAAAAGAAGAAGAAGAATGTTGGTGTCCGTGACGACGATGATGACGAATACGGTGGTGTCGATGTAAAGACGGCGACGGCGGTGACGGCGATGACGATGGTGTCACTAGTGGCGATAACACCGACGGATGATGGTGTCAGTGAGAGTAACAATATTGGTGGCAGTGATCGTGTTGGTGACGGTGGTCGCGACGGTGGTCACAGTGGTTGTGTTCTATTTCTATATATTTTCTGGGTTTTGATAACTAGATGTATGATAACAAAGTTAGTTAATCAATAACACATGTTTTCTATGATATGATAACTAGATTATCACGATAAATTTTATATTTTCATATTTTGTATATTTCTGTGATATGATAACTAGATGAAAATGATAATTTATGATATGATAACTGATTAACTGGGTTAACATGACAATTTCATATTCTATATTGGTTATTGAGATATTACAAGTATCGGATATTATTGTTATCACGTTATATGTATCGGATATTATTGTTATCAAGATAACATTCTATAATTATCGAATAACTATAAACTTATCGAGATATCATATTAGTTAGCCTGTTAATCAAATAGTTATCCACTAATTACACAAATGGTTTTACGTTTTCCAGTAGTGAATAGTATTGTTGATTCTAGATGAACAGTGCCAGTGAGCGGTTGCTGAACAGTGTCGCCGGATTATATTGTCGGAAAATAGGTTTTCAGGTCAATGACATTTTGTGTAATGATCTAAAATGTTAAAAAAAATTTTGGGTTTATTTTTTCTTTTTCTTTCTTAAAAATTAATTTTAAATTATCCATAGTTATAAAACTAATTTTGAAGTTATCGAAGACTATTTATTAAATTCACCCATAATTAAAACCCACAATAGAATCGACGTGAAGGTTGGGTGGAAAAAGTGCCAAATTATACTTGAGGATTCATTGTGTTGAACCCTGCATTGACCGAAACACCGTTAATCAACCATGTTAGTGTGTTGATTCATATTCCACGTGGCATAATAAAACGACTATGTTTTAATAAAACGAGATTTTAGTATACAAAACGACATCGTGTTAATTAAAAAAAAAATTTAAAGAAAAAACTAAATAAACAAAACCTCTGTTAAAAGATAATTATCAAGTAAAAATTTTATAATTTCTTTTTCACCGCCTCTTACCGACTTATTATGTCGGTAACTAATATTAAAAATATTTTCTTAGAGTATAAATATGTGTCATGGGTTAATGTAAGAAAAGATACTTGAGAAAGTTGAATACGAAAGCAATAAATCTTTTCTCTCTTACATTCTCTCTCGTCTCTCTACTTCCCTCACCTCTCACCACAAAACAACGTATATATAAGTATATCTAAACATATATAATTTGTAATACGTTATCGTCTTCCGATCTGTTCATATACCGAAAAAGGTTAAGTTTAATTTATGTTCAATCTATTTACGTTTATATATTGTTTCGGGATAATAGGCGTTGCCTTTCCCGAACTGATCGTTATGATAGGTTATGCCTTCAAGATTATGATCATATGGTAGACTATATCTCCTCAGATCATATGGCAGGCTCTGCCTCCATAAAATGAATATCCTGAAGACATTCTCAATTTCGTCCAGAAGACGAAAATTTTACAGTTATTATTATCGGAGCACGGCTCGGCCGCCCCATTATTAATTTATTATTTCGTAATAATTACTTATCGTACTTTATTTATTGTCAATATTATATTAGACGGCTAAGCCGACACATATTTTATATGCTGTTAATATTTGGTTTTTATTTTATATTTCTATGCGATTATATTTATTTTAATTGCACTATTTATTCCGGCGCCCCCTATGTTTTAAATTGCTATGTATTTCTTAAAATATCAATATCTTATTTAAATTTATGATTACTAAAATATTAATTTATAATTACAATAATCATGTCAAATTTGGCAAAGCTCGAGATTAATGCCCTTGATAATTCTGGGAATAATTATATGACATGGGCAGTAGCAGTAAAGATGCATATGAGAGGAAAACAACTCCTTGATACCATCAATGCGTTAAAAACGACATCAGATGAGAAAAATGCACAATCTATGATATTTTTGTGCCATCACATCCATGATGGTCATACATCACAAAAGAAGATCCTGCGGATCTCTGAAAATCGATAAAAGATAGGTTTGATCACCAAAAATAGGTGATCTTACCAAAAGCCAAACATGAGTGGCTTAATCTCCGATTTCAGGATTATAAAAGTGTGGGAGAATATAATTTCGCTTTGTTCGGAATTACTTCCAGGATGGTGTTATATGGAGAAAAAGTAAACGACTATTATATGATCGAAAAAACACTCCAAACATTTCATCCTGGAAATGTAATCCTGCAGCAACAATACCGAGCAAAAGAGTACACTCTTTACTCAGAGTTAATACAAACTCTTCTTGTTGCTGAACAAAATAATGAGCTTGTGATGTTGAACCATCAGACTCGTCCAACTGGATCAGTTCTATTCCCAGAAGCGAATGTTGTAACATCCAGTTACAATAATTGGCAACGACATGGATCCGGTAGAGGCCGTGGTCGTGGTCGAGGACATGGTCGTGGTCGAAGCCAAGGAAGATGATTTTATTTTAATAATTTCAACACCGGGAGAAGTGATACAAATTTAAAAAAAAATAAAGTTGGTAAAACTGTGGACAAGCATTATGAAACAGCTTGCTACAGATGTGGCATGAAAGGACATTGGTCCAATACATGTCGTACACCAAGGCATTTGGCCGATCTGTATAAAAAATCCCAAAAGGGAAAAGAAAATTAAGGAAGGTGAAACCAACTTCATCTCTGATGGATCCAGATTCTCTTTCGATGGCATTGTTAACGATGCACATCTCGATCTTTCTAATTTCCTCATTGATCCTGAGGATATCAACGCCCAATAAGTTGACTGAAATAACTTATATTTTCTTTTTATAAATTTGTGTTATATGCATTTTTTTTAAAAAAAGATGTTGTAAAATAAGTTATTAATGCATAATTTAAATCCAGAATATGTCAAGATCTGAGATTCGGGATGGAGGTTTATGTCTGGCAGACAGTGCTACAACGCACACAATACTTAAAGATAAAAAAGTATTTATCCTCTCTAAATTTAAAAAATTTCGTTGGAGACGTGAATACTATATATGAGAATGCAAAGATTATTATGGGCTCTGGAAGAGCTTGTTTTTCAATGCCAAGGGGAACAAATTTTGAAGTGCAAGATGCACTATATTCCCCTGAATCTCTTAGAAACTTAACAAGTTTCAGAGATATCCGCAGAAATGAATATCATATTGAGACTATGAATAAGAGTGGCATTGAATATCTTTGCATCACATCACTAATTCCATAAATGAAAGTTATATTAGAGGAACTACCAGCATTACCCTCCAGATTATATTCCACAAAGATTCATATAGTTGAATCATATGTTACAATAAACCCAAAGTTTACTAGTACATTTAAAGTGTGGCATTAAAGACTTGGCCACCCTGGTTCAGTCATGATGAGAAAGATTGTGCAAAATTCGAATGGCCACCCGTTGAAAAACCAGAAGATTTTTTCAATCATGAGAGTTTTCATGTAATGCATGTTCTCAAGGAAAACTCATAATTCGGTCATCATCAACCAAAATTGGGAATGCATCTTCAGTATTCTTGGAAAGAATACATGGTGATATATGTGGGCCTATCCACCCACCATGTGGGCCATTTTGGTATTTTATGATATTGATTGACGCATCCAGTAGATGGTCAAATGTGTGTCTATTGACAGCACGAAATACGGCTTTTGCAAAATTCATTGCCCAAATAATCAGGTTGAAAGCGCAAATCCCTGAATACGCCATAAAGAAAGTTAGGCTTGATAACGCTGGTGAATTCACTTCACAAGGTTTTAATAACTATTGTATGTCAATGGATATCGATGTTGAGCATCCGGTCCCCCATGTACATACACAAAATGGCATGGCTGAATATTTGATTAAGCGTCTGCAACTCATTGCTAGACCATTGATATTGAGAACAAAGCTCCCAATTTCTATATGGGGTCATGCTATCTTGCATGCTGCGTCATTGGTCCAGATAAGACCAAACACATATAATAAATATTCCCCTTTACAATTAATATCTGGCCAGGAGCCAAATGTATCCCATCTATGTGTTTTTGGTTGTGCGGTTTATGTTCATATAGCCACACCGCAAAAAACAAAAATGGGGCCACAAAGAAGATTGGGTGTATACGTTGGTTATACATCACCAAGTCTAATTCGGTATCTTGAACCGCAAATGATGATATGTTTACGGCTCATTTTGTCGATTGCCATTTTAATGAAGATGAATTTTCAGCGTTAGGGGGAGGAATTAAATAAATTCCAAAAGTTGTTACATGGTGCACATCATCTTTATTGCACCTAGATCCCCCTACAAATCAACGCGAACTGGAAGTTCAGAAAATCGTACACTTACAAAATATGGCAAATCAGTTACCAGATGCGTTCACTGATACAAAAAGGTGACAAAATCATATATCCATGCTGCAAATGCTCCATCAAGAATTAATGTTCTTGAAGAAAAAATTGATGGGAATATAGCAAATGAACCTAGAGTTCAGTTGAAAAGGGGGAGGCCAATTGGTACTAAAAACAAAAATCTCCGAAAGAAAAATAAATTGGGAGAACAAAATGAAAAGGTTCCCGAAGAACCATATAAATAAAAATGTCAAGAAGACATACATGAAAATATGAAAAGAGAACCACATAAAGAGATTCATCTAGAAGATGAACATGATACATAAAATATGAGATTTCCATTAACTATGCCCAAGACGAAAAAATATGAGATATATATGAAATAGAAGATAATGATGAAATTTTCTCATTCTTTGTATCCAAAGAAATTGATTATGAAAGTGATGATCCAGATCCAAGGTCCATATCAGAATGCCAGAAAAGATCTGATTGGGAGAAATGAAAAATGACCATAGAAACTGAATTAATCTCCCTCAATAAATGAAATTTTTTTGGACCTATTGTCACTACATCCAAAGATGTAAAACCGGTTGGGTACAAATGGGTTTTTGTGCGAAAAAGAAATGAGAAAAATGAGATCACAAGACATAAAGCTCGACTTGTGGCACAAGGATTTTCTCAAAGACCGGGAATTGATTATCAAGAAACATATTACCCGGTTATGGATGCAATAACATTCAGATTTTTGATGAGCCTTGGGGCATCTAAAAATCTAGAAATGTATCTTATGGATGTTGTGACAGCATATCTATATGGATCACTTGATAACAATATCTATATGAAAATCTCATAAGGATTAAAAATGCCTGAAGCATTAAGCTCAAAATCTAAAGAAATATGTGCGGTCAAATTACAACGATCACTTTACGGATTAAAACAATCCGGACGCATGTGGTATAATCGCTTAAGCGAATATTTGCTAACGAAAGGGTATGTGAATAATGCAATTTGCCCTTGCGTCTTTATTAAGAAATCTTTATCATGATTTGTGGTCATTGCTGTATATGTTGATGACCTGAACATAATTGGAACTCAAAAGGAAATTGATGAGGCAAGAACTCATATGAAAGAAGAGTTCGAAATGAAAGATCTCGGAAAGACAAAATTTTGTCTTGGATTACAGATAGAGCACTTCCGAGATGGGGTATTTGTGCATCAATCATATTATACCAAAAGGATTTTACAACGTTTTTATATGGATAAAGCGAGTACTCCAATGGTTAATAGATCTCTCGATACTGAAAAAGATCAATTCCGACCTTGTGAAGATAACGAGGATGCGTTAGGTCCTGAAGTACCTTATATGAACGCTATAGGTGGACTTATGTATCTTGCAAAATGAACCCGACCGGATATAGCCTTTGCTACAAATCTACTTGCAAGATTTAATTCGTCACCTACGCGCAGACATTAGAATGAAATCAAACATATATTTCATTATCTTCAGGGAACAATTGACTTGAGTTTGTTTTACCCTCGAAACTCCAATTTTGATTTAGTCGGTTTTGCAGATGCATGCTATTTATCAGATCCACATAAAGCTCGATTGCAAACCGGATACGTTTTTACAATTGGAGGTACTGCAATATCTTGGCGTTCTCAGAAACAGACTCTAGTCGTCACTTCCTCAAATTATGCAGAAACTATTGCGCTCCATGAGGCATGTAGAGAATGTGTATGGCTCAGATCTATGACTCATCACATTAAAGAAGCAAGCAGAATAATCACCAATAAGGAGCCAACGATATTGTTCGAAGATAATGCTTCATGTGTCGCTCAACTCAAAGAAGGTTATATCAAGAGTGATATAACGAAACATATCCCTCCAAGATTTTTTTCTTACACTCGAGAACTCGATATCAAGTACATTCGTTCAAGTGACAATGCATCAGATCTCTTCACAAAAGCGCTTCCCACAACAACATTTTGAAAACATATTCAAAGTATCAGAATGCGTTATCTACGGGATTTATGAAGAGAATGCTATATCCATCATTTCCGGGGGAGATTACGTCACTGTACTCTTTTTTTTTTTGTCATGGTTTTTATTCCATTAGATTTTTTCATGATAAGGTTTTTAACGAGACAATATGTAATACATTAACAGTGATGGATAATTATGGAAAGTGTTAAAAGATAATTATCAAATAAATATTTTACAATTTCTTTCTCACCGCCTCTTACCGACTTACTATGTCGGTAACTAATATTAAAAATAGAGTTAATGTAAGAAAGGTACTTGAGAAAGTTGAATACGAAAGCAATAAATCTTCTCTCTTACATTCTCTCTCGTCTCTCTCTGCTTCCCTCACCTCTCACCACAAAACAACATATATATAAGTATATCTAAACATATAATTTATAATAACCTCGTCATTTTGAGTCACAAATTCTTAATTTAATTAGGCAAAAACGATATCCCCTTCAAAGAAACAAAACATAAATTGAACTCACCCAAGTCAAGTGAATGTTTAGATCGATCAAGTTTTGAAATTTCCAATTCTAGTATAATGCTCTTGCCTTTGCCAAAGGTTGTTGAGACAGGTCTAGGTCATGACATGTAGCACACAGTGAGAGAAGTAGACCACGAGACACAACATGTGTACCAGATCCTAGATCACGCATTAAACCAATATACCGTATCTCATAAGGACACAAAACTCTTCGAGGATTTTGACCAGGTAAATAGCCCATTGCTCAAATTCATTTTTAATGATTCAAATTTTGTGATACTGAACTTGTTATATCCAGTGGAAATACCTATAAATCGGATCTCTTATTTTAAATCGCACGTCAAAGAAAAACTAGATGAAGAGATCCAAACTGATTCATGTTTCTTTGTTCATAATGAAACCATGACTGCCATAACACACTTGTTTCTTGTACAAAGTGTAGAAGCCATTGCAGGAATCAAGGAGAAGCAACAAGAACCCCCATCCGCAAAGGATCAATGGAGATACAAAGTGTGAAAAAGGAGATTTCACAAAGACGACTACCTTGCTGTCCAAGAAAATCAGCAACAAACCTTGGAAATGAGTCAGCGCTTCCTTGATGATCAAAGAAGAGCCACCGGATGCTCAAATCACTCCCACTTGAGCCACAACCAAAAGCTTGTCCGAGGTAACTTTCTAGACTCACACCTATCCTGAGATACTAACTTGTTTTATCTTGGTGCATGTCAAGAAGTTTCGAAGATGAAACATTTTCTAGAGGGAGGGTATGATGTGAACATCAAACCAGCTCACTAGCCCAAGGCGTGCCCAACACTCGAAGGACACTCATCCGGCCCATCCGAAGCTGATCGGCGCCTTGTAGAAGTTGTACCAGAGATCCCAAGCAAGAAAGCTGTTGAGGTATCATATTCTCACCGACCAAGTGACCACATTAGACACAACGGTCGAGTCCCTCAGCTACATTGGAGTCAACCCCGATCACCTCATTTGCAAGACATCCCACCCGGTAGCCGATGAGCGGCTAAACCACCACCTTTGCCAACCAAACCGACGAACCAAGCCAGGAGACCGGAGATTCATCGACCAACAGACCCATGAGAGAAACTTGATTGAGCCACATTGTCTTTGGCTCGGCCCAAAACCAAAGTTATTGAAGACATGCTTTCTGGCCCACCCGATAAAGCATATGGACCGGAATATGTGTTTCTCAGCCCAACTCCGCCAAGGCCTGATCCGTTCATGACCCGATCTATATACTTGAGTTATTTATGGAGTCAACCAGCTGAAGACCCGACCAAAACCGACCTGGATCCACCCATGACATCTCTATAATATTATTTAAGAAGACATTTTTAAAAATAAACTTTTTTTGTAAGTTATTGTATGAAATGTCATTACAAATAATAAAGAATAATTGAAATAGGAAAGGATATAATAGTCTTTTAAATTTATTGATTATATATTTTTCATTAAAGAAGTTATTTATTATTTATTTTTAAAATTATTTTTAATACTATATATTTTAAAATAATAATCAATTAAGAAATTATTATTTTAAAATCTATTCAAAATCTTGCTATATTTTTTACTAAAATTTATTATATTTTATTTGAATATATATCAAAACAAAAGTTGAAAATATTTTACTAATTTTATAAAAAGTTAGACACAAGAAAACTATTTTTTTTAAGAGTTTGTAGACTAACTACAAAAACTAGAGTCATTTAACGGTACATATTAAAGTTATGTTTTCAAGATTATAAGTTTTTGCGGGTTAACCAGAATAATATTTTAGTTCACTGCAAAAACATGTTAAATAGACAAATTATTACAAATTAACAACTTTATTTATAATCATTAGTTAGATATATTGTAAAATTCAGATAAAAATAATTTTCTTAAATTTTAAATCAATTTTTTTTTAAAAAATTACTCTGCGCTATAATTAGCACGTGTTAAATTCTAATTCAAATACATTTTGCGGATCATATCGAGTCCAAATAAGGAAAGTCTTGTTTTCCTTTATTTGTATGAGTCGCAACACCACTCATGGGATCCATGAGAACATCTTTACACCATCCAGAAGTTTCCCCACTCAAGTCTTGGCGCACCCTGCCTCATCAGATCACGCAAATCATCATAAAGCCATACTTACCATTTTTGGATCCGATTCACATTAAACTCCAACAACTATATTTTTTGGAGTTAAGCCACGAGATAATGGTCCCTTGCAGCAACCATGATGTACCTAGAAACTCTATATTCTCCCCCAAGTTGTCAAGACTCAAGCGCAACTCTGATTTCCATATTTGCCCGAGATTCACTCATTAAGAGTCTAACGGCTAGTTTATGTATTTTTGAAAATCTTCTTTTGATCTTAGCATTTTAGACCGTTGTAAGTAGAGCCTATATAAACTCATTTTAGTCTCTTGTAAAAATTACCTTTCAATCCATAGATTAATACAAAGTATTTTTGTTTTTTTTCAAAGAGTGTCTTTAAAAAAATTGTCTTGTTCTTTTGAATAATAGTGTGAGATTCACTTTATTCTCAAGAAGCCTCGGATTAAGTTGATTGTGTGAAATAAATTGTTCGATCAACCGATTGAGAGAGTCAATCTACCCACCATTGTCCCACCTCTAACATCGATTCCATCTTTCGCGTTCAAAGCTTGTTGTCTTTGACAACCTTGTGATCACTAAGTTTGGAGTGATTCTGACTGAGTCTTATATATCATTCTTTGGAAGAAAACGAAAATACTTTGTATTAATTTCCGGATTAAAATGTGATTTTTACAAGAGACTAAAATGAGTTTATATAGGCTCTAATTACAACGGTCTAAAATGCTAAGATCAAAAGAAGATTTGCGAAAATACAAAAAACTAGCCGTTACTCTTAATGAGTGAATCTCAGCCAAATATAGAAATCAGAGCTGTGCTTGAGTCTTGACAACTTATTGATCACAACATGTTAAAGTTGGCAAGATTGAAGGTGGGTTCGGGATCGCCACAAAGGGTTACGGAATTCCCTTTGATAAGATCACGAATCAAGCCTATATGAATCCACACATTAGACTATGATCCACACTTGTATTCTAGAATGAATAAAAAAAACTAGAAATAACAAGCAACGAACAAAAAAATCTAAAAGAATCCACCTAAAGACTTGATATACTCTATATTTTACTGTTTTTAATAAGGAATTTAGTATTTTATCTAAGCATTTTTATTCGGTTTTGTGTTTTTTGAAGTAGTTTTCTCGTATTTATAGTTTTAAAGTCTATAGGTCAAATCATCAAAAAGATGCGAAATGGAGCCAAAAAAGAGTTTATCACGTCCAAAACATGTTTCCAAGTTCAAAAGATCAGTCAAGCACCTAAAGCTCAAGAAAGGCGGATTTCTCCAATTGGACAATACATATACATCAGAAGTTTCACTTTCATTGGATGCCTTCACGTTGATGGATTGAGATGAAATTTGGTGGAAAGATAGCCTTGTGAGCCATCTTTCATATTCATTTGGTTTCAAGTCAGTTGGAGCAGTGGTCAGGAAGATACACCGATTTTACTGAAGACGCGTCTGAATTGGGCCTTAGCTCGGCCCAAAAGACCCCTGCAACCCAAAACTCCATTTTTCGGTTTAATAAAACCCTAGGTCGACTTTTCGGCTATTTGTATTTGTTTTTAGCCTCACAAAACAGGGAGCCACCCTAAAATAAACACAACCACGATTTCTTCATAGTTCTTACGGGTTTTTCATTGATTTTGGATTCTAAGAGTTTCAAGGAGAAGATCTCGCCTTTGTATCTCGATATAGAAAAGATTTCTAAACCCTCTTGCTTTTATTTGAAGTTTATGATTATGAATTGCTTTATATCTCTATGTGTTTCATCTCTGGTCATGTGTGAGTAGTTCTCTCGCTAGGTTGTCGGTATTCAATGAGTTCATGGATTGATCGTTAGGTTGTTAGAATTGAGATTATCTTTAAAGTTCTTCATCTAAATTTATGCTTAATGCTTATTGCTTGATTGACCATCTAGCTACTGCTCATAGGTATATTTGCTCACCGAAAGTGTTGTTAAATTATCTGAATTGATTTAGATGAGCAGAGCGTGATAACCGACGGGAGTTGAGTTATTAGACTTTGTGAACATATCGAACTTGAACTATTTATGCATGTTTAACTACTTAATTACCAGCGGGAGTTGAGTAAATTAAGTTGTCTAAACATAGTAATTGGCGCTGCGAAAGTAGGTTAATTATTCATTCGTGGTTCGAGTTCATAACATATTTATTGAATTTCATGTTATCCGATTAAATTGATCCATGATACTCTACGAATTATCCGATGCCTAGCACCTTCCCCTACTGATTTTACATCTTTATTTACTTGCTTTAAGTTATTTATTTTTTATTTTCATCACTATTCACAGCCCTAAAACAAAACCTCATATTTTTCATCTTAGCTTAACGCGATTCTCATAAACTTGTAGTGTGATTCTTTGGTCTCTACTGGATTCGACCCCTAAGTACTACTGCGTTTGCTGTGCACTTGCAGAAATATTTTAGGGATTAAAACTCTGTGTATCAAGTTTTTGGCGCCGTTGTCGGGGACCTATATAGACTTTAAAATCTAAAGGAATCCACCTAAAGCCTTGATATACTCTATATTTTACTGTTTTTAATAAGGAATTTAGTATTTTATCTAAGCATTTTTATTCGGTTTTGTGTTTTTTGAAGTAGTTTACTCGTTTTTGTACTTTTAAAGTCTATATAGGTCAAATCATCAAAAAGATGCGAAATGGAGCCAAAAATGAGTTTACCACGTCCAAAACATGTTTCCAAGTTCAAAAGATCAGTCAAGCACCTAAAGCTCAAGAAAGGCGGATTTCTCCAATTGGACAGTACATATACATCAGAAGTTTCACTTTCATTGGATGCCTTCCCGTTGATGGATTGAGATGAAATTTGGTGGAAAGATAGCCTTGTGAGTCATCTTTCATATTCAATTGGTTTCAAGTCAGTTGCAGCAGTGGTCAGGAAGATACACCGATTTCACTGAAGACGCGTCTGAATTGGGCCTTAGCTCGGCCCAAAAGACCCCTGCAACCCAAAACTCCATTTTTCGGTTTAATGAAACCCTAGGTCGACTTTTCGGCTATTTGTACTTGTTTTTAGCCTCACAAAATAGGGATCCGCCCTAAAATAAACACATCCACGATTTCTTCATAGTTTTTACAAGTTCTTCATTGATTTTGGATTCTAATAGCTTCAAGGAGAAGATCTCGCCTTTGTATCTCGAGATAGAGAAGATTTCTAAACCCTCTTGCTTTTATTTGAAGTTAATGATTATGAAAATTAAATATAATTATTTGGGGATTTTTTGAATATTAAATATAATTATTTATTTATTTAATAATATTTTATTATTAAATATAAACATTGTATCAAACCGTGTATAAGTCTGTATACATCTGTTAACGTGGGGTTGTAAAATGAGCACACAGTTCGTAATTAGATATTTAAAATGGGCAAAACAAATAGTTTATGTATTTTACTTGATACAAAAATAGTTCAGGTATTGAAAAGCTTATCGGAATAAAGTTGGGGTATTTTTATGGAATTTTCCCTTGTTAGAATTGGGATTATCTTTAAAGTTCTTCATCAAAATTTATGCTTAATGCTTATTGCTTGATTGACCATCTAGCTACTGCTCATAGGTATATTTACTCACCAAAAGTGTTGTTAAATTATCTGAATTGATTTAGATGAGCAAAGCGTGATAACCGACGAGAGTTGAGTTATTAGACTTTGTGAACACAAAACAGGGAGCCACCCTAAAATAAACACATCAGTTTTTACAAGTTCTTCATTGATTTTGGATTCTAAGAGCTCCAAGGAGAAGATCTCGCCTTTGTATCTTGATATAGACAAGATTTCTAAACCGTCTTGCTTTTATTTGAAGTTTATGATTATGAATTTCTTTATATCTCTATGTGTTTCATCTATGGTCATGTGTGAGTAATTCCCTCGCTAGGTTGTCGGTATTCAATGAGTTCATGGATTGATCGTTACGTTGTTAGAATTGAGATTATCTTTAAATTTCTTCATCTAAATTTATGCTTAATGCTTATTGCTTGATTGACCATCTAGCTACTGCTCATAGGTATATTTACTCACCGAAAGTGTTGTTAAATTATCTGAATTGATTTAGATGAGCAAAGCGTGATAACCGAAGGGAGTTGAGTTATTAGACTTTGTGAACATATCGAACTTGAACTATTTATGCATGTTTAACTACTTAATTACCAGCGGGAGTTGGGTAAATTAAGTTGTCTAAACATAGTAATTGGCGCTGCGGAAGTAGGTTAATTATTCATTCGTGATTCGAGTTTAGAACATATTTATTGAATTTCATGTCTAAATTATCCGATTAAATCGATCCATGATACTCTACGAATTATCCGATGCCTAGCACCTTCCCCTACTGATTTTACATCTTTGTTTACTTGCTTTAAGTTATTTATTTGTTATTTTCGTCACTATTCACAGCCCTAAAACAAAACATCATATTTTTCATCTTAGCTTAACTCGATTCTCATAAATTCGTAGTGTGATTCTTTGGTCTCTAGTGGATTCGACCCATAAGTATTACTGCGTTTGATGTGCACTTGCAGAAATATTTCAGGGATTAAAACTCTGTGTATCAAGACTCATTTGAACAAGACACAAAAGAAATAACTTTTGTAAGAGAAAACTTTAAGTTTTTATTATCAAAATTTGTGGTATCTTTACAATGAGAACAATTGAGTTTTTTTTATACCTCTTAGAAGGTGATCTTTACAATAAATTACATTAAAAAGAGGCTATTTAAATTTAAACAAAAAGGAAAAATTAGCTAAATCAAATAATGGTTTTCTTGCCACCAATTTAGCCTTTGACATTGAATGAGAATCCTTTGCTTTTTGTGAAATTATGAGAGTGAGATTCTGATAATAAATCCAAGTATTGAAGATATTTGATTTACTATTTTTGTTATTGCATCACATATGTTTTAAAGCAATGCTTTTAGAAAAGTAACCACAAACACAAGGTCACATCAGTCGACCATACACACACCACCACCACAGCCAACCACCTCCAGGTAAGTTTTCTCATCCTTTTTCCATCATGTCTCGATTTATTTCACATTGTGATTTAAGTCCGGGGAAAGATTTCATCCCATAATAACCACCTTTTCTTTCTTGAGTCTTTTTATTCTCATGTTTTCTTTGCATTTTTCGGATTTTTATTTTCAAGTAAAATGCAGTTTTTAGGGAATAATGATGGAAATCTATGATGAGTTCGACCTGTGTGCTTTTACGCTATTCCTAGTAGGGATGGACATATGGTTATTTGGTTCGGTTATTTCGGTTTTCGGTTACGTTCGGTTATGTCTTTTACTTTCCATTCGGTTAGTAACAGTTTTCGGTTCGGTTCAGTATAGTTATCAAAATTAATAACCGCTTGGTAACCGAAATCTTTCGGTTATTTTCAGTTATTTTTGGTTAAATTTCAAATATTTTTGGTTAGTTTCGGTTAAATTTCAAAATATTTCGGTTATTTCGGTTACATTTCGAAATGTTTCTGTTATTTCGGTTAAATTTCGGTTAGTTTCGGTTAAATTTTGGTTAATTAGGGGAAATAAACATAATTTTTTTTTTGATATCCATGGACACCCATTGGTTATCGGTTAATAACCATTCTGTTATCATAACCAATGGATATCAAAAAAATTAACCATTCGGTTATTGTGAAGTAACCATAACCAAACCGAACCATTAATTTTGGTTCGGTTCGGTTCGGTTATTATGTCTAACACTAATTCCTAGTAACAACTCTTTCGTGATTTACTTCTAGACTAGACGGTATCTAGAGTCCTTGTGACGCGAATTTGAACATTAGAGATTCAAGAGGATGAAATATACTAGCTCTACTTAACTTGAACTTAACTTGACTTAATTTTCTCATTAAAGACGTTAGATCAAGGAAATGAATCATACATTCATGACTTCTTATCTTTTTTACAACTCTTTGCTGATCATGAATTACCATCTCATTTTTAGTTGGTTCCCCACCTTTCCTTACCTCTTTCAAACCACATGCATTTTTTCTTGTTGACTTATGTGCAGATATGTGCAAAAACGCCGGAGATGAAAGAACGACACAGTTTTCAGTCACTCAACATGTAAGACTAGATGAGTTTGGTAAAGGTGATACCAATGATAAGAAGAATTTAGTTTTGCCTTAGAAATCTCAAATTAATGGTGAAATTTTGTGCCCCTAAGACTCTATCCGAATAGGCGTTTCTCCCTTTCGAAAAAAAACAAAAAAAAAACGTAAAACACAAAAGCCTAAGAGAGTATCATTTGGCTGAAATACTTGGTAAGGCAAGCTATGGTTCTTTTGTGAGAAGTTTAGACGACATTCATTTCGATTCCCGGAGAAAAGTCTAAGTTTGGGGGAATGACAGAAAAGTTATGTTACCAAAGAGGAAGAATGTGCATCAACCTTTGTGCACGAAGAAGTGATTGTAAATTGTGGTGATCAATAGGTCCTTCTTCTCTTGCTGTTTTGCATAATATCTAGCATCCTCGGTGGAAATGGTAACCCTAAATACCTTAATGTCACCACTTAAATAGCCTTTAATCTCTAGCGTCGTCTACCATGAATGACAAGTTTAATGAGAACCTCAGGCAATGTCTTAATGAATGTAGAGAGCTAGTTGTCCAGAATTTAGAGTTTTGAATGGTTTAGGTTTTGCATGATGGAAACCGTTGACTAGTGTCATAGGAATTTTGGTGAAAATTTTATAGACTGAGTTTCCGATTGATGTATTTCGATTTTTATAGTTTAGAATGACGGTTTCTGAGATTTTGAGTTCTAGCGATTTATCATTCATCTTTTGTGAGCTTTGATTTTTGTTTTGTTTGAGGACAAACAAAGTTAAATTTTTTAACAAATATCTTATTATATAAAGCTGAATGTTTCAAAGTTAGTAATTCACATAATCGTGACACGTATCAAATCAATCGATAAGATTTTGATACATGTAAAAAAAAAAATTAAGTTTTGTCACATAATATTAAGAATAAAAGGAAAAGATTATAATATATTCCTAATCCTGAAGGAAAAAGTTAATAAATAGAAAATTTAAATTTATTATAAAAAATATAGTTAATTAAAAAAAAAATTTATAACCGATTCATTATCCTAAAAGATAAAATTACTAATAAAAAAAATACAAAATTTAAATTTATCCTAAAGGTAAAGTTAATAAAATAAGAATTTTTTTTCATTTAGATTAAGAAAATGAAACAATGGATTATTAATTCCTAAAAATAAAATAATTATAATTTCTCACCTCTATATAAACAATTTGGTAAATGATAGAACTATGTTTTTACCCATTTTACCTTTGGTTTTTAAGCACTTTAATAAGGGTTCTACTCGGTTTTCAAACATTTTATTATGATTTTCTCATATTTGTAGTGTTAAGGCTCTTTTCAGGTTATCAGGGTAAAAACAATGCAAATTTGAGCAACAGTCCCATTTTTGGACATATGCAGACCGTCAGAAATTCGACATTCGATGAAGACCTTCTCACCGTCTAATAAATCCCAATTTCGGACACAAGATAGAGGGATTCATTTGCAATTGATTTGAGAACGATTCAACAGTTCAATCTCAAGTTACATGAAGTTTACTGAAGCTCCGTCAAGCTGTCAAGCGCAGAAAGTAGAAACATGAAAAAAACTCCTGACCGTGACCTGAAGGATCGTGAGTGCGGCCAAAGAGTCTTTTACCGCAGGCAGGAGACTCGTCCCCGCGGCCAGCACAGTTTCACCCCAGACCAGGCCCGTTTGCAAGCCCAACTCGAATCCTATGCCGTTTTGGACAAGGAATAACCATAGACAACTTTTGAAGAGCTCAAGACCTATAAATATGTTGTTTAAGTCTCTTATTTTCGAGTGCAACCTTAATCTTACTTTGTACCACCAAACTTTTAGTTATTTTGTTTTTAGGTCTTTGTTTAGGGAGATAGCGATTTCTCTTGAACCCTTTTATTTATGCTCTAATTTATTAATTATGCAATCATCAACTACGTTTTTGTTTTGCATGATTATGTCTGAGTAGTTTATTAGTTGGGCTTAAAAAGGTTCTATCAAAGATGATTTCATGATTAATAGGGATAACAAGTATTGAACATAGTTAGATTTCAAGAAGTTCTTTCTTTTAGGTTTGTTCTTATTGCATGGAGCTAGTGTAGCTAACTAGCTGCTGATCTTAGGATTGATAAAACCACTAACGTACTGAATTTATTGACCGAAACTAGTTTATGATAGCAATTGTGTTATAAGATACGAAAGAATACTTATAGGATTTTGTGAATGTTAATGAACTTTGAATCTATTGCGTGATTTTATGTGTGGATACCAACAAAAACTGAGTAATTAATGTGTTAGAGAATATGTGTTTAGCTCTGCGAAAGTAAGTTAAACACAATTCCGTGTTTGAGTTTAGGGAACTTTGAGCTAGAAACGATTATGAGCTTTGTTATCTCGTTTGAATCAATCTAAACCTCTGCGATATCTCTGAAAGACCCAACGCTTCGTTATTATTGTTTACATCGTTTTTATTTTCGTTTTACTAGCATTTAGGATCCGTGACACACTCTCAAAAACCATCTTTGTCTTAGACTTCTACTCAAACCCGTTATAGATTTTTCAGACAGGCGTAAATTCTCTTTGGATCGACCCCCAAGTCCTACAACGCACATTTATGTACTTGCAGACATTTACGGTTTATAAATATAAAACATGAGCTCAACCGCGAGCGCATCAGTAATTTCTTAATTAGATACCAAAAAATCAAAAGTCCAATAATATTTTCCAAAGCTATAATCAATTCGTCAAAGTTAAAAAAAAAATAAAATATATATATATATATATATAAATAGTTAAATAATAAAAAGTAAATCTACTTCAAATAGGAATAGAAAATTTTAAATATTGTTATATGTTATAAATATTAATTGGAAATGAAATAGTAAAAAAGAGAATCAAAATAAATAGTGGTCATGTTTTTTTTTTCGCATCGATGTTTTTAATTTTATTTTTTTTCACTGGTAATCAGATTTTTTTCCTATATTTTAATATATTATAAATCCGCGTATACGCGGGGCATAATCTAATTTTTCATAAAATTATATGAATGTGTATAATAAAGATAAAATCCATAAGTATAATATAGAATACAAAATTACAAAAAAAAAAGGGAGATGAAGGCAACCAAAATTATTGAATAATCCAGTAATATTTTCTTATATTAAAACAACCACATAGCACAACACTAATACAGGTCCTTATTTAGTACATAGATGAAATCCACAGACTACATGCTTAGTATAAAGCACAAACAAGATCGAATGTAACAAAACTCCATAAAGCGAATCATGATAAAATTAACCCCAACATTTTTTCCTTTACTCCAAACCAAGATGTCACTGGTTCAAGTCTTATTTAGATGAGGATGGGGGGATTTAGGGTGGCAAAAGCAAGCAACTCTTGGTCACGCTCGAACACGGCCATGTCTTGTTCGGGTAAGCCTACCAATGCTTCAACACTTTCCTCATCCTTTGCATCCATCAACAACACATACAACTGACTATCAGGGACAGCAGCTCTAGTTCCAACCCAAACCGGACCACCAATTCCAAAGTCAACCTTATAAAAACGCCTTTTACACCAACTAGTCACTCCATATAAGTTTGTCTTGGTTTTTAACTCTGATATGAAATCTACAGTCACTTTCATCAAGTTTTGGCAAAGTGTGGTTGTAGTAGCACTCTCTTTGATCATCTCATTGACTCCTTCTTTGCCCTTTCTAAACTCGGCCACGATCTGTTTGATTTCCATATCGTTCCCTGGTTCTTTCTTGAGGAAGAAGAAAGTTAGTAAGTTTCCTATGGCGTCTTGTGACAAAACATTGGAAGGGATCCTAAGCCGCAAGTCTATGGCTTGATTCATCATTGAAGACCAGTTAGACCTTGATGAAGCCTTTGTGGCACATCTCCAGATAAGTGCTGTGATGGCTTCCACACGCGTAGGGAAGGCCACAGTTTCGCTAGTGGCCTTGCGTTTAAGCTCTGAGATCTTAGATGATTCGAAGACGAACCTTTTTGTCACACACTTCTCCTTAAACTCGGTAATATCATCAATTTTTGGGACCTGAAAAGAGATATGAGGAGGAGGGTAGATAGTCGTCGATGCAAATTGAGGACTATTCACCATATGATCATTAGACTTCCCTTTTGTTGTAGCGGCCCAGTCCGAGATAAAAGTGAAAAGTGAGGCCGCGTCGCAGATCAGGTGAGAGACGCAGACCGCGATCGCTACACCGGATCCGGACCCAAAAAAACTGACTTTCACACTCAACAACGGCCAGACTTTGGGAGATTCTCCTGGAGCCGTGGTTGGGAAAACTTTTTCTAGAGAGTCAGTGTCTAGGGTTTTGAGGAAATCAGAGAGAGTGAGATCAGTGCGTGCCTCTGTGAAAACTGCTCCTTCATCGTTGCAGCTGATGGAGTCACCATTTATTCGTCCAGCCAGAGGATAGAAACGTGAGAGAGTGTTGGAAAGAGAGGTTTTCAGCTTCTGGGTGATGGTCTCTGAGTTGAGATCGTTGATGTTGTTGTAGAAGAAGACCGCAGAGACGTAAGCTGGTGGAGATGAGATGTCGAAAAGGGAAAGTTGAATTTGGTCATTGTGAGGTGTGGGTGAAGCAGAAGCAGGCTTGATCACTTCTCTTTCGACTTCCTCTATCTGAAGATCCATTTCTGTGCTCCGGTCTCTAGGAGAATCCAACGGCTAAGAGTTTTTGAAGAAGAGAAGAAGATCACTCCTATTATATAGAGCATCTAGTAATCTTATTATTACATAAAAAGTTTGATGCAATCCTTAGTCATTAAATTTTATTGGATATATAACCTGTTATGGAATGATTGATTGGGGAATAATTGAAATGAATTAAAAAACAATTGATTTTAATGAGCTGTATTGGATTGTTGCAGATTTTAGTTAATTTGGTAGGTTTTAGATTTAGAGAGATTTGGTGTGGGTGAAAAAAAGAAAAGATTTCTATAAGAATCAAACAACTAAGATTTCTGAAAGAGGAGAAGAATAACACTCCTATTATATTGAGGAAATTTTGAAAAATACTTTATTTGTCTTAGTTTAGTTGAAAAATACACTTTTATTTTTTAATTTTTGATAAACTAAATTTTCTAACTACTAATTTACTAAAATATCCTCACTAATTAAAACTGAATAATCATATATAGTATAAACGAAGTGAATTTTTGGAATGAAACTCTTTCATTCACCCTAAACCGTAAAGCTCGGTTAGCCTTTTTTATCGGTTCAAATTAAGTTTTTGTAGATTTCAAAATCTGACGTACCGATTTTCTATTTTTGAGCTTTTAATATTAACTTTTTTGAATCCATTTTCGAAAACCCTATGTTTTTCCTGTTAAATTTATGTGGTCGCCGTCGTTTATTGTGGAAAAAAAAATTTCGGTGGATATTAGACTATTAGGTGGAACCCTAGCGGCTTATGAACTCGCAGAGATCTCTCGGTTGTATATTAATGTTTTTTCTGGCTTTGGAGCTTCGAAATCAGGTGAAACTATCGATTCTAATAACGGTGTGGTCATGGATTCGATGGATATTTTAGATGGATGAGTTTTGGCTTCTTTATCAATTATGCATTGGGTCTATACCGTGTTTTTGTTTAGAAACCCTTTCGCGGTTTTGATCTCGATTTCGCTTGATCGAATCTGAATTGCTTGAGTTTGATGTTTTAAAGCATGGCTTTGGCACTTGAAAAACATGATCGAATACAGTTTGGTTTGATTGGATCTTCGAAGATCTGGAATCAGATAGAGATGCTAGCTATATTGCAGGGATTCATGTAACCATCGATCATCTCTTAAATCACTGGTTGAAGAATCCGTAGAAATTTAGAAACAACTTTTGGGAAATTCGTCCTTCCTCTTCTCCTTGGTGAAATGCAAAACCCCCTGGAACCCGGTATTTCTAGCGTCTTATTGCTTCTGTTGGTGATCAAAATTATTATATGGTTTGGTTTTGATGTTGTTTCTTGTGTTAGTGTATCTATGTTTGTTTATTTAGACTTCTTCGATAGTTGACTAATTCAATGGTTTTGTTGTTTACTTTTATTTTCAGGAATTTCGTTTCGTGGTCATACATATGACGGTGACATAGTCGGTGATAAAGGGATCGTTCTTTCTTTTCGGTCTTACAATGTTCAGTTAATCTTCATAGATAAGCAAGGTGTCGAAATCTTCTCTTACCTTTTTCTGATTGGTGATTTGTGGTTATTTTCAGCTGTATTTAGGGCATCCCGAGAGTGCCTATTGCCTATTTTTTTATGTTGTTAGTGTTTTGGTTTTGATTTCCGTCTTTCGTATGTTTTTTTCGATCTTGCCTCTTACCTTGGTTTAGAAATTCGTTTATTTTTCTTAATCGCTGAAAGATTAACTAATTTGGGTTCTTCTTCATGTTCATTCTTTGTTTTTCTTTTTATTTGTTTTTTGGAAGACTAAAGTTCGAGGGAGAATGTACCATAGAGTTGGGTCGCAAGATTGAGGAATGTTCAGGCGATTATATTCCGTATTATGGGTTCGTTGATTTGCCAGTGTCTTCTAGGTGTTTTGATTCTGCTTCCAATCTTCTGATGAAACGTTCTCCCAAGCGGGAGCTAGCGAGTCCATATATTAGTCTTGGCTCGATTCGTAATGCTTTTACCAATGAGGGGTGTAATCATTGATCGGTGTGATATATCATGGTTTTTACCCCGTTTAAGCCATGATATAAGTCCGTTTTATAGAGTCTTTCTACTATTTCGTAGTGGTTTAGAGTCTTTTACAGGTTTTAGCACGTTTGGAGCATAATTGGAGATATTGAAGCTTTCTGGAGCATTTTGGAGCAAAGCAACATTTGTGTAGCTGAGTACCCGATTTGAAGTCTCAGTGTCGATCGATACGGACAAGTATCGGTCGATACTCATCGAAGCAGACACGACCCGCGACTTTAATGAAGAGTTGAAGAATTGCAAAATGGCCCAGAAGACTATTATTTACAAGAAGCCACAAAACGTGATTTATGTTATTTAATAGGATTTTATAGCCACTTTCATGGCTAAGCTTTATTTTACTTTGGTTTTGTGAGAGAGCTTTTGAAGGGAGACAAATCTGAAACTCTGTTCGTCCGAGAGAAGATTTCAAACCCTCTTGTTACTCTTTCTATTTTATTTGATAATTTATTCAAACATGTTTAATGCTTCAATTTCCATGTCAGAGTAGATTTCTTGTTAGGTTTAGGATTCTCATAAGGGTTATCTCTGAATGCTACATTGATTAGTTATTAGGATTCACTATCTGAATTAGTTATTCACCATAGGCTGTTTGCAAAGCTAATTCTATATTGATCACCTAGAACTTAGATCTTAGGATAATTGATTAGGCACGAGAGTGCGATTAATTACCTGATAGAACCTAGGGTGAGCAAAATAACTATTCGCAAAGAGATTTGGTTTAGTTGTTTTGTGAACAAATCAAACCTGATTTAAAAGCTGATTTAGACTTTAGGATTCGCAAAGAGATTTGGAATTCCTAGGATTTAGATTTAGATAGTTTTCGCAACGAGAGTTGGTTAATTATATCTTAGTGATTTGAGTTCAAGAACCGCGTTAAATCAGAATCCTGACTAGTTAGTTTATCTGCATTCATTGATTTCCTGAGAAATACCATGAACCTATCTTTCTCCAATCGAATTTATAACCGTTTTAATTTACGTTCTGTTTTCAATATCATTGATCGCTTAGTTTAATTCTCACCTATATAATCTATTATGTGTTTCTGTGAGTCCTTGTGTTCGACCCCTACTTTACTGCAACTATTGCTTAGTACTTTTAGGGTATTAATTTGAGCATATCAAATTTGGTGCCGTTGCCGGGGACTCAATCCGCCATTAGATTTTACTCTGAGAATTTCGACTAAGCTCGTCGGTATCGGTCGATACGCGTCGTTCTCTTTTTGTTGATATCGATCGACACCACCCAGTGTCGGTCGATACTCATCGTGTTACCAAGTTACTTACGTTTTTGCTTTTGTTTTCAGGTGTATGCCTAATCGCTAAACCAGAGGGAACAAGAGTACTCAGCTAATTGATCTGTCACTTGAGCAGCTTGCACTTTTGGAACGCACAAACAGAAGAGCAAAGAAGCCATCAAGGATGAACAACAATCAAGTGGAGTTGGTTCAAGATGAAGCTGGTGCTTACAGAGACCAAGAGGGTCGTTTGTGCAATGAGAGAGGACAACGTCTGGATGGAGAGGGGAACATCATTCCACCTGCTCCTGTTATCGTTGGGAATGTCGCTGGGAACACGAACGCTGTGAATGCTGTGGTTAATCATGGTAGAACGATTGGTGAGTACAACAGACCTGATCAGTTCTACGCAAATCGATCAGAGATTCGTCCTCCTGCTTTTCAGAGGAATGACTTTGAGCTGAAACATGCATACTACACTCTTGTGGGTCAGCACCCTTTTCATGGTCTTTCCAATGAACATCCCATGGACCATATTGAGAGGTTTGAGGATTTGGTCATTAGCATCAAGATCAATGGAGTGTCCTATGATTACCTCTTCTGCAAGCTCTTCCCATACTCTCTTGGTGGAGATGCAACTTACTGGCTGAAACAGTTACCTCCTGGATCTTTGACTACATGGGAAGAGACTAAGAATGCTTTCTTGAACAACTTCTATGATGATGCACGATACGAGGATCTGAGGAACAAGATATCCCAATTTTCTCAAGGACCTGCTGAGTCGTTCAAGGCTGCTTGGACGAGATTCAGATCGTATCAGAGAGATTGTCCACATCATGGATACTCTGATGTTCAGCTAATGGGTTTCTTCTTCAGGGGAATAGATTGGAGGTACCAGATGACTTTGGATGGTTCGAGCAATGGAAACTTCAACACCAGGTATCCTGATGATGCCTATGTACTGATTGAGAACTTGGCGTCTAGCAATAGCACCAAGAATGCTGATGAAGAGCGGAAGAAGCTAGCTGGTAGCATGAATGGTTCACAAATTGCTGATGTTCAAGCCAAGTTGGATTCTATGCACAATCTTCTGATGGGCAAGACAACGAAAGCTGTTCACTTTGCTGAAGATGTCGAGGTATTCAACGAGGATGAAGTAGAGGATGTTAACTACATTGGTGGTTCTGGTTTTCAAGGTCAAAGGAATCAATTCAACAACAACCGAAACTTCAACAACAACTCTCAGCAAGGAGGTTCGAATCAGTTTGGCCAGAAGTCATCTCAAAACAGTGGGTATACCAGGAACTATGGAAATTCATCTTATCAGCCCATACCTGCTAAGCTTCCAGACAGCAAGATCGAGTCTATGTTTGAACAGCTGGTTGAAGGACAGCATCAGCTCACAGTGAATCTCAATGGAAAGATAGATGATGTGTACAAGGATATGAGTGGAAGGATCGATGCCCTCGATACTCATCAAAAGATGTTGGAAACGCAAGTAGCTCAGACTGCAGCAGCTGTCAAGGGAAAGACGACTCAGGCTCAGAACGAATACGTCAATGCGATCACCTTGCGAGGTGCATAAAATCTCGAAAACCTTGTAGAAGGTGATTCCAAACCTGATTCATCAGTATCGATCGACACCACTGCTGACATCGATCGATACCAACCCGAAGAACCGACACATGAACCTTGTGTCGATCGACACCAACCTTGTATCGATCGACACCCCTCGCAGGTTGAACCAGAGATCGTGAAGAAACCAGAGATGATTAAGGAACGTGTCTACAAGCCTAAAGTACCATATCCTCGATCACCCAGACACCTCAGAGACCCCATTTCTCCAAAGCAGCTGCTTGGCTTTGAGAAGATGGTACGAAGAATTCCACACACACTGGCTTTTGAAGAAGCTCTAGAGTACCGCCCTCTGCTGAGTCACTTCCGAGATTGTAGAGAAACTGAGGACGAGATTAAGGCACTCTTCATCAAGGTCAGAAGTACACCGCCTCCACTGAAGCAGTTGACTAAGAATGAAGACCCAGGAAAATTTTCAGTTCCATGCTCTATCTCCAGAGTTGAATTCAAAGAATCTCTGGTTGATTCAGGGTCTAGCGTCAATGTGATGTCAAGGGCACTTGCAGAGAAGCTGGAAATCGACGACATAAGGTCTACTCAGATGGCTCTCACATTCGCGAACTCTTCCACATCGGCTCCATACGGTACGATCCCTGATTTGATGGTTAAAGTAGGAGACTGTCTGGTTCCTACCGACTTTCAGGTTGTAGAGATGCATGCAAGGTCTAGCACGCCTTTGATTCTTGGAAGACCGTTCATGGCTACGGCTGGTGCAGTTATGGACACGCCCAGTAAGAGAATCTCGTTCTCATACATTGATGAACATGTCTCCTACGAAGCCATCCCCTCTGGAAGAGCTCCCACACAGATATCTTGCATCCCTGTTGGTGCAGGAGAAACATTGATGGTTGATCTTTTGGAAGAGCCTAATGATGAGCTAAGTGTCATAGAAGTTATGGATCGTCCTCCTATCATCACCAAGAAAGCAATCAAAAAGACTAAGGCAAAGAATGAGGTGAAGAATAGAAGAGTCGAGAGTGCTACACATGTAACCTTAATCCCTCAGAAGTGCGATAGAGATTCGATCGAATATAAGGTGAAATGCAAAGGAACCTCAAGACCATTTTCTAAGGCTAGAATTCTTCTTACTCCGGAGCTGAAGGAGAAAGGACAAGAGGTTGTGGTGAACATGTTGCACAGAACTCTGAACCTGGAGATGTCAAGTTGTGGAGCCTGTTTTGCTGCAAGCTATCATTCTTATCTGGACTGATTGTCCGTAAAGTCAAGCTCGTGACGTAAAACAAGCGCTGAGTGGGAGGCAACCCACTGGTAAGTCTGTACATATGAGTCTTTTATTTTTCTTATTTTTGGTTTTGTGTCTTGTGTCTTAACGTGAAGCAGATTTAGAGGAGGAGTGTCGACCGACACCAGTCCGTGTCGATCGATACCACGCGGAGAAAGAGCAGGAATTGGCCAACAAGTGTCGACCGATACTATGCGGTGTCGATCGACACCGTGCGGGCATGTAAGTTTTCTTTTAAAACCCTCGGGTTTTTTCCCTCTTCTTTCTTCTCCATCGATCGATACCCCCTCTTTCTTCCTCTCAAATCGCATCTCTCTCGTTTTTTCACCGATTTTTGTGATTTAAGTGCCTAGATTCATTGGATTTTCATCCTCTACCTCTTTCTAGCATTTGTTTCCTCAATCAGCAAAGGTATGTATTCGAAATTCCACCTTTTCAATCCGATTTTTAGGTTTGATGTTTGTGAGATTCTACTCCTTAGCACTTGTTTTTCTTAACAATGGTCATTTGATGAGATGCTCTAGAGTAGTTTCGCACCTTGCCTTACATTCAATTCCCCTTAATTCTGACTCTTGGACAATTTGGATTGTGGAACTCGATGAACTGGAATTGGCTAGGGTGTCGATCGATACCCTCCAGTATCGATCGACACCATTCGTGTCTGACGATAACAATTTGCTGTGATTGCTAAGAGGTGTTGGATTTATGCTGTGTCTTTCTGTCTTTGTTTGCAGATGACATCTAGGCCAGAGAGAGCACGAACTTCGGACGCATCGGGCTCTAATCCATCTGCTCCTAATATTTCTGTGGCCCCACGCAGAGGTCCTTGGCCTAAGCTGAACGAGAAGGCCAGGATCCCTTGTCATCGCGATTGGAATGGGACGGAGAAGGAGGTTGCGCTGAGTGATGACAGCACATACAGACCTATCTTGGAGCAGGGCGATGATTATGACAAACTGCACTATAACGCGTGGTTGAGAATTGTTATAGAGCCTACTCGGTTTGTTGACGGGGTCTCCATGCGTCGCTTGGGCCTTGACACAAAGCTGTCCCGTCTGCTTGCGAATATTGGTCTTGGTCGGATGGCCACTCAGCAGTATGATCTTTATCCGGACTTAGTTCGTCAGTTCATGGCGACAGTTCGCGTTTACTACCAGGACGAGGTTCTCCGGGATGCACAGGAGGGGTACTCTTACCTTTATGGCTTGTGGAGTGAGGTACATGTTACCACTCCCTGATCTCTGTGACATCTACGGTTTTCCGCGGGATTGCAGGAGAGTTACTCTTCTCGTGCAGCATCGTGACATGCATACATTTTGGGAGCATTTCAGGAATGGTGCTTATTACTCTAAGGAGTCCACTTAGATGGATATACGACACCCGATCCTGCGCTGTTTGGTTAGGATCCTGAGCACCACTCTTTTGTGCAAGATGGAACCCAACAAGATGGGGTGTCCGAGCTTCTACTTCTGTGTCTGGCTATCAGAGACATTATTCATGAGGAGGATTTTGCATGGCCTGAGCTTACAGAGGTCAACCTTGGCGTTGTATTTGCGCATCATTTGGTCTATTTGAAGACCAAACCATTCATAGGCACGAGCACGAAGACAGAGACAGTTGGTAGTCTTTTCACTCCTATCTTCCAACACCTCGGGATCAGTACTACGAGATGCTCGATAGTAACTATGCGTCGGTTTATGGATGAGAGCCATCTTAAGAACCTTAAGTGGTTGAAGCCCGAGAGGCGTTGGTTCTTCACTACATCTATAGGAGATTTTCAGGTGTCGCTCCCTAACGACGAGCTGACAGACATTTTCGAGGATCCTTCTCAGCTTCGTTTCAAGCCTCCACCACACCTGTTGATTCGCGCACCTGCGACTAGACGACGAGCTCCTGCGCCCTCACCTGCTGCTGCTGACATTCCATCTACTTCACGCCAGGAAGGACGAGCCCAGCGATCGCGAGCAGCGACTTCTTCAATCCATGCACCATCATTTCCTTCTCCTTCGGAACTTCCGATGGAGCCAGCTGCTTTTCAGAGGGTGATGATAGAGAGTATGCGGAGCATCTGGATTGCTATTTCTCGCTGCCGCTGCATGACCGACACAGACGATGTTCCTTCGTCTCAGCCTAGAACCTCGCAGACTCCGGTTGATCCTTCTCCCGCTGATGATCCTGATGCTGATGCCGATTCCGAGGCGACAGAGGATTAGTCCTCTTTCTATCTGATTTTCACGTTTGTTTTTCTTTTTCTTTTCCCTTTTCTTTTTATTTTCGTTTGAACTTGTGTGTCTTTTATGTTTTTGGATATGTGGATTATGCTTCTATGATATTTTGTTGCACCTAATTTGTGTTTGAGTGGTCTAACAGTGCTTACATTTAACACCTGGATCGTTTGACACACTTTTGGAGCTACATCTGACCTTAGACGATTGAATACGAAATCGCCTGACTATCGCTCGATACCCTGTTGTTATCGGTCGACACCCTACGCGAATGCGAAAAGTTCATCGTATCGACTTAAGCCTAGTATCGCTCGATACCAAGCCGTGTGTCGGTCGATACTCGATGTTCCAGCATGGTAAATTCTTGTTTTTCACAATCCTACTTGGTTCTTTTGTTTTCTTTCACCAACTCTAGGCTAAATACCACTGGGAACAGTGTTGTTCAAGTCTGGGGGAGGTAGTCGCTGATATTGTTTTTGTTTTTCTTAGAGTCAGTCGTTTTTGAGTCAAAAATCAGTTTTATTGAGTCAAAACTTTGTTGGAGACTGTGATCTTTTTCTTGAATATATTGATCTGACCTTGCTTCTAAGTGATCATTGCTACAGAATCAGTTCTAGATCGACTAATGAAAAATCCAAAGGCTGACCAGTTAACTAGAAGACACTCATGTTTCCAGCAAAGTTCTTTAAAGCCTGAGCCAAATTTTTGCACTTCATCAATGTGGTTAGTATCCATAGAGCTTGATTCATCATTCGTATCTGACAAAGGAACGCATGTGTTTGAATGAATGGTATTTCCCTCCCTGTTACAAGTTAATTAATAAGATGCATTAAAAGATGAGATGATTTTCTTTTGAGTAGAGGGTTAGGAAAATTTCCAACGATCCCATTATTCTACTTCAGAGGAGATGATCACACAAAGGTAGAAGTGAGGTTAGGAAAATTTCCTGTGATACCATTATTCGCCTACACCTTTGATTACTTTTCAGGGAAGAACCGGGGATTCGATGGCAAACACCATCAATACTCGCGTCTCGAAACATAATAAGAAATAAGTCTGGGGGAGAGAAATAATACCA
>PKML01068623.1:86281-104428 GCA_002933935.1 Eutrema yunnanense | reverse complement strand
ATTTTGAACAAACTAGTGATGGCCGATTTATCTATTTTGAACATACTAGTGATGGCCGATTTATGTACGTTATTTTAGCAAGTGATGCGCATGATGGCTGACTTATTCATTTTGAAGAAACTAGTGATGGCCGATTTATAAATAAAGTCGAAACTAATAGTGGCCGATTTATAACGTTACATAAACAACTTGTACAAAATAACCATCACCACAACACACAACCATGTTCTTCAAACCCCTTAGCTCCATTTTGCAATCGTCTATCTCCTTTTCAAAACTTCTTAACTCTTTCTCAAAACCACATACCACTGCTTCACAAGTCCGAGTCTCCATTTTTAGAGTCTCGATTTCAGAGTTACAGGCTTGTAATCCCTTTTCGAAGGTGAATGAAGCACTTTCAAGATCATCAATCTTCGATTTCATATCCTCAATCTCTTCAACCATTGATTCGTCCGTCCATTTGAACAAGTGATAACGATTCTTCTACACCATATACACAATAATATAAACACTAAATCGAAACCAATTGCATCATTATAAACACTAAATCGAAACCAATTGCATCATTACCTCATCTCCAAATCGACAAGTATGAAATTGTCTTCCTGGGTTCGTCACCGTTTTTGATGTAAGCAATCTACAACGTTCACCACATCTACAGTGCGTCGGGAACCCTCTTCCTTGATCACCCATGCTCACAATTTCCGAATTCGAATCGACTCGTCTTTTTCTCGCTCTAAATTCCCCAAACTCTCAAACCCGGTGTCAGAGTGATCTAGAACCCTAATATAAGTTTTTTCCCCCAAATGACCAAAACGACGTCGCTTTCCAACACATTCATACAACTTTATGGCCGATTTGTCATCTATTATGGCCGACTTATGATACAAGTATTTTTGGGGTTTACGAATTCAAGAATTAAAACATATAATGTATGATTTAGGGTTTACGAATTCAAATATGTAATGTAGAATTACGAATTCAAACATATAATGAAGATGATATCCCTAAGAATAAACATACAAAAATTATAAATCTTACAAATATAACCCATTGTTGAAGACATGGTAAGGATTATGTTGTTACTATATAGATAAAGATTTTGACTTGGTTTAGGTTTTGAGATGAACATGATAAGAATAAACATACAAGAAGTGTAAATCTTACATATATAACCCATTGTTGATGTAAGACTTAAAATTACTAAATATTGAAATAAAATTATTAATTAAACCTTGAAACACAGATTTGAGGTGTGGCTGATTTACAACTGACCAATTTGAGGTATGACTGATTTACAAACCATATTAAACACCGTAATGGCTGATTTATAAACCATACCAGACACTGTTGTGGCTGATTTACGAGAGAAACATATGGATGCACGCGGTGTCTCGGGATTACAAAAAGTTTAGGTGGGGAACCTCAATTTCGTCGATATTAACACCCAAATTGAATTCTGATTCAAATCGTTTGAAAATTCAAATTTTTTTGTTTTTGTTTTGTCTTTCGTTTTATAAATTCAAATTTTTCATCTTTTTGGTTTCCAACACATTCATACAACTTCATGGCCGATTTATTATCTATTATGGCCGACTTATCAAACAAATATTTTTGAATTTATGGGATTACGAGTTTTACATTGAATTAGGGGATTTGTTTTGTTATCTATGATAACATAGTTACTACAAAACAAGTAATGTAGGGTTTAGGGTTTAAGTCTAATATAGTTAGTCATATAGATAAGACATGGTAAGGATTATGTTGTTACTATATATATAAAGATTTTGACATGGTTTAGGTTTTGAGATGAACATGATATCCCTAAGAATAAACATACAAAAATTGTAAATCTTACAAATATAACCTATTGTTGAAGACATGGTAAGGATTATGTTGTTACTATATATATAAAGATTTTGACTTGGTTTAGGTTTTCAGATGAACATGATAAGAATAAACATACAAGAAGTGTAAATCTTACATATATAACCCATTGTTGATGTAAGACTTAAAATTACTAAATATTGAAATAAAATTATTAATTAAACCTTGAAACACATATTTGAGGTGTGGCTGATTTACAACTGACCAATTTGAGGTATGGCTGATTTACGAACCATATTAAACACCGTAATGGCTGATTTATAAACCATACCCGACATTGTTGTGGCTGATTTATGAGAGAAACATAGGGATGCACGCGGTGTCTCGAGATTACAAAAATTTTAGGTGGGGAACCTCAATTTCGTCGATATTAACATCCAAATTGAATTATAATTCAAATCGTTTGAAAATTCAATTTTTTTTGTTTTTTTTTGTCGTTCGTTTTATAAAATTAAAATTTTTCATCTTTTTGGTTTCCAACACCTTCATACAACTTCATGGCCGATTTATTATCTATTATGGCCGACTTATTAAACACCGTAATGGCTGATTTATAAACCATACCAGACACTGTTGTGGCTGATTTACGAGAGAAACATGATATTGCACACCGTTAAGTTTACACCGTCCTTTATGGCCGATTTGTCATCTACCAATCATTGTTAAGTTTTACAAGTTTTCGCATTATGCCCACCCTGATTACAACGAGAACAAGTGTGTTGTTTTCTGGGGCGTTTCTTCTCACTTGCCTTTTCCAAACATGATTTAAATCTTGAGTTCTTAGGTCTTCCAGGTTGTTGACGAACAACTGGGGGCATGCACACTTGTTCAGCTACATGTTCTGGAATACGGAGCGCCGAATCTACAGGCATAACTGAAGCAGCATAGGCGTTAACCAAATAATCCCGGTAATAGTATGGGTTACACAGTGAGATACGAGAAACATTCCTCGTCTCGGCACCTGCGATTGCATGTACGCAGAGTAATTTCTCGATGTCGAAACGACGGCAAGTGCATCTTTTCGCATCCAAATTCACAACATGCAACGATGATCCGCATGTAACTTGTACATGATAATAATCAATCATTTGTACAGCCGCAAGTTTGGCACCACTCACACGGACCTGTTATCAAGATTTTTTTATTAAATCTCGGCTTGTACAAATGAAAAGAATCAATCATCTATTTAACGTAATTACCTCCAACAATTTTTCAACACCACGGGTAAGCGTTGTTTTCATCGTCCTTGCATCTTCTCGCCGCTCAGCAAACCATCTCATCATCATTGACCTTATCGATTCTAAGAGTCGAACAATTGGGAAACTTCTAGCATGTGAAAGAACTTTGTTCATTGATTCCGCTATATTTGTTGTCGTCAAATTATATCTATCGCCCGGGAAATAAACACGTGACCACATTCTAACATTCGCTCTTTGGAGGTAGCCATGAAGTTCAGGATTACACGCTTCAATCTCATCGAAGACCTCATCAAATTCAGCTCTTCTATAACACTTTGCAGCTTTCTTCACCATACGGAACAAACATCCACCTTTGAACCGTACCAAAATGTTCTTATATAAATGGTACGTGCAAATTCCACGAGCCGCCAACGGATACACATTCTCAATTGCTTTCCCAATTGACTTATGCTTATCCGAGATGATCGCAAGACCCTTATCGTCTGGAATAACATTTAAGTTGCGTAAAAAACCATTGCCAAGAATCATCATTTTCAGTGTTAACCACACCGAACGCTATTGGGAAAATCTGAAAATTACCATCCTGAGTTGTTGCTGTAAGTAGCGTCCCTTTGTATTTTCCATGGAGAAATGTACCATCGAGAACGACTACTTTACGCATAAAAGCAAATCCATTCAAGGTCGCACCAAATGCAATGAACAAATACTTGAATCTTCCACAATCATCAATATGAAGACGCGTAACTGTACCCGGATTTGCCCTTTTTATCATGTGAAGGTACGAAGGTAAATCTTCAAACCCCTTCTCAGGAGTCCCCAAATTGATCTGTCTTGCACATCTTAACGTCTTATGGCTCTTCCAGTAATCCATCTATAATCATAAAAAAAATCAGTTATAAGTCAGCCGCATTGTATATTTAAGTCAGCCGCATCGTACATATAAGTCAGCCGCATCGTACATATAAGTCAGCCGCATCGTACATTTAAGTCAGCCACTTAGTACTAATAAATCAGCCGCTTCGTACTAATAAATCAGCTGAAATTGAATGTATTACCTTGATACCAAAATTCTTATTGATAGCTACTCTGACATGTCTAGGTAGAACTGACGGATCAATGTCGCCGAGAAAATCCCTGTATAAGAGTCCCAAAATATCCGGTGTTGCTTGTCGGGATAGATTAGAACGCTCAGTTACAGAACATGTGTGTTCTGAATCGTAGATACGAACATAGAATTCTGGGGATTTTCCTTTTGTAGAAGCACGAACTCTCCAGCTACATCCATTTACCCAACACCGAACAATGAGCGTTTCTGCATTCGATATTGGTACATCAAAATCAAATTGATCCCTCAGTGTAAGAAGTTTCAGTCGTATCTCTAGATCTTTTTTTGTCTCGTATCGCTGGCCTACAACGATATTTAGAGACTTCATCTCAAACTTGAGAAACTCACCAGATCCTTTCGATTCGTTCATCGCAATATTCTGAGGTCTCTTCTTAGGAGGCAACGTCGGTGAATCTTCATCTTCTTTTCGAGGCTTCCCATATAAACTAAAGTTATCATCATCGGATGATGCACCATCCGGGTCGTCAATCATATCAAATCTGCTGTCAAATTCGCCATCTTCTTCATCTTCAACTTTGTCTTCGTCCTCGCATATATCCATAGATTTTCCTCGATTACACACATCTTCTTCATCTTCAACTTTGTCTTTGTAAACACAATCATCTTCATAACTCCCAATATATTCTTCTTTAAATTCCTCTGTAAATTCCTCTTTTGAGATATGACTGAATGGCCGTTTCATCTTGTCCACCGCTTTGTCCTTCTGAATAACTTCGCAATCCTCATTCTCTATAACTTCTACACAAAGACGTAGCTGATCGCTTTTCCTTAGCGTTTGAAAACCTAGAAATTGTCGAGAATTACAGACATAAACCGGTGGAGTATCATGCGACATTTGTTTTCAAAATCTTGTTGGAGAACATGTAGCTCAGCTGAATCTTACAGCTTTGCGACTCCAACCCATAATCCTCCATTATCATATCCACAAGATTGTTGTAGGTTGTCTCTTCGTTAACTTGTAGAACTCTACACCCTCTCTTGTCGGCATTGAATACATATCGATTTTT
Source organism: Eutrema yunnanense (assembly GCA_002933935.1). Lineage (NCBI taxonomy): Eukaryota > Viridiplantae > Streptophyta > Magnoliopsida > Brassicales > Brassicaceae > Eutrema > Eutrema yunnanense. The sequence continues at coordinate 99,209 of PKML01068623.1, read as the reverse complement.
GAGAACCCATGTACCGCAAACAATTATTATCGAATCCATCCTCTCCGAAATTTAGTTTTGGTATAAAGATCGAAAATATTGTAGAATGATGAAGAATGGAGAAGATGAAGAACAACGACGAAGAAAATGGCTGACAGCGGCTAAACCGCGGCTAAACCTAATAATGTATGTTTTCATAGCTGATGTGTAATCTTTATTTTGCTGACATGGAAACATGCCATCAAACGAACTTATAAATCAGTCATCAAACAAAACTATAAGTCTGTCGCCACTAAAATACTATTTAAGTAATTAATAAAGTTTCCTGTAATCAGCCATCAAAACACATAAATCAGGTGGAAAACATAAGTCAGCCGCTACATCATATAAGTCAGTCGTCAATAGCATACTATTACAGTAATTAATCTTTCGCTAATTAGTCAGCCGTAATTAGGCCGACTTTTAAGTAAATCGGTCTTATTACGGCTGATTTAAGATAAGTCAGCCACAATTAACCCGCATAAGTATGCCGTTGCTAAATAAATCAGCCAAATATTTCAGCCGGATTTACGATAAATCAGCCGGACAACAATAAGTCGGCCATGTCATAGCAATAAGTCGGCCGTCCGAATATAAATCAGCCGTGTCGTGTACTCCTAAGTCAGCCGAAAATTCATAAGTCGGTCGAGGTTCATATAAGTCTGCCGTAACATTTGGCTGACTTATGAATATAAATCAGCCGACCAACTAATAAGTCAGCCGTTCTTTTAAATCAGCCGCTCGTCCTGTAAGTCGGCCGTCACTACAGCGAGAAATTTTTGCGGCAGATTTTCATAATACACGTAGGCAGTTTTTATGCCACGTAGGCGTCGCGCCTGTTTTTCGCTGATGTGGAAAAAAAAAAGTAATGGCATTTCTGTAATTACGTTTTTGTTATCAAATTCTTAGAAGGGCATCATGGGTATGAAAAACATTTCAGTAATAAAAAAGAGTTGTTGATTAGTCTAGTCATTTTACCTAATTTCTATGCTATTTAAGTAACTCTCCCTTAATTATATCTTAGTGATTTGAGTTCAAGAACAGCGCTAAATCTGAATCCTGACTAGTTAGTTTATCTGCATTCATTGATTTCCTGAGAAATACAATGAACCTATCTTTCTCCAATCAAATTTACAACCGTTTTAATTTACGTTTTGTTTTCAATATCATTGATCGCTTAGCTTAATTCTCACCTATATAATCTATTGTGTGTTTCTGTGAGTCCTTGTATTCGACCCCTACTTTACTGCAACTACTGCTTAGTACTTTTAGGGTATTAATTTGAGCATATCACGGTGCGGGAACGTTAATTAGTTTATTTCGATTTGGTGTTTGTTACGTTTTATATGACCGGAGTTATTTTTTTGGGGTGTTACTTTTTAATTTGTTTATTTTCAATTTCTAAGATATTAAGATTTCAAACATGCTTTTACGTTCGTAGTTAGGTCGAGTACTGTTTTGCTTTGTTACGATGTTGTTAGTGTTTTCTTTGTGATTTCCAATGTCTTTTGTAGATTTTTTTCTTTTTCTTCGCTTGTCTTTTAGCTTGGTTTTGAGTGTTATTTGTTGTTCTTCGTTGCTTATTGATCATGGAATTTTGTTTTTTGCTTTGCAGGTGGATCTAACTCCGTCGATTTTTGTCCGGTGTATGCTTTTTCTTTTTCTTAGCTTGCCTTTTAGCTTGGTTTTCAGTGTTGTTCATTGTTCTCTGTTGCTTATTGATCAAAAAAAAATTCTTTTTGCTTTGTAGGTGGATCTAACTCTTGGGATATTGGACCGGTGTAAATGTATGTGTCGCTCTTGTACTTTTGAGGTATAAGTTTCTTCTGTATCATGTTAGCAGGTTTGAGAGTTTTGCGTTTACTTTGTTTTGCTTTGGTATCTTTGGTGTTTTCTTAGCTTGCCTTTTAGATGAATATGGAATGATGTTATGTTTTTTTTCAAGGAATGTCGTGCAGCTTGTGTAGGGCAAGGTGTGAAAACAGAAATTCGAGTTGGTTATTTAAAAGACGACTATGATGTGTAGACTACATTTGAGGATGATAATTAATAATGTTCTGATGTAGTAGGTATGCTAAGGAACATAATCAATGCTGCAGCTTTCCTTTTTCTTTTTTTCCCCCATACAATGTGACTTATTCGTTCTTATGTTGAATTTAGTTGAGCAAAACTCTTTTTGATGAATACGTATCATGTAAGAAGAGAAATAAACCATTCGAAGGATTGGGATTGGAACACATGAACAATTGTCGCCCTTTATTGCCAGCTCAACTCACATCTTCTACTCTCAAATGCAGCCAGTTCCATGTCATATAGTGTGGACCAAGTCCTTTCTTTTGACTTGGTCCAACGGGCTGATGCGATGAGTTCCTCCGGAAGCAAGACAGGAGGAACTACATCGACAAGAGCTATGTTGATCTTTATGTGTTTATGGGTTCTCTTACTCTCTGTTAGCTTCAAAATAGGAACAATGGTCTATGCTCGGTGATAGCATCAAAAGTTGAATCATCTCAAGAAATTAAAGCTTTTTCAGTGTTTGTACCTCTCCAATTATATATATGCTTTACCTTGGCAGTGCTTTGGTGCCCAATATTTTATTTTCTCTTTCGAGGGTTTTTGTGTAGTTTGAATTCTCTTTACAATTTCTAGCTTGTGCTTCTAGAAATAAGAACATAACAACTTTTTATTTATTTTACGACGGTCATCATTTGATCCTTGCACTTTGTTAGTTTGAAACATTGGTTTTAAACGTTTCAGACTGAAATGATATTATCAGCAACAAAATAAATTTGTAATTTCTCCAATAAATATGGGGAAAGAAAAAGCATTCATAACAAACAAATTGATTCTGAATCTTTGTAAGAACGAACTTATATCCCACACTCTCTCACTCTCAAAAATAGTATTATAAACCAATGTCTGATTCTATCTCTCGAACGCTGAGCTTTCTTCAAATGTATGTACATGAAAGAAAATAGTTACAAAGGAGAGGTGCATGCAGAGTGTTAACTGCAAAATCGTGTTAAAAAAGAGAAAACATAATTCTAGAAGCACAAAAATGCATTTACCAGTACTGTTATCACCGCCCCCAACTATATACCAGTTTTGGTCAATGGTTATTCCAGCATGTCCTACCCAAGGAGTTACAACATCTCCCTGAACATGAGGCTGTGACCACTCCATATGCCATGAGTGTAAGAAATTCATCAGAATATGATGAAAATGGCATAGAAAATTCAAAAGAAATGTTCTTACAGTTTGCAAGTCAATGATATGAAGATAACTGAAGAAGATCGAATAAGAACAACCCCCAAAAATCAAGAGGTAACGATCGGAATGTGTAGCAGTTGTGTGATCAAATCTGGGAGTTGGGCGTGTCTGACTATCTGGTCCAATCCGTATAGGATTGGAACACATGAACAGTTTTCGCCCTTTATTGTCGTTGAACTCATAACATGAGCCCCTGGGACCAACTCCTCGCATCAGCCTGTTGGACCAAGTCGAAAGATTAGTCAAGAAACCATGGAGCTCCTTGTGATTGTATATACACTTATGCAAAGGGATTGTTTACCGAAGCTCTGGAAATTAATACTTATTATAAAATCTAGGTATATCATGTGCTCAAATAAAAGTAAATTATGTATATTTTGGGATTGTTTACCTACGCTCTGAAAATTAATACTTATTATACAATCAAATGTATGTTTATAAGATATGTGAAAGTAAACGAATAAGAAGACAAAGATGAGAGAAAGAAAACCCCAAAGAGTAAGAATTTTGAAAAGACAAAGACGATGAAGAATGAAAGTAAACGAATAAGAAGACAAAGACGAGAGAAATAAAACCCCGAAGAGTAAGGATTTTGAAAAGACAAAGACGATGAAGAATGAGAGGGAAGAAGAAGATGAAGAAAAACTAAAAGAAAAAAAATAAATAGAAGAAGTCGGAGGAGACGAAGACGATGAGGAAGTGAAAGAAAACTCAATTCCAAAAAAATAATAAGTGGAAGAAAAATAAGAAAAAGAAAAAAAGAAGTAGAAGACGAAGAAAAAAATATAAATTGAAAGATAAAGAAGAAGACGAAGCCTATGACAAAGAAGTCGAAAAAGATGAGAAAGAAGACAAAAAGAAGTCGAATAAAACCCTGGAGAATAAGAAGAAGATGGGCTGGCCGAAATAGTGAAGAATAACAAGGATAAAAAGATGAGGATGTTGGAGTTGAAGACAAAAGCCGGTAGAAGAAGAAGAAAAAACGAAAGATGAATAAAACCAAAAATGAAGAAGACAAAGTTGAAGAATGTGAAGATGAGAAAGATAAGACAAACAATACCAAGGAGAAGTAAGAAGAAGAGGATGAAGAAGGCTAATAAAAACCGAAAGAAGAAGAATAAGAACTCAGATAATACAAAGATGATGAAGAAGAAGTCAAATGCGATGAAAAAAAAGTAGGAAAATACGAGTAAAAAAAACCAAAAGAAAAAGAAGAGGAAGAAGAGGAAGAAGAATAAGACAATGCAAAAGCGGAAGAAGAAGAAGAAGACACAACAGAAGAGGAAGAAGAAGTAAGACCTTGGTGAAGATGAAAGAAAATGATGAGGAATAAGAAAATTAAAAGATATATAAGAGGAAGAAGAAGACAAAGAAGAAAAAGTTGAAGTTGAAGACGATGAAGAAGAAGAAGGAAAAGACGAAGAAAAGAAAAATAAAAATCAGAAGAATAATAAGAATAAGAATAATAATAATAAGTGGGAAAATATGAAGACGTTAAAAATACGAAGACGTTAAAGGATAAGAAGGATAACAAGATAAAGAATTTGGAGAAGAAAAATCGTAAGAAGAAGAAAAAGAAGTCAAAGGCGTTGAGGTGGCAGAAGGAAGAAGAAGACGAATAAAAAGCGGAAAAAGAAGAAGAAGTCGGAGAATAAGAAGTCGAAGACGATGAAAAAGAATACAAAAAATACGAAAGAAGAAGAAGAAGACAAATCAGAAGAGGAAGAAGGAGTAGAAGTCGAAGACGATGAAGAATAGGAAAGAAAAGATGCGGGATAAGAAAATCGAAAGATAAATAATAGGAAGCAGAAGAAAAATAAGTCGAAGACGATGAAAAAGAAAAAGGAAAGGATGAGAAAGAAGCAAAACTGAAAGATGGATAAGAGAGAGAAGAGGAAGAAGAAGAAGAAGAAGGAAAAGACGAGGAAGAAGACTAAAGAAAAGAAAATTAAAAATCAGAATAACAAAAATTAGGACAAGACGAATATGTTGAAGAATATGAAGGATAAGAAGATGAAAAATTTGGAGAAAAAAACCGAAAAAGAGGAAGAAGAAAAAAAAGGTGTTGAAATGGGAGAAAGAAGCAGACGACTAAAAACGAGAGGAAAAAAAAAAAAAGAAGTCGAAGACCATGAAAAAAATAAGGAACATACGAAGAAGAAAAAAACTAAAAGATAAAGAAGAAGTAAGAAGAATCAAACAAATCAAAAAAAGAAGAAGAAAAAGAAGTGGAAGAACAAATAGAAGTTGAAGACGGTGAAGAAAATGAAAGAAAAGATGAGGAGGAGGAGGAGGAATATCTAATACAATCAGAGCTAAACTACAACGAATATTCCTTTTTATTATTATTAATTTGTTTGGAATTACTAAAGTATTCCAAGAGCAAGAAGAAGAAGAAACCAAAGGAGAGAAAAAGAAAAATAATAAAATCTAGAAACTTTGGCTACAAGTTGCCAGGTGCAAATTACAACCGTATAAGTTGGCTGCGTGGTTTGGATTTAGTCACGACGGAGTATTTTCATTGAGCACATTTCATTGATAAAGAAAGATGGTTTGGACATGGTGGTATTGTGTACTTTTATAGTCGCCAAGTTTTGGACGACATTAATTTGATGTTGAAGATTTCCTTCATTCTTTTATTAGAATAGTCAAAAGTAAAAAAAATTAATTAAAATTTTACCTATTTTGATCTAAATTACTTTCAAAATATAATTTATGACCTTTATATAAGAATTACCAGTACACATGGTGTGATATAATTTGGAGGAGAATATGAATAAGCCGAAGCATACAAAGATGATGAACAAAAAAAGGAAAAGAATGGGAAGGAGAAAAGAAATCAGAACGTTTGCTTCTTCTTTTTTTGGTTTAACGGCTATCTTAGATAATAGATAATAGTTTGTATTTAAGGAAGAGGAGGAAGACGGAAAAGAGTAAAAAGAGGAAGAAGAAGCAAAAGATATCATAACGTTTGCTTTTTCTTTATTTTGGTTTTATGGCTATGTTAGATAATATTTTGGATTTGAATCTATATAAATTTAATTGGCGAGTTAAAGTCGGACATTGACTTTTAAGAAGAAGAAGTTTTTAGAACATTGACTTTCAAGACAATAAACCAAAATTAAGCATATCTAGAGTGTAATTTAAATTATATATGTACCATATACGGAGATCTTTTTTTAAGAAGAAAAAGAAAAACATGTAGATGATTATCGAGGAAGAACTAGATGTGAGATTTGAGGCTATTGATTTCGTGTTGGTGAATAGACAGAGTTTTAGTTTTGTATAAAAGGATTATCCGGTATGGGTGAAATCGTGGAAGAGAAAAGGGCCAAATATACCTTCAAGAAGCAACGATATGATGCTAAATACCGTGATGAACTATACACCAGAGAAACAAATGGTGGTTATAGAATTTGCAAATTCTAGAGATCCGACAGTTTTGGAAACTTCACAATGGGAACCGTTCTACATTTAACTCAAAGGAGGTGGTGAAGGTAATGTGATGATTTTTACCTCTGCTACGCGAAGAGAGACAATTAAACATTAAACACCTAGAAATTTACCAAAACTTCATGTTGGATCTATGAAACTTGCATTGTATTAAAAATTTATTTAGTAGTGAGTTGAATTGTAGAATAAAGAAAGGAATTTTGTGTCTAATGTTAGAAGAAAGAAGAATTTTAGTTCGTCATAATGTGGCATTTCCCATTTTTAGGCTTTTTATGTTATAAGTTCTCATGTTAAGATCAAGACGTTGAAAAAACAAGAATGAGATAATGAATTTGGAGAAGAAGAAAAATAATTGGAAGGAGAAAAAGAAGAATTCGGAGAAGAAAACCATAACATAGAAGACGAAGTGGAATAAGGAAAAGCAATGGAAGAAAAACAAACGGATAAAGCACAAGACGAAGAAAATTGAAAGATGAAGAAGGTAAAGATGAAGAAAGAGACTGGAAAAAACCAGAAGAATAAGAACTTGGAGAAGACAAAGACGATAAAGAAAAACAGAGACAAAGAAGAAGAAGAAAAAGACGGAGAAGATGAAAAACAAAGAGAAGTTCGGAGAAGACAAAGCCGATGAAGAATAATTAAAAAAAAATGAGGAAAATGATGAAGAAAAAAGAAAATAACAACCATAATAAGAATAAGAAGACGTAAGGTTTATGATTTAGGATTTAGGGTATGAACATTGAAAAAGAACATGAAGAATTTGGAGAAGAAAAAATAATCAGAAGAAGAGGAATAAGAAGTCAGAGAAAAAGGAGAAGAAAACTGTAAACAAAAATTAAATTATTCATCCCCGCACAATAATGTATAAAATATATAGTTCATTACATGTATAAACGATATCAACATATATGATATATATTGTTTATGTTTTAAACAATAAAAATTATATTTTGATAAAAAAAATATATTGTCCTATGAGAGCTATAGCATAAACGGTGCAAGATGCACAGTTTGGTATATGTCAAGTTTTCAACATCAAACAGATTTTTGAGATTTACAAAAAATATGAAGATATATATGATCTATTTTTTATGTTTTAATTGATAAAACATATATGATATATATAGGTTACTAGGGCTACCTACCTACTAACCTATATATCTACTATATATATATATATTTTTAGAGAAATAGCAATATCTGACAACAGATAATGCTATAATTAGTTATCTCTCCACATATACTATTCATTATGTACTGTTCATCACCAAAAATCCATTTTACCCCTTTGTTTTCTAACTAATTACAGATTTCTTTCTCTCTCTTCAAAGGTTCTCCGACGAAAGAAGATCAAGAAGAAAAAAAGAAAAGAAGAAGAAGGACGATGCACGATGGAGGATGGTGAAGATTGAGGTGTAGGTTGGTGATAGTGTATGTGAAAATGATGAAGATGGCGAAGGTAGTGATGGCGATAACGACGGGGGTCATAGCGGCGACGACGGTGGTCATAACAGCGACGACGATGGTCACAACGACGATGACGATGGTAACGATTACGATGGCGGATTGGTGATGGTGTCGGTGACAATAACAGTGTCGTTGACGGTGATGGCGACAATGACGAGGGTGGTCTAACGGTGTTCAATTTCATTGACAAGTATTAGTTTTAATTGTTAGCATGTTAACAAGTATCATATATTATTTGTTAGCACGTTAACAATTATCATATATTATTGTTAACACGTTAACAAACAACATATCTTATTGTTAACACGTTAACAAATCTCATATATTATTGTTAGCATGTTAACAATAATATATTATTTGTTAGCACGTTAACAATTATCATATATTATTGTTAACACGTGAACAAACACCATATCTTATTGTTAGCACGTTAACAAATCTCACATATTATTGTTAACAAGTTATAAGTATCAGATATTAGTGTTAACACGTTAACCAAATAGTTATCCATTAAATGTTAACATGTTATCCAATTGTTAACTCATTATCGTATTATTCTATGTCACATGTACATATAGCTGTTATCACGTTAATCAGATAAACTTATTATTATAATTAACACGATAACAATAAGTATCTGATATTAGTGTGTTAACAATAAGATATGGTTTTGCTCTCGTTTTATCTCGCTAACTGAAAGGTTATCTCGCTAGCTGAAAGATTATCTCGTTATTCAAGTTACAAGTATCCGATATTAGTGTTAGCACGTTAACATTTTATAACTTGTTTTTATAATTGTTATCATGTTAATTATGATAACACGATAAACATAAAATTATCGCGATACTAGTGTTGCCGGTGAACAGTGTGGCCGAATCATCTCATCGGAAAAGGAATGTTCAGATCAATGGCAATTTCGTAAATATTTAAAATAAAAAATATATTTCTGAGTTGATTTTTTTTTTTCTCTTTGTAGTTACTTAATTTTTATTTATTCATTACTAGATTACTAGTAATTGGGTCAATTGTTAATATTTACCTCAATCATCCTTTTTTAAAAAACAATTTTTGTGGTGATACAAAAATGTTTTTCTTTATTTTATACTTAAATTTATCTCTAAATATGTTGGCAAAAAAAAATTACAAACTTATCATCTTTTGGTGGGCACTTCAATCGAGAGAAGAAATTGAATTGTTGGATTGATTATGAGGGAAGTTAAAATTGAATAGATGTTTTTTGAGTCTATTTATAACACATTTTTTATGTTTCAGGTTTGACACCATCTCTAATACACTCCACAAGCTCGTAATTACCGCAATCCTCACTGCTGTTATTTTCACGGAGTTAGCGGGAAATAGGAATGACAATGATACACTTCCGGTGGCAAAGTCTCCACCAACTCAAGAGACACCCATCACAAGGCCTAACTGTTGTCTTATATTGTTTGGAGCTCTTTTTTATCTCCTACATTCTTACAAAACTGTATGAAATCTTTATACCATTCTCTTTCTTACCGTACAAGAAATTAGTGGATGAGAATAGCCTTCTCATCGGATGTGCATCACTTGTTGCGGTAGTCTTTATTGTTACATTGAAGCTTACAAAATATGTATTTTTACCGGGTTACGGGGTGGTTTTCGTTGGATGGTTATTGTCTAGATTTGGTATTTGTGTGAACTAGATTTCACACATATCGTAGATCGGTGAAATCCGTTTAAGGTTTAAGAGAATTATTTTTATTAGAATCATAGTTGTGCTTGTGAAGGCTGCCTACGTACCCTAAAAATAGGGATCAAAGTTTGGGACCTTCAACAAAGAACCGTAGCACCATCTTCAGCAAGAACCAGAGCAACATCCACGACTGCTGCATTAGCTGGAGGCAAAATATTTTCGGCTGCAGCAACTTGCTTGAGTAGAGTCGTCTCGTACATAAATTCTACTAATTCGAATCCAAGATCCATGGCTTCTTCAACTACTGTTGTAGCCAATCTAGACTGGTATGAAAAACTGAAGTTTTGACCTATGACATGTGCATCTCGCGCTTTTCTTTTCAATGCTCTGGCTTTGTCTGCTCTATATGGATCCATGAGAGGCGGCGATGATTTGACAGAAGCGCGGTTGAGGCAGCGAGGATTAGACAGAAGCGCGATTGAGAAAGGCGATTAATTAGAGATTTGAGAGAGATGCGATTGAGACTAAAAATGTGTTTGTTGCGATTTGATCTTTGCAATTACTTGATCTAAGTGACTCTAATCGATCAATCTATCTAAGAACACAACGAAATTTTTTACCCAGTTCACCTTGCGGCTACATCTAGGGGAGTTTACGCATTCCTTGCGAATCCACTATCGTGATCCGAATAACCCTAATCGTGGTTTATAGCTCAGCGGAAACTAACTCCTTTACAACTTGATCTTTTGCAGATACAACAAGAAGAAAGAAGCTACCAGATGCGGGAACAATGGAGGTTGCAGATAGAAAAAACAAAGAATCCTAGCTCACGGACTTGAAGAACCCATAACCTCTCTGATTCTCTCTCCCCGAATCTCCTCCAAAAGTATTCTAAAGACGTTTCATGTTAGTATTCATGTAATATATCTCCAGTGCAATTATTGAGCATGACGATATAGTGCCTCTTTGCATGAGAGATATATTAAATGAACACTAACATGAAATCTCTTTAGAATACTAAATCTAGAACAACAACCATCAAACGAAAACCATCATGTAATCCGATAAAAGTACTTATTATTATTACATATTATTTATATGATTTAGTTAGAGAATTTCTGAATGCATCCAACGAGTAGGCATCACTCAGGAGGCATATTTTTTCTTTTGATTCTTCTTTGGTTGAGTAGTGATTATGTGTTGAACCGATAAACCTTGGGTTGATATGAAAATTTGATGTCAAGGGTTGATTTATAATAAAAGGAGAAGATTTCTCTTTTTCCTTAGCCATGAAATTAGTCTCGTAAGCAATTTGTTGACGGTTGATCAAAATTGAATGTTCAAAATTTATGCACAAACCAATTTTTTTTGTTCTTGCTTCTAATCTTTCAAATCTCAGTACCGGCTCTGGATGAAAGCTATAAGTAGTAGATGATGAGATAGAGATGATTGGGATGACACATCCGACCACAACGCCGTCACAAAAATTTACGTGGGAGGTGGTCCGCAAGAGATACAACACATAAATTTCGAATATGTCAAAGACGGGAAACCAAAATTTGGACTAGTCCATAAGAAGTCTGGTAAAGACTTCATACAACACGTCAACATTTTATTTGTATTCATATGATTAATTTATCTGATAAGTAAGTAGAAGAAATACCTTAAGTACTTTTGAACCTAAAAACCAACAAAAATCTTGAGCTTTGACACTTATATGGACGAACATAAACACTCGTTCGCATTGATTCAAATATATGAGTTTAACTCTGATTCATGGAATGTTCTTGATATCACTTATTCTGACTGGTACAAGTGGTTCAATTTATTTCGTGGTGTGTCTTGGATGGGAAATACTTACTGGTTTTGTTATAAATATGAAGAAAACTACAATCGGGTTAAATACATACTCATGTTTGATTTCACAACAGAGAGACGACTCTTTTCCTTATCAGAGTAATTATGGTGATGAGAATGTGGTTCTATCAGTTGTTAGAGAAGATAATATTGTGTTGTTACGTCAGCGGTTTGATATAGATTCATTCAAGATGAATATATGGGTGACCAATACAATTACTATTCACAAAAGCTAGGCAAGAAACCTTTGCTAATCATCTTCTCAAAGCTCAACAAACACTGCTCCGCCATAGATTTCTTCGTGTAAACCCACAACAACAGATCCATGAGCTTACAAGCAATCCGTTTATCAAAGTGCTCGTCAATCAAAAGTTCATCAATTCCGTGCATACCAAGATCGATTTTACAATTACTTTCACTACAAGAAAATTCGTTGTCAAATCGTTGCAAAAGAGGGTTTGAATCGAATTTGCGACGAATCAGAGATCGTCGTTAAATGATCGTCGCAAACCACAAATCGTCGTAAATTCGTCGGAAAAGAACGAGGGACAAAAATTCGTCGCTAAATCGTTGGTAAATTTTCGATGTAAAATCGTCGTAAATATTACATTGAAATTACGACGAATTGTATATCGTCGTAAAAACGATGGAAATTCGAAGGAAAATATTTCATTGTTAATTCGATAGCAAACATTTATCGTCGTTAATTCTGTTACAAAAAAAAAACAAAATTTAGAATTCGAAATCCTAAATCTAAATAACTATATCATAATCGTCGAGATTCACATCGTCTTCGGGACGTCTCGACGAACCGGATGCGCCTGCCGCTGTCGCTGCCTCTGCCTCTGCCCGGAGTCTTCGCTTTTCCCGTAGCATGGCCTGCATTGTCGGGTTCCCTGTTGCCAAGATGTCGAAGAGTTCGTCATTCTGCGTAGCATCCATTTCAACCCGCTGCTGAAGACTCGCAATCTTCGCCTGATATGCCGTAGACCGAGTAGCCTCGGTCTCAACCCGCTCCTGAAGACTCGTAATCGTGGCACGTAACACGACTGGATCATCTTTTGGCGATCGTCGTCGCGGAGCATATGAAGAAGCAGCCGAGACATCTCGAATAGATCCCATCCCGACAACCTTCCCCTTTCTCTTAGGGGCAACCTATATTTAAATTTACAATTAGAAATTTTTAAAAAA
>PKML01068623.1:56077-85558 GCA_002933935.1 Eutrema yunnanense | reverse complement strand
ATATATATATATATATTACCATTCCGATCCGTCAGTATGATCCGGATCTAATCTCTTAAGCCTATGACGGCCCGGCTGTGCAAGCAAATCAATGACCGTCATGTGTGCATATGGGGCGGGGACACGGCCTTCAGGTTGCGGAATCTGAGGTGCTTGTGGCGGCGGAGCACTATGTGTTTGCGTCGCCGGGACGAAATCCGTCTCCGTAGCCTCAGAAGACACTGGCAATCCGGTGCCCGAAGCATCACCAATCTCTCTCAAAAACTGAGCGTAATGTGAACGACGATGGGCCATCTGCATAAAAAAGAAAAAAAATTACTATCTATAAACATCCGGGCAGTCTGCTATTTTTCCTAATTTGATTCCGTTTCTACCGATCGAAATTGTTCCATTCCTATTTATACTAACTAATTAAAAACATTAAAAAAAACAATTTACCTTTTTTCGCAAGGAATTCCGGAGGAATGGTCGAGGAAGAAGAAGATAGAAATTTGGAAGTGAATGAAGAAATTCTGAGCGTGTTATATATAGGATTAGTTGTCGTCGCTAAATCGATCCTAATTAGCATCGATTTAGCGACGAATCGTCGCTAATTCGAGGCAATACGATCGTGGCTAATTCGTTGCAAACTTTGCAACGATTTTGTGACGATTCTTTGACCAACACGTGGGAGTTTAATTGACCGACACGCGGTAAATTAAATTCCTAATTTATGACTATTCGTCGCCAAATCGTCGCAAAAGTTGCATCGATTTTGTGATATTTATATTTTGCGACGATTTAGCCACGATTAGTCATAAATCGTCGCCAAATCGTCGCAAATGTTGCAACGAATTAGTGAGGAAATTTGTAAAATATGTTTTAGGGTTTAGGGTATAGGTACAAAACAGTAACAGCGATTGCAACATTTCAGAAACAACTTTACCGTAAATCTAAAATCATGAAATTATCAATAAATTCATCGAGATTGAAAAATAAGTAAAACAGAGAGTTTGCGTACATGTTAGATTATTAATACAACGATTCAGTTTGTGGATATTACTGTGATTGATCGAGTTTTCATTTTTGAACAATTCTCTAAAGTCACGATCAATTTCATTGAAAGATATATAGTACAATGAGATGGTAGTAGGTTAATCAGGGTTTAGGGCAAAGGGTTTAGGGTTTAGGGTTTATGGACGAATCGTGGCTAAATCGTCGCAAATTTGCATCGATTTAGTGACATCCTTGTTTTGCGACGATTTAGCCACGATTTGTCATAAATCGTCGCAAATGTTGCTACGAATTAGCGACGATTCCTTTGAAATCCCCTAAACCCCAAACTAAATCCCATTTCCGATCACCACTCATTTCCCACCGTTGTTGGGGCAATTAATAAATTACAAGACTCATATGTCTCGTAATTTATTAATCGCCGCACCTACGGCGGAAAATAAGTGGAGATCGGAGATGGAATTTAGTTTGGTGTTTAATTTAGGGGATTTCATAGAAATCATATCACTTAAATTTCACAATAATTACTCGATCAGAAAATTATATAATTAATACATTAAATTCACAATAATTACTAGCTAGCGCGGTCACTCTGATTCATTTTCGGACGAAGAGTAGTACACATCCGTTTCTTGATCATCTGGTTCATCACTCTCTTCGAACTCATCTTCCTCATCTTCTTCCTCTGTATCGTCTGGGAGATATTCAACTTGCCTGTTTTGAGGATCTATCAAAAGGATGTCTTCATTGCTCTCATTTAGTTTTGGCATATCAGAGCAATGATCTTGCTGCATTGGTAGTTCCTCATCAACCCCCACAATTCGACCCCTCAAATAAACTTTTATAACTGATAACCATGAGATACGGGTGGTGCGAACTCGCGGATATGGAACAAAGCTGACTTGTTCTGCTTGTGATGCTAGGATAAATGGCTCATACTTATTGTAACGTCGTGATTGGTTGACATCTACTGCCCCAAATTTGTTTTTACGGACGCCTCGATCAACTGTTGGATCGAACCAGTCGCATTTGAACAGAACGCATTTCAAACCTAAGCAACCAGGGTACTCAACTTCAATTATGTCTTGCAACACTCCATAAAAATCTATTTCGCCCCGCACACATACCCCGTAGTTGGCAGTAGCTCTTTGATTTCCGTATTTGAATGTATGAAATATATATCCGCGTGTGCAATACATGGGTGCACTCGTTATCTTCGATATGGGGCCTTTTTAACTCATGGAACCAGAGTGGATATGCGGTATCCCCATACTCGATCTATATCATTAATTAAAAAGGTAATCAAAATACGTATTAGGTTAATTGTCCAAGTTAGTAATTAATCAGATCACTTAAAATTTTACGAACTTGCGTCTTCAACCACGGGGCAAAATGTTGATCTTTACGCTTGTTGATTTCATCATCTGAGATTCCTTCAATGACTTCTCGGACTTGTCTAACAAATTCACTGCATACAAAAGTATTTACAATTGTAATTAAGATACATATCGTAATTGGTATAAAGGTAGCATATATATAATTTAGCCATATATAAGACATATGTTTATACACTTACGTCTCAAATTGACTAACTTCTTCGCAATTTAAGAGGATATACGTTTGTGCATTATGATGGTCTTTTTCATTGGCAAACCAAACTGACTTCACTCCTCCACATAATCGACCGATTGAAGAAAAGATATCTGGGACACCTTCATTAGCATATGTTCGGCCTACACCTCCATCATCATATCGCCGTGCTGCCCTTTTCCGTGTGCGAACCTTCGAGCCAAAATAGTACTCCGTGAAGTGAGAAGTTTCTTCTGTTAAACTTCCTGCTACTATTGAGCCTTCAACTTTGGCTAGATTTTTAGCCTTCCGCTTCAAATGTCTCATGAATCGCTCGAATGGGTACATCCATCGATACTGCACAGGTCCCCCAAGTTCTGGTTCGTGAGGTAGATGTTCCGTAACATCAAAAAGGCTGGGGGAAATATTTTCTCCATGTTGCACAACAAAATAGGAATACTAGCATCAAGTTGTGCAATAACATCTTCTGACAAAGTACGGGTACAAAGATCCCGAAAAAACGTTCCAATGCCTACAATAACAATCACATGATATATAAGGTAATAATGTTAATTTTACATTTCATATATATATTAATTATATAAAATCTTAAATTCGCAATTAATATGTGATTAATTTAAATTTATATACCTGCAATTGCTTCGTGTACATTTCCTGGTAGAAGTTCAGCAAATGCAAAAGGAAGTAGTCGTTGCATAAAGACGTGACAGTCATGACTCTTCATCCCGGCAAACTTTTGGCCATTCTCAACACATTTAGCTAAATTAGATACGTACCCGTCCGGGAACTTCACATCAGATGTCGCCCATTTGAACAAAGCTGACTTTTCTTCCGCACCCACTCGAAATATGGGGACAGGTGCTTTCCCATTGCTTGTAATATGTAACTCATTCCGACAACAAAGATCAGGCAAGTCTAACCTTGACTTACCGCTGTCTTTAGTCCTTCCACGCACGTTTAACAATGTATGCATGATGTTATCAAAAACGTTTTTCTCAATGTGTCTAAGCAAATGATCCTTCCAATACGGAAGCTTCCAGAAATGATTTTCTTATGCCAATTGTGATGCTCCCCATATCCATCCGGCATATTAGCTGGAGTATGCCAATTTCCACCACGATTGATTGTTTCTAATGCACCATAATGATCAATTTCTGCTTCTATATCTTCCCCGGAAATATAAACAGGAGGAGGAACACGAACAGCTTTGTTCTTTCTANTCGATATGCATGATGAATCGGTAGAAATCGGCGGTGACAATCAAACCAACTTGTTTTCCGACCATGTTTCAATTGAAACGCATCTGCCCGATTGAGACAATATAGACAAGACAATCGTCCATGCGTAGTCCAACCTGATAACATCCCGTAAGCAGGGAAGTCGCTTATTGTCTACATAAGCACCGCACGCATTGTAAAAAAAAATTTCCTTGCAAAATCATATGTCCGAACCCCGATATACCATAACTGCTCCAATTCCTCTATCAGAGGCTGCAAAAACACATCAAGGGAACGCTTCGGATGCTTCGGACCTGGTACTAAAATACTCAAGAATAAAAATTCCCTTTGCATGCACATATCTGGGGGAAGGTTGTAAGGCGTTAGGATTACTGGCCATAAAGAATATTGCCTACCAGACATACCAAATGGACTAAATCCATCTGTGCAAAAACCAAGATACACATTACGTTTCTCTCTAGCAAAGTCTGGATGTACCGTCTTAAAGTGTTTCCACGCTTTTGCATCTGAAGGATGAGTAACCTCCTCATCTGTTTGCAAATAATCTGCATGCCATCTCATCGATGCAGCTGTCCTCTCAGACTGATACATTCTTTTTAATCTATCAGTTATAGGAAGGTACCACATCCGCTGGAACGGTACCTTACTCCGACCAGTACCTTGCGGCTTATATCTTGGCTTATGGCAAAATCGACATTCCTGCAACTTATCATCATCTTTCCAAAAAAGCATGCAATTGTCAACACAGACATCTATCATCTCAGAAGGCAACCCAAGACTATAAACCAGCTTCTGTATCTCATAGTAAGTTTCAGCAGCTAAATTGTCCTCTGGCAAATACTCTTTACTCAAATCAGCCCAATCATCCATGCAAACCTCAGCTAAGTTATGATCAGTTTTAATAGTCATCATCCTAGCCGCCAACAATAATTTAGAATGTCCTTCTCTACATCCATCGTAGAGTGGCTGATTTGCAGCATCTAGCATATCATAAATTTGTTTTGCATCTAGATTGGGTTCCTCACCATGATGATCATGTGCAAATGTACTTACGGTTTCATGAAATGCATCCGTAACCATGTCATGAATCCTATCATTATCTTCACCATGCTGCTCCGCATGATCATCAAATTGATTAAAATTATTTGACTCATCAAAATTCGATGCTTGATAATTGCTACTACTACTAGCTGCATTTCCCCCATGACCCTCTCCATGATAATACCATATATAGTAATGCGGCATAAACCCTCTATTTAATATATGCGACCACACCTTCGAGATAATGATAAATTTCCTATTCAAGCATCTGGCACAAGGACAGTACATCTTACCACTGATAATCGTATTATGTATACTTCCTGCCTGATGCATGAATCCCTCCACCCCCATCACTAAACTCCTTTGTTAGCGATCCCTCTGAATCAAGACGATTATACATCAATCTTCTAATTTCGTATATTGACATTTTTTTGTTGGTAAGAAAGAAGTAAATATTTTTGAATATGAAATTTTTATTATGAAGTTAGCCGCTATATATAGATTTTTATTTTCATTACCATCGAATTACCTACGATTTTACATCGATTTCACAACGATTTTACAACGAATCTAAAAATGTTTACATCGACTTTACAACGACATTAAACATGTTTACCTAACCGAACACCGTGAACTTAAAACGTGCTCACCTAACTGATTAATCGTTGGGAAATCGATGTAAATTTCAACTTATAATAATCATTGCTAAATCGTGGGTAATTTTACCACGATATTACAACGTTTTATATAAACCTCGGTAAATCGTCGCTAAATTACAACGATTTTACGACGATTCTTATAATCGTCATAACGTCGTCGGTAATCGTTGTAAAATCGTCGCTAATTAGCGACAATTTTACAACGAAAAGGTTCGTCCCAAATTTGCGACGATTTTACAACGTCTTTAAGAATCGTCGTAAAGTCGTTGTAAAAACGATTGCAATTTGCAACGAAATTAAATCGTTGCAAAATGCATGTTTTCTTGTAGTGTTTGCACAAAAGCTATCCCGGAGATCGTGTATCTCTATATTATTTAAAAAGTCATTTAGGAAAATAAACTTTATTTTGTATGATATTACATATTATGTCATTATACATAAGAAAAGATAACTGAAATAGAAAATTATATAATTGTGTTTTAAAATTATTGATAAAATAATAAAAAAATTTAAGATTATAGGTTTTTGCAGGTTAATCCAAATAATATTTTAGTTCATTACAAAACGGGTTAAGTAAACAGGTTAGTCCGAATTGACAGTTCTATATATAATCATTAGTTAAACATATTATAAAATTCCAATAAATTTATATTTTCTTAAATTTCAAAACAATTTTTAAGAAGATATTTTCGCGCTATATAGCTAGTGCGGGATAATGACCCCATTTAAATAATAATTATACATATATGTATAAATATATAGTTAGTGCGGATTGAATCCTAGTAATGTTTATTTGTTTAGTATTTACGTGGCTCTATGTAATTCTTCCTTGATTTAGATTTCTAAATCCATTAAAATACACAAACCAATAACCCCAGTTATATACTATATTCCTAATTTATAATCAATCGGCTTGAAAATTTTGGTTGTTGAATGAATATTATGGATTATCTCAAAAACAAAACGAAAAGAAATATGTATTGTTCTAAAGCCATGCATAAATTAGAATCTGTATAATGTCTAATATGTATTCATTGATTACGACACAAAAACAAACAACAATCTGATCCTGCAGGAAGTTGAACATATTATTGCATAGATTGAAGCTATTTTTAGTCAAAAAAATTTCCCCATAAAATGCCAGAAATGGGAAAAAGTTAAAATACATATATGTGTATAAATATATATGGTTGAGAAACTTTTTAACTCTTTTTTTTTAACTTTATAGGACCACGTGAAGGAATCTAATGAGTAGACTATGGCCCATGGACCGTAGGTAGCCTAAGGCCCTTAGGGACTGTTTGAGTCAAAAGCGAGCAACGGCGCATAAAAATGGACTGAGCCATCGCAAGTTTCCGTAATTACATGGATTAAGTCGAGGGTAAAATAGGAAATTCAAAGACTCTTTTGACGTCAAGTGCGAGTCGGAACATGGCACCAATTGGCAGACTACAGCAACCAAGTGGTCAGCTTCAGATCTTATTCGGTAGACTCATCATCCAAACCACTATCTTCATTCATGGAGCTTTAAATTGGGAAGTTAAATTTTAAGGGTATCTCAATCGCGTTGATCTTTTAAGAGGTATCGAGAGGCTTTCTTCACTAAGGGTGTCATGCCTAATATCTTGCGCAAGTGTCATGAACTAACTCAGAACTCTTAAAAGTTGGTAATAACTTTTTTTTTTTTTTTTGATATATCATATCGGCTGATCCGATCAATTTTGGTAGGAACACACCGAATTGCTACAGAGTAAACTACTCACATGTTTAACGGTTCAACGGACACAATGAATTCCGAGTTAGACTCAGATCCTTTTAATGGGTCACCACATTACATATCCCGAGTTTAGAATACATTCCGACTAATGTCAGGGGTAGCCATATTGCCTGTTACTAGACTACCAGGTAAACTACCCACAGAAATGTGTTTTTGTTTCAAGAGTGGGTCGAACCTTGGGAGGAGGGGAGGAGGGGAGGGTGGGGGGAAGGAAGTGTTGTTCACACATTCCCAAGACGTTCACCACTCGACCACATTAAAAGGGAACCATTCGTCTACCGAGTAACGAATCCGCACTACCGAGTACCAAAGAAAACCCAAATAGCAATAATCTTACCCATCGAGCTATGCATCAACTTGTAGAATCGCCTGATATCCATACAACTTCCACAAAGCCATCCTTAGAGATCAAAAGTTAAGCTCAGCAAATGAGGCTAAGCTGTTTGTCTAATCTAAAGTACACTAGATTCTAATTCGAGCGGGATAAAAAAATTTATGTAACTAAATTTTGAAATATATAAAAGATAAAATGAGAAACAAAATATAATTTAAGTATTATTGATTTAAATATGTTGAATTTGTGATTCTTAAGTTTTTAGTGAGAAGATAATATTTTGTTGATTTGTTATGCACTATGTGTTTTGATGTTTATACCATATTTCTAACTTGTGCTATGCGAAATCTAGATTCTAATCCGCGCTGTGTGCAGGACAATAATTTTTATACATTATTTTTGTGAAATTTATATTGACCAAACACTAAAGAAAATGTTTGACTTAAATTTAATGAAAATTTTCATGATTATATGATTTATGTAACCTTAAATGATAGCAAAGTTTGCTATCTAACAAAAACTGAAATTTTTATAAAAGTTATATGATGTTATCATATGGTGGTTATTAGTAAAATAAGAGTATGCATTAGTTAAATATATATCGATGTAATTTTAATTGTAAACTTTATTATTATGTGAATTTAGATTACCACACAACTTATTATTTTATAAAAATCAAATTCCACAAATTATATATTTATAATTGCTAAAATGGGCTAACTCGTCATTTTAATATGCTTCAAATCAACATGCTATCTTGCATGTTTTGACAAACCAACCACAAAAGACCGCAATCTCTATAATATTATTTAAGAAGACATTTTGAAAAATGAATTTTGTTTTGTAAGTTATTACATGAAATGCCATTAAAAATAAGAAAAGATAAACCAAATAGGAAATGATATAATTGTCTTTGAAAATTATTGATAAAAATATGGAAAAATATTTACCATTAAAGAGGTTATTTACTATTTAGTTTCTTAATTATTATGATATTTTTAAATAATAATCAATTCATACATATTCAAAGAAAATATATTCGAGATCTTGCAATATTTTTCACTATGATTATTATATTTTATTTGAATATATATCAAAACCAAAGTTTGAAAAAATATTTTACTAGTTTTAATATGAGTTAGATACGAGAAAATTGTTTTTTTTTTTAAGTTTGTGGATTGACCAGAAAAACCATAATCATTAAACGGTGTATATGAGAGTTATGTTTTCAAGATTATAGATTTTTTCAGGCTAACCCGAATAATATTTTAGTTCATTGCAAAACGGGATAAGTAGATATATTAGCCCGGCTTGACAGTTATATATATAATCATTAGTTAGAAATATTATAAAATTCAGATAAATTTATTTTTTCTTAAATTTCAAAACAATTTTTTTTTAAATTACCGCGCGCTATATTGCTAGTGCTGGTTGAATCCTAGTTGTATAAACATAACCCTAAACCGCCATACCATATTACTGTATAATATAAATATTTACTAATTTTGAATATTTGAAATTTTATCAAGTTAAAATATTTTTAAATAATAAGATTTATATCATTTGATCTAATTATGGTTCAATTAAATAAACATATTAAATGAAACATAAATTTTTAAATTTGAACGTCACTTAAAGTTCTAAATTCAGATTAAAATCTCTTCTCTTAGGTACCAAAACAACCATATACAAACATAAAATATACATTTTAATCTCTACAATCATGGATTAATATTATTATTTTTAAATAATTTAATGATACATAATATTTAATATCATGGATAATTATACATGGGTCCAAACTTATTGTTTTCTTAAAATAATCTACATAATATTTTTATTGTTAGATATGAATATTCTAATTAATTATAATATTTATAAATAACATTTAATCTTTATTTAATTAATTAATTTTTTTTTGGATAAAATGTTAAATTTATTGATCTTGATTCTTGACTAAATTATGTACATACTATTATGTTACAAACTCAGATGAAAAGAAAAGAAACAGAGCCAAAAAGTCAAAAATAGAGCCGTTTTATTGGTTCTAGTCACTAAAATCGAATATAAACAATTATATCATTAAAAAATATAATTGAACACATCTATGGATAGATATAAGCAAATAAAATCGAACATAACCAATTATATTATTATAAAAAAAATTAGTTAAAATTTTGATGACATATATTGCTAATGTGGATGATTCCAATTAGTTTAAGTTATTGGATTTTAGCATTTTTCTTTATTTCTGTAATTGGTTTAAGCATCCAGACAAGCCATGCGACTCTGTTCATCAACGTGGGAAGTCTCTCCAGAAACTCATCAAGTTTCTCAGGTGGTTTAAACATCCGAAAAACTTCATCAAGTTAGTTTTTTTGCGTAGAAGCATCTTAGTATTTTTATTTGTTTCTGTAATTTTTATCTTTCATTCTACTAATATAAATATTTAGATATACATATTTAGGTATATGGTTGGTTCGATTCCAAATTTTATTTCGGTTTGATTCGAATTCACAAATTTTGGTTAAAATAATTTAGTGTTTCATAGTTTTTTCGTCTTTTTGGAGAAGCAATCCACCTATTTAAGATTAATGAAATATTATAAATTTTGACAAAAAATAAATACAGAAAAAAAAATTGATTTTTTTTTAAGCTGACGTGGCAGCTGACTGAAACTGTTTAGTCAGCGGTTTGGCCAACATATTTGCGGTCAATTCTGGATTTGGGTTATATTCAATAGTTTAGATAAAAAATTAGAATTTTTATGTTTAGAAAGTAAGAAATTGCATCGTATTTAGTTCATGTTTTTTTCGGCACATCAAATTTAGTAATGATTGATTTTTACTATTTTTTCTATTTTAATAGTATAGATGTAATGCTATGTGACTCAATTAGGCTTATGGTCTTTTTCGGTTAAGAGGTGAGGGTTTTGTAATTTTTGCTGGATTGAATAGTTGATATTATCTTGAAATTCATCATAATTATATGTAATTAACAAATGGTTTTGGAAATTAAGTACAGTTTTCGACAAATATTTCAAATTTTCTCTAAAATTTTGTTTATGCCTTATCCAATTAAATATTACTGTATCATATTTCTTAATTTATTTAATAATTTTAACCATATATTTTTTTAGAATTAAATTGAAGGAAGTTTTTTTATTTATTTTTTATATCATTTTTACATAATATTTCTCAAAAGATGTCAATAAGAGATCATTCCATTCCATATATATCATTTTTAATATAAATGTTCCATTTGTGTTTTGCATTAAAACATAAGATATTTTCAAAATACTGTAAGAGGAATGGGATATTTGTACTAAGCAAAAGCTTGTAAAGATTCTGCAAGCTCAAGCTCAAGAACAAATACAAAATGTGATCATCATCCCAGCTTCATGCAAACGGTTTTTGGACTATTTCTAAAGAAAGAGAAAGAGAGAGAGAACGATTCTTGTGAGTTGTCTTCTCCCAAGAATCAAGGGCTCCCCTGATTTTTCTCTCATACAAACCATATCTCGCCTCATTCTACTTTCCATCTCTCTATTCACAATCTTCTCTTTTCCTTATTTTCTCCGGATTTTCCGTTTTCGTCTGCAACGACGATTCTCTCTCTATCTTTGCAGTAAGAAAAGAAAAAAAATCCCAACTTTTTTGGCCTCCTCTTGAATCGTAAAGCTCTTCTGCGTTCGTTTGTTTAACTTCTCCATGGAAATTCACAATCTTTCTGGGGTTTAGAAGAAACCCTTTTGGTTTCTGGCTGAAAAAACTTAGCTTTCTCTGTAGACTCGTTCGGGTTTCGATACCCAAATCTGGGTTAAACTCATCTCCCTGAATCTCTCCGGGTGGTGGAGCCTGAAGATTCCTGGGTTTGAAGCTTAGGGATCAATCAGAGTAAAGATTTGGTTCTGTGTTAAAGGCCATGTTGTGTTAAATCATTTATAGAGTAGGAGATTGTGTGAACCAGGAAGATTTATTATTATGGGCTGCATTTGCTCAAAAGGAGCAGCAGAAGAAGAAGACGACGTTGCTTTCCATCGTCAGAAAGGAAATGAGTATTGGAACAAATCTTCCTCAGTCCAACTGATTGCTCCTCTGCCTTCAAATAAAGACGATTTTTCGCATAAAGCAGTAGATGGAAGCTCTGGTGGTGGAAGAAGAGCGAGCGGTTTGATTGTTCCTATAGATGATAGTCATGATGGTAAAACAGTGATTGTAGAGAGACCTTCAAGGTCTCATCGAGGAAGAAGAGTTTCAGATAATGGCAAAGGAGGAGGATTGATTGTTTCGAATATTCCCCGTAGCGCAGAAGCAGAGCTTATTGCAGCTGGATGGCCTTATTGGTTAACCTCTGTTGCAGGTGAAGCCATTAAAGGTTGGGTTCCTCGCCGTGCAGATTCCTTTGAGAAGCTTGACAAAGTTAGTCTCTTTCAATTTCTCATTTGTCTGAAATCATACATTGGATTGGTTTTAGTGGATTGTAATGATGTGAACATTGTATCTGCAGATTGGACAAGGGACTTACAGCATTGTGTATAAGGCTCGGGATCTTGAGACGGGCCAAATAGTGGCGATGAAGAAGGTGAGGTTTGCTAATATGGATCCAGAAAGTGTGAGGTTCATGGCTAGAGAAATCAACATTTTGCGAAAGCTCGACCATCCAAATGTTATGAAGCTTCAGTGTCTTGTCACTTCAAAGCTATCAGGTAGCTTGTACCTTGTGTTTGAGTACATGGAGCATGATCTTTCAGGTCTCGCTCTTAGGCCTGGTGTCAAATTTACTGAGCCAGAGGTACTTTCCAAAAGCTTCTTCCGTCATCGAATCGCCTTGTTGTGTTCTCTGGCTAATCAAATTCACTATACTTGTTTTGTGTTGCTTCTGTTTTAGATCAAGTGTTTTATGAAACAACTGCTTTGTGGACTTGAGCACTGTCATAGCCGTGGAATCCTTCACCGTGACATTAAAGGTTCGAATCTTTTGGTAAACAATGATGGAGTTCTCAAGATTGGAGATTTCGGTCTGGCGAGTTTTTATCATCCAGATCATGGTCAGCCGCTGACTAGCCGTGTAGTTACCTTGTGGTATAGAGCACCTGAGCTTCTACTGGGATCTACAGAGTATGGACCCGCCATTGATCTCTGGAGCGTTGGTTGCATTCTAGCAGAACTCTTTGTAGGTAATCCAATCATGCCGGGAAGAACAGAGGTGAGTTTTAGATTCAGATTATTTGTATTTGAATCCATACTGCCTTATCCTATAGTTCCATTATTTTCAACTGATTTTTATACCTTCAAGGTGGAGCAAATGCATAAGATCTTCAAACTGTGTGGTTCACCATCCGAAGATTTCTGGGAAACGACAAAGTTCCCACAGGCGACAAGTTACAGACCGCAACATCCTTATAAGCGTGTCCTTCTAGAAACGTTCAAGAATTTACCATCTTCTTCTTTAGCTCTCCTTGACCAGCTTCTATCTGTAGAACCAGAGAGAAGATGTTCAGCTTCTTCGACTCTAATAAGTGAGGTAATGAGCACTCTTTTTCTTTATTGACTTTATTGATCGGCCTCGTGAAGATTACTGATCAATGGTTATCTCATTCATTTCTCTAGTTTTTCACAACGGAGCCACTCCCTTGTCACATATCCAGTTTGCCTAAGTATCCGCCAAGCAAGGAACTTGATGCAAAGAATCGGAACGAAGAAGCAAGAAGGTGAGTATGCAAGGAAAGGGCCTATTTTTCCACGAGTGACGTAGGCGAGATCCTAAACAAGCTTTTCATTTTGAAATTTCAGGAAAAAAGCTGAAGCTGTGAAGTGGCGTGGACACGAATCTGTGAGAAGAGGTTTAAGAGACTCCAAGGTAACACCGGAGTTCATTTCTTCAGGGCATTCAAATGTCTCAATCAACTCCCCGGTTGGGTTCAAGAAAGAGAGTGGAAGATATGACAGAGGAAAGCTCTTTTCTGATAACTATTCAGCGATCCATCCAAGTGTAACCGCAACATGGAATAAGAATGAAAGCTCTAGGAGCAATGTAGGAGAGGTGAAGGCTAGCCGGTCCAACAACGTGCCTGTTACAATGGGAGATTACTTATCTAGCTCTTCACGAAAGGAAAACGTAGCTTCCAGACAACCCACAACGGTAACTGAATTGATTAAACTCATTAACTCTTTCCCCCTTTTAGATATTGGGACCCTGAGATGTTTGTTGATATGTTGTTTCAGACATACATGCGCAAGAAGAACAGAATGCACTGTTCAGGTCCGTTGATGCCTCCCGGTGGTAACATTGAAGACATGATGAAAGATCACGAGAGACGAATCCAAGAAGCTGTACGCAAGTCCCGCCTTGAGAAATCTGCAACAAAGAAGAACAAAGATATCTCAGTCAGAGCATGTGCTTAGTGAAAAGCATGAAACCAGAAAAAAAATTGATAACCTGAACTAGACGATTTCGTAACTTTCAGTCCGAGATTGCCTACTAAGATCAAATTATTATGTGGTCTTTGCACATTTGCAACCTCTGTTTCATGCTCTGCTCTCTCTTTCTCAGCAAACAGATGTGTACATTAGAACTACTCGTTTAGTAGTGCAAGTCAATTTATAGATAGAAGTTTTTTAGTTATTAACTTCAGAATACTGAGTTTTCAGAAAGCAAATCTTATTAAAAATAGCATCGAACTATAGAAGTGCATTATTCTCAAATACAAGCCAGCGAAGTAAGCTATACACATTTGGCTTAATAGAGAAAATATATATAAGTAATAAAAGCCTCACTTCTCTTAGAGAACTAGATATCCAGCCTGGGTTTCCTGCTAAGCTCCGAGTACTGACCACCCATTAACTGCAAAATCTCCTCCCATAAGTTTTCTGATAAAGCTCCACATATTAAATCCGAGCTGCAAGCAGCAACATGCCAGTAATCTGATTCGATCTCTTCTCTGAGCTGATCTAGCTGCCAACCGGCGTAACCAACAAAGAATCTGAAGTCCTGCGGCTTAAGAATTCCCTTCTTTACAAGTACTGCAGCTTCATCCACTGTGTTTCGAGCACCAAAGTTAAGGCCAGGCATGACTTCTTCAAACCCAGGTATCTTGGTTTTATCGCCAGTCTTCAGCAGGAACATGCTTGCTTCAAGAGGCCCACCAAAGTACAAGGAACATTCTGAGAACGTGGTAGCGAGCTCGGTTTTAGTTGATTTCACGTGCTTGATGTTTTTGTTAAGGGGACGGTTGATGACAACTCCAAATGGCCCTTCTTGTGGGTGTTTGGTTCCTGCTCTAAGAAGAAGCACTACGGTTCTAGCAAATGTTCTATAACCGTCTAGCTTCTCTGTGGCAACTAGAACACAGCCAGTCTCAGGGAAGGGAATCGGGTGTGCCCATTTCAGGCCTCTTGGTTCAGATTCATGAGATGTTGTGGCTGGTTTGTGACCCTCAGCTTCTGCCTTTTCTTCCTGTGACATCGTTTAAAGCGTAAACCCTATTGACTTATACATAACTTCCCAAGAATGTGCTCATGTGGTAACAACAAGAAACTTCATCTACATATCGACAACTATCGGAAATATACACAGCTTGAGGAGTAGCGGATTAACCTGCTCCTTCATAAACAAGTTTGCTCTGAACTCTCTCCAGTCCATATTTAGACCAAACGACTTTGGAGTCGCGGAATCACCTGATTTGTTGCCATTAGAAGGCTTGTTTTCCTGAGAAGCATCTCCTCCTTCGGGAACAAAACGGCTCCACAATTGTAAGAATCAAAAAAGATAAAGAACAAATTTTCAAGAGTAGACTCTCTCAAATCCTATTTCACCATTATGAAAATTAAGATTACCACTTTAATGAAACATCAACAGATCCTCACAAACATAGCCAAGCAATGCTCTTACGCACCCACTTAAACAACAAACAAAACCTATAAAAAAATCTCTTTTAAATAGCTCAGATGTGATCAAATCACATAACTTTAGTTCACTAGCGTCAAGAACAAAGCTCCTGAAAGATCCAATCAAGACATCGATTCTCTAACCAATCAAGCATGACCAGTAATTTTCACCGCATGCAAGTCACCAAATCGAACAAAATGTAATCCTTTACCAGAAGCAGAAGAATCGTCGTCACTCTTCTTCGACGTAGCTCTAACAACCAAAGAACGATACCCAGAAACTGAAATTTTACGCTTGAGAAACCTGATCTCCACGGCACCGAGTTTCCTAGAAAGCGATTTCTCAGGGATCGATGAGAAGATAGGGTTTCGGATCGCCGTGTCCTTCACCTGCAGGGTCCAAAGATCCATGGATGGAAACTCCGATTAAGAGTGAAGTGGAAAGTCTTTTTAGTTTGATTCGTTAGGAAGCGATGATGAGAGGAAGTCTGAGAAATCCAGAGAGGCTGAGGATTATCTGCGATTGATAGGAACAGATGCAAGAAGACAACGAAAAGAGACAGAGAAAGAGAAAGAAAAAAGACAACGAAATTGGAAGAAAAAAAGAATATGCTTTTTTTTTTTTTTGTACCGAAATTCTTGGTACAAATAATAACCACCAACGATTTTACGGATTATTGTTTTGGTTTGCCTTTTTATTTGTAAAAGAATTGTTTTGGTTTGTAATATTCGGTATCTAGCCAGATATCTCCGAAATTATGTCTTCTAAATACATTTCAAAAAAACAAAGTTTAAGGTTTAAATTGGATGTCGATTTCCACGGTTTGTGAACTAAACCCAAATCTAAACAATTTAACCCTGAAACCAAACCAAAAAAAACCCGATCAAAACGTCTGCAACCCGACCTGAGTTAAAACTCCGACCGTATTTTCTTAAACTTAAAATATATAAATTCCCAGAAATTCCCAAATCGAAAATTAAAAAATCTAAGAATCCTAGAATCGATATTGCAAATTCATCCAAGAAGTAATGTCTGGATCTTCGAGTAATGTCTTTGGAGGTTCGAGTGGATCAGTTCGTCCAAGAACTGAAAGAATCGTGGGTGTTCCTACGAGGTGTTGGTGGTGTGGTGAACAAATCTTGGGATTGATATCGAAATTTGACCACAATCCTTACCGGCGGTACTACCGGTGTGCTCATGCTTTCTCAAAGAAGGTAATCTCAATGCTTTTATGTTTTGTGAGATGTTGTTGCTTTGAATCGTGACTTGGTTCTTATAGTTGTCGATGGTGAATTGTAGCTTGTGAATGATAATCACATCTTAAAATGGGTTGACGAGGCACTGTTAGATGAGATTGAGACATTGCAATTCAAAAATTCGAGACTTGAGCAAGAGATGAAACATGTTGCAAGAGATGAGATGGTTTTTGAGAAGATGGTGTTTGAAAAAGTGAAAATGAAGCTCGAAAATAAGATATTTGATTGGGTTGAAGACGTGTTGGTTGAAGCCAAATCTGGTATGAAGAAGAGGATGTTGCTAGTGGTTATTGTATGTATGTTAATGGTTGGGATTGTGGCACTAGTAGGTTGAAGAAAATGGTGCTTTCGGATTGAAGAACATGGTGGTGGTTGTCTTTTATTTTCAGTTTTTTTTTTATTGTTGTATGTGTGCTTTTGTCTTCATTTTCGGATTGAAAAACATGGTGATTGTTGGATTATGTGTGTGCTTTTGTCTTCATTTTTGGATTGAAGAACATGGTGATTGTTGGATTGTAGTGATCTTCATTTTCTGTTTTTGTCTCAACTTGTGTACAACTTTCTGTGTAATGAAACTTCATTTGGTTATATTCAAGTGGATCGAATCAATAAGAAAAACAAATAAGCATTGGAGACTATTAAAAAACAGAGTCAATAACAAAATAGTGGTCAAAAGCAAAGACAAGACGCTCATATTCCAAAAACAACAAATTTAAAAAAAAGCTTAAGTCAGACAATCTTTTAGAGTTACCCAAAAACATTTAAAAACTGACTTGAGAACATTAAAAACTAACACCACCACCTAAACCTTGAAAAACATATCCATCTTCCTTTCTTCCCATGTTAAGAGTTTACTTCGAGTCCCTTGAGAAGGTTGAGAAGGTTCACCTTGACTTTGTTTCCCTTGAGAAGCATGTGGTTAACCTTGAGAAGTAGGTTGAGAAGCATGCGATTGAGCTTGAGAAGGAGCTTCACTTAGAGTAGCTTGAGAAGCCTGCGTTTTTTTGTGAAACCTACAGTTGTGATTGGATGCACCACACACTCCACAATGCATAATTCTCTTCTTCACTTTTTCTGTCTTCTTTGCTGGAGACTCGTTAACACATTTCTTCCTCTTTTTATCAACCTTAGTGATCTTCTTCCTCCCAGGTTGTGGCGGCTCAGGCGGAATGTGTACATTACGATCATCTGTTGAAGGCCAAAACGGAGCACCTCTCATTCAATGACATTAAATTATACGTAGAACCTGTTAAACTCCTCTTTACCTTCTGCATTTTTCAATGTATCAATCACCACTGTCGACTCCTTGTTTGAGTGAACTAACTCAGCCGCATAATCTCTTAAACGGGCAAACTGAAGATCGTATTCAGATTCAATCCATCTCAATGTCGTCTTCCTAGCAGCCTGACATTGAAGCCTAGGCACGGTGATTCCCCATTTCTCTAGAACATTTTTTCAATCTTCATGGGCATGAAGTATTCCGGTTCATCACGGATTTTGTCTAGAAACAACCTAGTTATATGTGGCACTTTTAGCATCACACACTCTCCATTAGGCACACAACAATGTTTATCTTCAAAGACCATAACCTTCCACATAGGAGCTTTACATAGACTTGAAGCATAAATTTTCCACGAACATCCAACACCTTCACGATCACCACCAACACACTCAAATGCTATCGTATCCTTATCATACCTGGATTGCTTCACATTTTGATATGTTTTCACTGCATAGTCGAGAACACACTCCTTGAAAACCACATCGTTGAAGAATGTTTGGTGCTTGTACAATCTCCCATGACCACGTCTGATGTGGGTCTTTGCTGTCGGCGTCTTATGAGATTTCTCTCCCTCGTCATCGCTCTCTGGAATCACGTCGTGGTGGATCGAAGGTTCATCAACAAATTCCTCAACCATCTACTCGATTTCGAACTCGTCTCTATCCACTGCTTCTTCATCGAAGTCATCTTCGCCAAAATCTCAAGTAACTAGAGCCATTGATGTCGAGCACGACTTCAATCTTCTCTCTCAGTGATGCTTTGGTTTTTTTTTCTAGGGTTCTAAGATTTTGTAGATTTTCGATTTGGAGATTTTGATTCATGCCCACGTCGGATTCTTTGTTGCATAAGATTGTGTATATGTGTTTCAATACGGCTATTGTTCCATTCGTTTGCATCATCTGAGGCTCGTTTCAGCGTTTCCATTGCATTGATGTTATTGCGATTAAACAGTAGATCATTACGACTTTTCCAAATCCTTCATAGTATCCAAAAAGGGAGTTTCCGATTTGTGTCAGATATGGAGCTATTACGATGTATAGCAAACAAATGTCTTAGCTTCTCTTCAAGTGAGATTTGTCGATTAATGAGAATATGCAGCGACACTTCTGTAAAAGTCGCCAGACTTCATTAGCATACTGACACGAGAAGAAAATATAGTCGTTAGTTTCCATATAATCGCAGCAACGAGCACAAAAACGATCGACATTTAGTCTATGATGTCGGAGATTAGCATTCACCGCGATTGCTATTGATGCAATCTTCCATATCAAATGTTTAATCCTAGAAGCTAAATCTGACTGCCAAATAACGTTTGCTAGATTCAGATGATCTGTTAGCGGCGCTCTTGGAATCTCCTCCGATGGAGTATTGTTCAGAGTTAGTCTATAGCCAGTTTTGACAGTATATATACCGTCTCTAGTACGCTGCCAAACTAATTTATCTGCTATGGGGACAGATGGAAGAAAAATCTTGTGAATTAGATGATGGTTTTGATCGTCAATCATTTCTTCAATCATTTCGTCGTCCCATTGTAGAGAGCTCAAATTAATTAAAGCTTGTATTGGGGTATTGGGATTAACATCTGGCCGTAAAACATGATCCCTTTGGTGGTGTTAACGGAATCCAATGATGCTCAAAAAGTAAGACAATGATGCTCTTGTTTACAGTTTTGTTTTCTTTTAACTAGGGTAATCTTATTAATCGATGTTGTCTTTTAACTGTTCAATTATTACTTGTCCGGCAAAGAAGAAACACAATTTTGTCTTATTCACACCAAAGAGTTCAGACCAAGCAGAATAGCAAAGTGGCAAACATACAATTAGATAGACAGCTTAAATTGACATAAA
Organism: Eutrema yunnanense; assembly: GCA_002933935.1. Classification (NCBI taxonomy): domain Eukaryota; kingdom Viridiplantae; phylum Streptophyta; class Magnoliopsida; order Brassicales; family Brassicaceae; genus Eutrema; species Eutrema yunnanense. The sequence goes on along the minus strand of PKML01068623.1, from coordinate 65,651 downwards.
CAGACGATATCTTTAACAATATTCAAGATGTCAGTTTTATACGTGTTGCTCAAGTTAATCATCACGATGTTAATTAAATACAGAGATAACTTTATTTAATAAAATAGTAGATTTTGATTATTTAAGTTTGTATTTTATTTTCTGAATTAACAAACAGGAAAATATATTAAAAAAATGTTTATGAGGTTTTTAATATTTTTGGGAGCAAGTCTCCTACAAAACAAGCAACCTCGAAGTTATGAAAATACGATGGAAACGTGTTTTCTGAGTATTTTTCAACGCTTCAGTCACCAAAAATAAGATAAAAAGTCACAAAGTGAGGCGTCGTAAACCAGAAAAGAGTAAAAAAACGAGAAAAAAAAAGATTGCGTATCTTTTCCGAGTCCAAAAGAAGGGTAAATCTACGGAGTAACGACTGATTTCAGTGGAACTTTAGTAAAAGAGATGACCAAAAATGTGGTGTGAAGAACGATGAAATGGCCGGAGAAATGGCCGTAAATCGAGGTTGAGACTAGGTCTCGATGCCGAAAAATGCTATGTGTTTAAAGAGGTTTTAGAGAGAGACTGAAGCTAAGAGAAAATTATAATGAAACTTGTATGAAAAATCTGAATGCCCTCCTTAGTGGAGAGGGACTAGTATTTATACGAATGCATACCGAATCATGCATGTAGTAGCCGAGTCGGGTGTGGATTCTCTGGATTGATCCGGTATGACGCACCCAAGTGCCTTTTTCCTAATTTTCTTGTCCTACTCGCCAGCTCCTCGACAAGTTCTTCTGGTGAATCAGAAGGGTGAAGGGTCCGTACCAGGTGCAGCAGATTTCTTGCTGAAGGGTCGCCAGAGCCTTCTCATACCATTGTCTTCCCTAAGACTATCTACAATGGGAGGGTTGAAAAAAAATTTCAACAGTTGAAAGCCTACAATGGTTGTTGAATTAAAAGTTGAAACTAACGTGGCAATGATGTGGCAAAAAAGATGTTGAATTCTTTCGCAAAAATGATGTTTTTGAAGCTAAGTGAAAAGGAACAAAATAGAGTCTTCTCTTGCCATGGGGAGATCACCAATTGGTCACGAGAAAAGTAAGGGCGCAGCCTTGGAAGTGGTCAACGAAGAGTGGAATGAATTCAAACAATTCAAGGAGCAAGAGTTGGAACGATTGGACAAAATAGCCATGAGGCAAGAGGAGGCAAACCAATTGATGAACGAGAGGACTCAAGCTAAGAAGATGAAGATGTTTATGAAGCTAAGTGAAAAGGAACATCTCGATGACCAGAGCAAAAAAGCTGTTGGAGAAGTTGAGCCACGATCTATTTGGAAATTAATTTTTGTCAAGTGTCAGTTTGTATTTTATCACTTTCTGCTTTAATAAGTGTGTTTGTCAATTTATGCTTTAATAATGTTTGTGCGTCAGTTTGTATTTTGTCAATTTCTGCTTTAATAATGTTTGTGTGTCAATTTTTATTTTTCAATTTATGCTTTAATAATGTGTGTTTGTCAATTTCTGTTTTAATAATGTTGTCAAGTGTCTGTGAATTTTTCATCAATGTAATATGTGACTTTTGGCTATTAGGCTTCGAATGGTGACAGCGGTTTGAGTGGTGCGGTACAAGCGGTTTAAGAGGCGTGGTGCGGTTTTAGTGCCACGCGGTTGGAAGAAACACATCATGCAGAATAAGTGCGGTTACTGCGGAACAAGCGGTGCGAGATAATATATGAATGGTGAAAAAAACAACATGCGGTGCGGTCCAAATGTGTAAATGGTGAAAATGTAAAAAGCGGTTCGGAATATATATTTTAGATAAATATTTATAAATAAAATGGATCAATGATATTAATATGATTATAAATTCAAATTATTCATTTGTTAATGATCAAGTCTTTATCATAAATTAATTACGAACCATAACTAAATTATTATTAAAATTTTAATAAATTTGTTTGGCATTTTACAATAATATATTTATTGCTAAAAAAAAATACATCCACAAAAACCAAGTAAAATCATATAATATTATCAAGTACGTTGATTTTTCCATAGCATATATACAATATTGTCCATTATTTGGTTTTAGATAAATATTTTACAAATTAAAATGGATTAATGAAAAAATTGTACAATTGACATTTTACATTATTAATAAATTATCCATACCAACGAGAATCGAACTCATTTTTTATTTTTTTTTTCAAATATAATTTTGTTATTTGATAAAGTTAACATATATGATTTATTTCAAAATTTTCTAAGCTTTAAAACATATATATATATATATATATATATATGTAAAATTATAAAACTAAAAGATTATTAGCGTGTATCGTAAAGCTAATAACATCAGCTAGACAAAGACAATAATAATTCTCAAAGCTATAATCCAAATATTCTTAATATTTTAATAAAAATAACTATATAAAATGAAATATTATATGATACATATATACATAAGTCAACTGTAAACCACACCTAACCGTTGACAGAAAAAAAAATAAAAATAAAAACACCTAACCGCACCTATTTTGATTCTTTTGCAACAGCACGTGCGTTTCATGTTTTTTTTCTGTTTCTGAAACGCACCCAGTTTTTTTTTAATTAAAAAAAAAACTGATAAACACACTGTGTTTGAACGGTGAATGGTGACATGTTTTGTAAAACACACGACGTTTGGAAGAAACACACGTAACATTCAAGGCCTTAGTGGGAGAATCCAATCCTTTCGGTTTCAACCACTCAATTTCAATCCAATCCTCCAACCACTTAATCCGTGACTTTCGGCTTTTAGTGGGAGAATCCAATCCTTATCCAATTATTTCGGTTTCAACCAATCAATTTCAATCCAATCATCCAACCACTTAATCTCATGGTTCCATTATCTTATAAATGGAGACTTATTCTTCTATTGATGTACTAATACCGCAGATCTCATCTTACTAAAAAAATCTCAATGGATCCATCAAAAATTTCTTATGATATCTAAGCTTACAAAAGGCAGTTTGAAATTGAAGAGAGGTATATCGTCAACCGGTTTAGGGAGCGACGAAACAAAATAGAGGAAGACTATCCACCTCGTAGCAAGATAAAATACTTCAAGAGAGATCATGTAGCGACAAGAGATCATGTAGCGGCAAACCAAAGACTGGTTGACAACTACTTTGCTAATCAACCTACATATCACGAAGCAATGTTTCGTCTGCGATTCCGGATGCGAAACATGAAATCCTTCGGATAGTTGGGGACTTATCAAGCAGTGGCAACTACTTCACCCAAAGAGTTGACGCAACCAATAAAGAAGGTATATCTCCATTAGCAAAATGTACCACGACTATGCGAATGTTAGCATATGGTGTGGCGGCTGACACGGTCGATGAATACATCAAAATAGGAGGTACTATAGCATTGGAGTGCTTGGGTAGATTCTGTAAAGGAATCATACAACTGTATGAGCAAGTGTATCTCAGAGCCCCAACTCAAGATGACCTGCAAAGAATTTTGCATTTTAGTGAAATGCGGGGGTTTCCGGGGATGATTGGGAGTATTGATTGCATGCACTGGGAATGGAAAAATTGTCCTACAGCATGAGAAGGTCAATTTACTCAGGGAGATAAAGGAACCACCACTGTTATTCTTGAAGCAGTTGCATCTCATGATCTATGGATTTGGCATGCCTTTTTTGGATGCCCAGGCACATTGAACGATATAAACGTTATAGACCGTTCACCAGTGTTCGATGATATTGAACATGGAAATTCTCCAAAAGTGAACTTCTTCGTCAACCAACGTCCGTATAATATGGCATAATATCTAGCTGACGGTATGTATCCTTCTTATCCGACTTTCGTCAAATCGATTAGACTTTCTCAAAGTGAACCAGACAAGTTATTTGCACAACATCAGGAGGGATGTCGGAAGGACATCGAACATGCATTTGGAGTGTTACATGCTCGATTTAAAATTATTCACGAACCAGCTCGCATGTGGGACATAGCCGATTTGGCTATCATCATGAGGTCATGTATCATATTGCATAATAGGATTGTTGAAGATGAACGAGATACATATACTCAACAATGAACCGATTACGATCAATCTGAGGCAAGTGGGTCTAGTACACCGCAACCATTCTCGACCGAGGTGCTACCTGCATTTGCAAATCATGTGCGTGCTATATCCGAGTTGCATGATTCAAGTGTACATCACGAATTTCAAGCAGATCTAGTCAAACACATATGGGCAAAATTCGGAATGTTCCATGGTTAAAGAGATTTTTAAGTTTGTGAGTTGAGTCTTTTTTTTTTTTTTTGTCAACAGCCTAAATACCTAGAACGGTTTGGAAATCCAAACCGGAGGTACTGAGTTTACAAAAGTAATATCCACTGGGTAGACACGAGCACTTCTTACTAACTTGTCTGCCTTTGTGTTGTATGCGCGTGGAATTAGTGAGATTGAGAAAAAAGAAAACACCTCCTTACTCTTCACGAATTCCTCCAAGTGTAAAGCAAAAGCCGGCCACTCCTCGGGTGTAGACACTATCTTCACCAACTCGGAACAGTCTGTTTCAAAAGCTATTGTCATCTTCTGGTTTGCAATCAAACAATGCATGGTCCAAATGAATGCTTCCAGTTCTGCATGTAGGGGGGTTATGCTAATTTAAGATGTGAGTTGAGTCTATTGTACTAATTAAGTTATGTGTGTTTTATTAGTTGTGTCGTGTGCTTATTAGTGTATTGTATTACATTTTAAGTTTTTTCGTAATTTTGTTTGTTTTAATAATGACTCTCTCAATTTCTCGTCTTTATTACTTCCAATTTTTGTTTTTAATTAAGAATACAAAAGAAGAAAGAAAACAAATTTTGTTTTTTCTAACTCTTAATTATTTTAAATTTCAAACGATAATTGTTATTAATATTATGTAATCACAAAAACCAAAACATAAAAGAAAATAAAAATATGAAATAAAGTTGGTGGGGTAAGATGTTGTAATTTTATTAAACGAAAAAATTGTATAGGATAAAAATTGAGTGGGTGTTGTACCACGATTACGGTTGATGCGGTTATGGTTTTTTAACTACCGGTTACGGTTACAATTTTTTTTAACTTTAACCTTAACCGTTTAATATACGGTTAAAACGGTTACGGTTAAATACAGTCCGGTTAATACGGTTACGATTAGACACGGTTACGATTATTTGATGACAATAAACGGTTAATATAACGAGATATAATTAAATAATTATAAATTTTATAAACTAGTTTTCATTCCACCTTATCCATGACTCCACGGTTTATTTGTTTCTTTTAATTTTATATATTTCATCATAAAACTGTTTTGTTAAAATATTCTTTATATTTGTTAGAAAAAATATTAATTAGTTTAGCATGTTTAAGTTTTAATTAATATTTCTTGTTTTTTAGATTTTCATTTGTATTTTCTATTGGTAAATTGATTATCATAATTTTTCTTTGAATTTTTAATTTTACACTACTAATTTTAATTATTAGTATATATAGTTTTATTTTTAAAACGGTTACGGTTAAAATTTTACGGTTTTAACCTTGCGGTTAACCAACGGTTTTGATACGATTACGGTTAATAATTTGTTTAACCATAACTAATATATTTTTACGGTTATGGTTTTTAACCGTCTGACACGGTTACAGTTTAAAAACGGTACGGTTACGGTCTGAAATACGGTTACGGTTCCATTTTGGTCATGCTTAGAGTGTTGAATTATGACGTGGAATAAAGAAAATTTGATGTGGAAAAGAGAGAAGATGATGTAGAGTATTAAAAAGAAAAAAGAGGGTGTTGTAACCATTGTAGATAGTCTAAGTATAATTTAATTAAATAATTAAATTAAATTAAATAATTAAAAGTAAATAATTTGGACCAATCAAAAAGCGATACGTGTGATATGGGTGTCTAAACTTTTTAAATTAAAATAAAATTGGATCAATCAAAAAGCGATAGGTGGATGTCTCATTCAGACACTCCATTGAAAATACTCTTATTGGCCGATCATCCCTTGGCAACTTTGAATATATTTGAAAGAGCCCAAGCTCTAATTACCGCACTGAAGTCATAAGAAAAGAAATCGGAGTCTCCAAGGAGATATACATGTGTAGGATGGAGAATTTCCGTTTTTTTTTTTTTTTTAGTCCAAGCCATCTAAATTTTAATATAGGATAACCTACGTGGTCTATTTGAAATGCTGAGATTATATTTGAACTCATAATAAAATCTCTATAATATTATTTAAAAAGATATTTTGAAAATAAATTTTGTTTGGTAAGTTATTACATAAAATGCCATTATAAATAAGAAAAGATAATTGAAATAGGAAATATTATAATTGTCTTTTAAACTTATTGATGAGAATATAGAAAGTATATTAGAGTTATGTTTTCAAGATTATAGGTTTTTGCGGCTTAGCCCGAATAATTTTTTTAGTTTATTGCAAAATAAGTTAAATAGATTATTATAAAAATAGATATATTATTAGTTAGATATATTATAAAAATCAAGATAATTTTTTTTAGAAAAAATTCAAAATATACTTTTAAAAAAAAATTATTCCATGCTAGATAGTTAACGCGGATTGAATCATAGTTTCAATACATATAAAAAATCAAATAATAACATTATGAAACTATTTTATTTTAATTACAAACTAGTGCCCACGCATGGGGATATAAGTATTAGTTATACTGTATAACTATGGGGTGAAAATCATGTTCCAGTAAAATGGGCACAATAAACACATGGTAAAAAAGGCCCGACGAAGTCAAAGATGCAGACAAGGTGACAAGCCGAGCTGACAAGCCGAGCTGAAGGGCCCACCGAAGTGAAATTTACGATCAAAAGGGACTAAATGCAGAACCGTTAGTCAACCCCGACGAGATCAAAGACTCATTCAAACCGGTGAATTAAGGTGCATAGACGTAACGACCGAATCCTCCGCATTAAAGACCATTCATGGCGAATCAGACGGAGTAATTTTATAACATTAAACATGATATCGGAGTATAAAGGAAGGACGATGGCAAAGAGCAACACAACTGATTTTTTCCCGCAACTAGCACTACACACCTAAACACTTAGCAACACTTTTTTCAAATCGCTTCTAGATCATTTTTGGTCTCCTCGAGTTACAAAATTTCTGTTTATTGCTTGATAGTCACTTGGTTCTTCTGCGTTCTCCGTTTATTCTTATTTACAAATTTTGACCGTTGTAATTCCAGTTACAACAGTTTGGCGCTAGGAGGAGAGGGATATGTGACCTGCTCAATTTAATACCCTAACAGTACTAAAGCAGTAGTTGTAGTCTATCTAGGGGTCGAACACAAAGATCCACAGAAATCACTCAATGAATTGTAGTATCAGGCTAAGCTAAGCAATTCAGGTAAAACAAAAAACAGGAAGCAGTAAACGAGATTGTAATTCAATTGGGAAAAGATAGGTTCATGGATATTTCTCAGGAAATCAATGAATGCAAATAAACTAACTAATCAGGGTTCAGGTTAAGCACGGTTCTAGAACTCAAATCACTAATGCATAGTTAACCAACTGTCGTTGCGAAAACTATCTAAATCTAAACCTCAGAATCCCAAATTTCTTTGCAAATCCCTAAGAATAAATCAGCCTTAATTTCAAGTTTGATATGTTCACAAATCAATTAAACCAAATTTCTTTGCGAATAATCAATTTGCTCACCCTAGTTCTATCAGGTAATTAATTGCACTGTCGTGCCTAATCAATTATCCTAAGATCTAAGTTCTAGGTGATCAATCTAGAATTAGCTTTGAGAACAACCTAAGGTGAAGAACTAATTCAGATTATGAACCCTAAATAACTAATCAACCTAGCATTCAAAGAAATCCCTAATGAGAATCCCCAAACCTAACAAGAGATCTACTCAGACATGGAGATTAAATTAATAAACATGTTTGAATAAATACTCTATATAAAATCAGAAAGATAAACAAGGTTTGAGATCTGATCTCGGACGAAGGGAAATCAGACTTGTATCTCTCACCAAAATCTCTCTTAAACTCTGGTAAAATAAAGCATAGCCTAAACAGATGGCTGAAAACTCCTATTTATAACATAAAACACGACTTGGGGTCTTCTTGTAATTATCAGAGACTTCTGGGCACTTTTGCAATTCTTCAAGTCTTGGAAAACTCGCGGGTCTATCTTGCTGCTATGAGTATCGATCGACACCAGGGGGTATCGATCGATACTGGCCGTGAAAACAGGTATTCAGCAACACGATCTTTAGCTCTGCTCCAAACTGCTCCAGAAAGCTCCAATACTTCCAATAATCCTCCAAACGTGCTATGACCTGTAAAATACTATAAAACACTACAAAATACTATAAAGACTCTATAAAAAGGACTTATATCATGGTCTAAACAGGGTAAAAACCATGATATATCAACTCCCCCAGACTTAACATTTGCTTGCCCTCAAGCAAAATAAAATACTAAACAGAGAAAGAGGTTTGAAAACGCAGAGACTCACCTGTTCCTGAACCAATGAAATGACCCATTTTCCAAGTACGCAAATGTCACCTGATCAGCTTTTGATCTAACCACCATGTACTTCTCCGTAGACATTCGCAGCTTTTCCAGACTCCACACATTATCCCACAGCATTGTTCAAGTAAAACCTTCATCGCCAGTTTCATCGCTGCAGTTAATATTCAAGAACCTTCTAGATTCTTTACCAGACAATATCATAACAAAGGAACCACCTTTTTCACACTTCTTGTATCAATTTCTCTCCCCCAGACTTATTACTTATTGTGTTCTTATTATTTTTTTTATTTTATGCTTAGCATATACACATCAAGGTATGAGACGCGAGTATTGATGGTGTTTGCCACCAAATCCCCGGTTCTTCCCTATCTACGTATCAAAGGATGTAGGCGAATAATGGCATCATAGGAAAATCCTAGCCTCGCTTCCAAACCTTTGTGTGCTCATTCCCTCTTAAGTAGAATAATGGGATCGCTGGAAATTTTCCTAACCCTCTACTCAGAAGAAAATCATATCAATCTTTTATGCTCTTAATCTATCAACTTATTTCAGGGGAGAGAGATACTGTTACACTAAACATATGGGTTCCTTTATCAGATATGAATGATGAATCAAGCTCTATGAACACTAACCACATTGATGAAGTGCAAAAATTGGCTCAGGCTTCAGAAGAACTCTGCTGGAGACATGGATGTTTTCTAGTCAACTGGTCAGTCTTTGGATTTTTCATTAGTCGATCTAGAACTGATCCTGTAACACTGTGCACTCAAAAACAAAATCAAATCAATAGGTTCAAGCACATGATCATAATCTCCAACAAGTTTTGACTTAATAAAACAATTTTGACTCGATAAAAATAACTGACTCTAAGAAAAACGAAAACAATGTCAGCAGACACCTCCCCCAGACTTGAACAACACTGTCCTCAGTGTTATCTAGCCTAGAGTAGGTAAAAGAAACAAAGAAAAAGGATAGAACGAAGAGAAACAAGAAATTACCTTGCTGGAACGTCAAGTATCGATCGACACACAACCTGG
>PKML01068623.1:41363-54583 GCA_002933935.1 Eutrema yunnanense | reverse complement strand
TGAAAAGTCGGTATGCGAATCGCAGCTCGATTGGCAAAGAACTGATCAGGCCTGTTATGCTCGCCAAGTGTTCTAGCTCGATCACCTGCAGCATTCTCAGCGTTGGCGCGCCCAGCTGGCGCGACAATCTCAGCAACAGGAGCAGGGACAATGATGTTTCCAGCCTCATCAAGTCGCTGCCCTCCTTCATTGCACACGTGACCCTGTTGGTCTCTCAAGACACCAGCTTCATCAGCTCTTAAAACCACAGGGTTGTTCATCCTTGATGTCTGCTTTGTCTTTCTGTTTGTGCGTTCTAAACGTGCTAGTCCCTCTAACGAAAGATTGACCAGCTGAGTGCCCTTGTTTCTTCTGGTTTCACGAACAGGCATGCACCTGAAACACTAAGATCAAGAACGTAAGTAACCAAAGTCACGATGAGTATCGACCGATACTGATGGTATCGATCGACACTAACAAAGAAATCGCCTCGGTATCGACCGATACTAGGTAGTATCGATCGATACTAGCGAGCTTAGTCGAAACTCGACAGTTACAATCTAATGGTGAAATTGGATCCCCGGCAACGGCGCCAAAATTGATCTGCTCAATTTAATACCCTAACAGTACTAAAGCAGTAGTTGTAGTCTAGCTAGGGGTCGAACACAAAGATCCACAGAAATCACTCAATGAATTGTAGTATCAGGCTAATCTAAGCAATTCAGGTAAAACAGAAAACAGGAAGCAGTAAACGAGATTGTAATTCAATTGGGAAAAGATAGGTTCAGGGATATTTCTCAGGAAATCAATGAATGCAAATAAACTAACTAATCATGGTTCAGGTTAAGCACGGTTCTAGAACTCAAATCACTAATGCATAGTTAACCAACTGTCGTTGCGAAAACTATCTAAATCTAAACCTCAGAATCCCAAATTTCTTTGCAAATCCCTAAGAATAAATCAGCCTTAATTTCAAGTTTGATATGTTCACAAATCAATTAAACCAAATTTCTTTGCGAATAATCAATTTGCTCACCCTAGTTCTATCAGATAATTAATTGCACTATCGTACCTAATCAATTATCCTAAGATCTAAGTTCTAGGTGATCAATCTAGAATTAGCTTTGAGAACAACCTAAGGTGAAGAACTAATTCAGATTATGAACCCTAAATAACNATAGTTTCAATACATATAAAAAATCAAATAATAACATTATGAAACTATTTTATTTTAATTACAAACTAGTGCCCACGCATGGGGATATAAGTATTAGTTATACTGTATAACTATGGGGTGAAAATCACGTTCCAGTAAAATGGGCACAATAAACACATGGTAAAAAAGGCCCGACGAAGTCAAAGATGCAGACGAGGTGACAAGCCGAGCTGAAGGGCCCACCGAAGTGAAATTTACGATCAAAAGGGACTAAATGCATAACCGTTAGTCAACCCCGACGAGATCAAAGACTCATTCAAACCGGTGAATTAAAGTGCATAGACGTAACGACCGAATCCTCCGCATTAAAGACCATTCATGGCGAATCAGACGGAGTAATTTTATAACATTAAACATGATATCGGAGTATAAAGGAAGGACGATGGCAAAGAGCAACACAACTTATTTTTTCCCGCAACTAGCACTACACACCTAAACACTTAGCAACTCTTTTTTTCAAATCGCTTCTAGATCATTTTTGGTCTCCTCGAGCTACAAAATTTCTGTTTATTGCTTGATAGTCACTTGGTTCTTCTGCGTTCTCCGTTTATTCTTATTTACAAATTTTGACCGTTGTAATTCCAGTTACAACAGTTTGGCGCTAGGAGGAGAGGGATATGCAAGTGTAACTCCAATGCATAAGAACCATCGTGGAGGAGCATGCAGTCATCTAGGAAGCCCTGAACAAGGTTACTAGCGACTTGACCACGATGGTTGAAGGAGAAATGCTCGCAATGAACAAAAACTTGGAAAAGTTGTTTCAAATCATGCAATATTGACCCAATCATTCGACGAGCTCTGCTCAAAGTTGGTGCGAATGCGAGTTCCGAGTTTATCTCACTTAGGGACCGGTCCGTTTCATCACGGCCAGAACAGCGAAAGTGCGCAGATACCTTCGAGGGATATGATGGAGTACGGGTTGATCCGTCGACTTTTCCTCCACCACCTTCTTTTGATCTGTTGAATTCTCATTCTCGAAACCCGGATCAAATGTTTAAGGCATTTGTGATCTTGATACGTGATCATCGTGAGACAATGGACCTGGAAAGTTTCATTTCACATGTGGTTTCATTCATCTGTGATTTGTGGTATGATTAATTAATTCATATGTGCTTTAATATATTTGTTAAGCCAATTGAATCCTCACGTAATTTCATGATGTTCTTAACTTAAAATTGATATGTAATTTCTATTGGTAATTTCTATTGGTTCATAACGTAATTTTATTATGTTATTTCTTTATTTTTGACAGAACTCTGAAGACTTCCAGCACTTTCATTCAGTCGACTTTGAGTCTCAAATACTTATTGAAGCAATAAACATTGAAGAAGAACGAGTGAATTCTGATAGATCACAACCATCAAAAGTTCATAAAAGAAGGCTCACTCAGGTTGAAGATGATGAGGATGATGCTGAAATTGAAGTCACCCCTGGACCGAGACAGAGAAATCACTTTGTGGTTGAAGTGAATGATGGCAAAGCGAAAACATCTCATGTGAATAAGAAGAAGAAAATTCTGTTTCAGGCTACTCTTTCAGGCATCTCATGTGAATTAATATCAATTGGCGATTTCTTACATAAAATCAGAGAGAGTATCAAGTATGTTACAACATCTGAATCTTGTGAGATACTGTTTGGAAAATGTGTGGATAATGTGGGTTTAGATCCGCATGAAAGTTTGCTTTTGGATGTGCAAACAAGATGAAATTCAACTTACAGAATGCTTGATATGGCTATGGAGTACCATGCTGTTTTTTTCTAACCTTGAAATGATTGATGGAAAAAAACTACAAATTCTCTCCTACAGATGAAGAACGGAATCGAGCAAATGAGATATGTGATTTTTTGGAGCCATTTTATGAGATCACTCTGCTTATGTCAGGTTCGACACATCCAACTTCTAACTTGTACTTCATGCAGGTTTGGAAGATTCAAAACTGGCTGAAACTGAATGAATCAAGCACATATGAAATTGTCAAAAAATGATCAAAACCGATGAAGGAGAAGTTTGATAAGTATTGGGAAGAAATGATCAAAATTAGCGATATTTTTGCAATGGCTACCATCTTTGATCAACAGTTGAAGATTACACTTGCAGAAAATTGTTTTGGAAAGCTTGATAGGATTTTTTGTCAAGCAAAGATGGAATATTTGCGTCGTAAACTGCGTCTACTTTTTGAATCATATGAGACAAAGCCGAAGTCCACATCACCATCTACACAGTCACGAGAATGTGATCAACATGATAGAGAACAAAAATGTAGTTTTATGAATTACGATGTAAGTACCTTTATTATGGTATTTATGTGTCTTATGATGTGGATTGAGTTTGCAGATTTTAGTTCTTATGATCTAGTCGTATATTATAGTTGAGTTTGCATGTTTTAGTTATGTGTCTTCTGATTTCAATTACGTTTATAGTTGAGTTCACATTAAGTTTACCACACTAATACTCAGTCTTGAAGAACTCATATGCTCTCGTTTTTTTGTTTTTCATAATTTCTTTGCCTTTCGCAAGTCAAGTGTTGTTGTTAGTGGGAAGTCTTCTCTACAAACGTATCTTGAAGAACCGCCATTAAACATGATCAATTTTCAGAGTTTGGACATCCTGCATTATTGGAAAGATAACTCTCAAAGACATTGGTGAGTTTCAATGGCTTGCGATCTGCTTAGTATACCTATCACAACAATAATCGGGTTCTCCCCAAAAACATGCAAGCTTTGATATGCAGTCGCAATTGGTTAAGAGAATTTGAGCATATGAAAATAGTAAACAAATCCTTATTATAACTTTTACACTTATTTGATCATAACTGGTTCACTAACTTAATTTAATCACATATGTAAAGGAGGAAGAACAATTTGATGGTGAAGATGAGACACTACCATCTTTCCATTCTATTGTCAATGATGAAGATGAGGACGAAGATGAAAGTTGAAGAACTAACAAGTTCGGTGAGTTCTTCTTGCTTCTCGGATTTCAGAATTTAGTTAATTAGTGTTTCAATTTGAATTTAATTACTTCTCAAATTTTTGCCTTTACTTACTCGAATTTTTGCTGTCGTTGCTTTCTTGGATTTTTTCTTTTAGTTGGAATGTTTTCTGTTTCAGATTTGAGTTTAGATCGTATTGAAAATCTATTGCTATAAAATTATCATCAAAACAGGTACACATGCAAGATGATACAGGTTTTGAGTCTGTTATGTTCAAAAAACAAAATGAAATAGAAACCCGGAGATCAACCCGCTAACCCGTAGATTACAGGTGGGACAGGCTTGGACACTAGATTTGGGACCGTAGCCCGCGACATGCCAACCTGCGAGAACAAAAAAATTTGAAACTGCAACGAATTGGACATGAGCTAGCCCATCTGACATCACTATCAGAATTTAAGAAGATGCTACATTATGAGATCAAGCGTGATAAGTTGTCGGTGTTAAATAAATGGTCAAGTGAGAAGGTTACTCTTATTCTTCATAAGTTGATAGCTTCATACACAGTTGGTTAGTCTCAATTTATTAAAAATTGATATCATTGTTAAAATGTATTTATATCCTTATTGGTATTATGGTTTTATGATGGCGACTCAAAACTTCAGTTAACATGACAGGAGGATCTATTAATCAATTGATGTATTACCTTCTTTGAATGGTGATGCAACTCTATCAAAGAAAAAGAGGAAAAGGGATAGGAGATAAGAAATTACATATGTCCAGACAAATCTAGCGAGTATTCAAAAAAAAAGGGAACAAGCTATAGACAAGGACAAAGCTTACATTTTAGGTAGAAATTTCAAATGGTAAATAAATAAAAAAGTGATAAGTATTTGTTACCTTCTAGCTATAAATAAGATGTAATGCTAAGCTCGATGTATGAAATAAACAATTAACATTATTGTCTAGCACATGACACGTCAAATGATCAAGTGATGTATTACCTTCTCATAATGGTGATGCAAATATATCAAAGAAATTGAGAAAATAAGATATGAGAGAAGAAACTATAGAGAGGAAAAAAGAAGCTATCGACAACAACAAACGAGTAAAGTAAAGTATTACACACTTGTAGTTGTCAATAGCTTGTTTCTCTTTCTCTTAAGTTTTTTCACTCCTAGCTTCTTTTCTCTTTTTCTTTGATAAACATGCATCACCATTTTGAGAGGACAATACATCACTTGATGATTTGATCCCATGTCATGTGCAAGACATAGTCATGTTAATTATTTTATGCATTCAGTTCAAAGTAGCATCTTCTAAAATCCTGAGTAGCTAAAAGAGAACAATACTTGTCATATTTATTTTTATTACTTGAAGTTTCTTTCTTCCTAAAATGTAAGGTATGCCATTGTCGATAGCTTGCTTCTTACTCTTTGAATACTTGAATTATTTTCTCTAGACATCTGTAGTGTCTTCTTTCCTATCATTTTTCCTCTTTTTATTTGATATACTTGCAACACCATTCAGAGAGGATAATTCATCACTTAATGACATTATTCTCTTGTCATGTTAAGTAAAAATTAAAAATCCATAGCTATAACTTCGTGGCTAATTTTTATTTGTGGCTATTTTGGCTTTTTTGTTGCTAATTAGTGCCTATAGGCATAATTTTTAGTAGCTATGCATTATGAATGATACCATCACTTTATCACACTCAATAAATGAACTCTACATATAACCAATCTTAGACCACACATGACACGAGATATGAAAACACAGTTATGCATTATGAATTCATATATAGCGTCGCACCTTTGCCACTTGATGTTGAAGACAAATCACCCCCTTGTCATTTG
This sequence comes from Eutrema yunnanense, assembly GCA_002933935.1. Lineage (NCBI taxonomy): Eukaryota > Viridiplantae > Streptophyta > Magnoliopsida > Brassicales > Brassicaceae > Eutrema > Eutrema yunnanense. Next base: position 48,596 of record PKML01068623.1, on the reverse strand, counting down.
GACAGATTTACTACCTCAACTTTAACATGTTGTTTCCCCAAGATTCCAAGTTCCAAATCGGATCTCCTGAGACCAGGACTTAGTTACATGGATCTACAAATCACCCCACGTTGATTCTCAAGCCAATAGTGTCACGAAGCTTTCCACCAGGTTTCAGTCTCCAACGTTCCTTTAAAAAAGTTGTGTCAGAACTTTTCTAAGGTTTCATGTTTGGACAGTTTCGGCATTTCTTGCACAGGAAGGAAAAGCGACTACGGCTAGGACTTACATCGGATTAAGACAGCGCTGGCTCCTGAGGCTCCTCCGACACGATATCTAACTACATAAGACACGGATCTGGTCGTTTCTGATCAGATCGGGCTGGAAACTCTCTCCTTTTCTCCTATCTCGCTACTGCCTTATTCTACACCCAACTTTCTTCTTCTTTTTCTCCTCTTTTCCGAACTGCTCTCCTTCCCTCCGATATGATCTCTGGAAACCCTTCCCGTGACCAGGCTCTCCTCCTCCACGTCAAACCGAAGCCCTCCTTCATTCGCCAGTAAGATTTTTCTCTCAGCCTCACGATCTCTCCGTCTCCATTCTATCTTTCTTCTCTTACGACAAAACCAACTAAACTAGCTTAGCATTTAGTTTAGGGATTTATACTTAGGGTTAAGAAAATTGTTTGGGCTTAATTAGAGATTATGGGCTTAATGAGATTGAGCTTTAGTGGATCAAAACCCATTCATTTTTTTCGGTTTGGACTTTGGCTTTTTGCGATACGCTAGGGTTAGGATCTCGGGTTCGGGTCATCACATGCTGAGTTGGTAATTGGCATGAGATTTTCGCAAACCATTCACATATTAGAATGGGTCTATTCGATTGCTTACCGTCAGCGGCTGCAGGTTTAAACTTGCGACCAGACGCTGTGGTTGTTGTATGTTTACCAAAATTATCGTTCCTCAAACAAATTTACAGTCCAGAATTTAAGTCTACCAACAATAAACAAATATGTCATCGAACGATAGACTTTCGTATGTTAGCGCACAAGTTTATTTTGTAAATAAAACATATTTTTGCCTACGTGAAAAAAATAGTAACGATAGTTTTGTAATTACATTTTTGTCAGCAAATGCTAAAAAAAAGTATTATCGATACGTTAGATTAGTTTAGTAATTTTGGAAAAAAATGAGCAATTTGGTCGAAAATGCATTTTCCAAGGCTTGCTACAAGAGTTAATTATTCACCCAATAACGAGAAGAAAGCTTTAACAATAGAATCCACATTTCTGGTTACCTAATCATTTTGTCGGCATTAGAAAATAGAAAGGATGATATTAGTTTATAACAATTTGAATGTGACATTTTACAATTTGGCTATAGTTTCGTTATTGGCAGCCTCAGAAGTTAGAGAAATTAAGTTATTGTTGAAAGTTATGAAGATCATATGCTCTCAATGTATGTAAAACGGCTAAAGATTCATGAAACTTGATTATTCATACAAGCATATATATATGAGTCCTCTTGTTCAGATCATACATCATTTCCCTATGCATCCTGCAGGACCTCCATAGTAAAGAGCTCTTAGCCAAAGATCTTCATCCTCCTCATGAACATACATGGCTCTGTAACACTTTGAACTGGTCTCGCGTGCCTTCAGACTGTCGATTTCTGGATCCAAAACTTTTCCCAAACCATCGATGATTTTGATACTGTTCACATAGGCTGCTTTACTTAAGCCCTCGCTAGGCCAATGCCCACTTCCCATAACTGGAGTCTTCTCTGTCACTGGAGTGTACACTTGACCTCCCCAAGATGCATAGTTTCCTCTGTTAGCAAAGCCCCCGGCCATGAACAATGACGCTGGCCAGTATCCAACGTTCTCATCATTATATGAAAACCACCAATCTCCCTTGGCACGATCCTATTCTTGATTTTAAAAAGACGAATATTCAAGTGACTTGATGAGAAGTGATCAAAGATGAGTAGAGATTAAAGTATCTGAACTTTACCTGATACAAACTTAAGTTTATATCATATTGTGTGCCATTATAGACGGAAATTGGTTGAAGAAGGGCACCAAGTGGTATATTCTTGCTGACTTGCACAAATCCAGGACATTTTATGTCGTAGCAGCCGCCGGACTTGCTTCCTTCTTTCTGTTAGCACAATAAACAAGGCATACACATATAGGGTTTAAGACCCTAAGAAGTTTAAGAAAATTAGCGCAATGCTCTTACTGGTAACTCAAAACTTACACTCCAGTAGGTGTATAAGCGAACATGATCTTGCGAGAATCGATACAGAGATGGATTCACCTGTTTTATATATAATGCAAACTTTTCTCAACGTCAAAATCATGTGACTTGCTAATATTAAAGGAACAAGAAACCGACTTACCATCCACCCAACAAAAATGCTGGCGAATCGTTCTTTAGGCCCCCCGGCTACTGCCATGAATGCAAGACTGATTTGATCTTGCGAGACTTGTGGATCCCACAGGTTAAGATGTCCTTTTACTCCAGATAAACTGCTAGGTCCATAGTCAACCGTTGCAACCTAACATCCATAAAGAACAAAGAAACTAAGAAAAAGAAAGTAGAGAAATGGTGGTTGGTACTCTCAGACCAAGGGTTCTTACATAAAACTGTCCAGTTGAATCATTGTTATTTCTCTCTGTAAGAAAATGTCTTGGGCCATCGAGTCCCATTGATTTCAAACGTTGTGCATGCATAAGATCTTGCATAGTAGTCCTTTTTACAATAACTGTTCCTTCTGGACAATTTATGCCCTCTTGCAGAAGCTGCAAGGGATCGACTTTCCCTGAAATTTTGTTGCTCGTGATCCACTCAGGTACAGTTGTTGGCTTCAGCTGCATATACGCCAATACGTACACAATATCAATCATTCTCTAAAGAGCCTCATCTTTGATACAAAAGGCAGAAGAGGAAGAGAAAACTCTATAGAAAGCAAAAAAACCTGAACATTATGTTTTTTGAGCAGATGATGATCAAAGGCTAGTTGTTTGTGAATGTCGATGCAATCGAATATATCACCCTGTTGTGTCTGCTCAAAAGCAAAAATGATAGATATGATTCATAATGTAAGCATCTAAGAAAAATGCATGCTATTAGGCCAACCTTGAAACTCTTGATTGCAGGTTTGTTGATAGCTTTGAGTTGCCTTTCCAGTTCTTTCTTCTCTGATTCCGATGGTATTGTTCGGCGCCGGCGTTCCTGAGATGCTTCAGCGACTAAAATAAGAGCAATTGTTAAAAGAATCAGTAACACAAAGTTGTTGAAGGAAGCCATTGATTCTCAAAAGTTGCTCTTATCTTTCTTCAACTCTTCCCCTAAGCAAAACAAAAAAGTTTTACACTAAAGTCTATTTATAATGTTCATATCTATTTATGTTTATTGTCACTTATATAGTTAATAAAAATGTATATTAAATAAAAACACAAGCTAAGTAAAATTAATAAAAATAATAAATACACTNCCAAAAAAAAAAAAAAAAAATATATATATACTTATGATTGATCATATTTAAAATTTGAGATTGTTTATTGTGGGGAATAAAAACCTGATACAGTAAATTGGATCTACTAAACAATGTTAAAAAAAGGCATGACGGAGTCAAAGAAACCTACAAGGTTAAATGAGTAATCATGATCATTGACCAAACTGAAAGACCCATCAAAATAAAAGTCTACAGTCAAAAGAAATTAAATGCTGAACCGTTAGTCAATATTTAATCCCATGTAAACTTTTCATTGAATAAAATCAATATAATCTGAGTGCATTAATGAAGTTTATTGCTATTAATAATTAATACCTATGAGCTTTAACTCTCCATATTAATACTGGCTCAACTAAAGCATACTTTTTTTTTTTTAACGCTGAGTAATACTTTATTAAGAAAATAAAAATACCGAAAGGTTTACAACAACTAAAAAAAGGATTCACCAATAGGGATCTGATCCGAAGTAAAATAAAGACATTTTTTTGCGAATGAATAACTAACGATTCAACAGATGAATGCTCCATTTTTGCTTTTGGGCTGATTAAATCTCCACTGAGATAATCTTTATAGAAATCCAAAAACATCTATCAACGCTTCAGACTGAATTGACCACGATTGCCAATATCTTTTCATTGCTCCAGTAGAAGTCACCGAGATCATCGTTCCAAACAGTCGATTAATTATGAGTCTACAATCAAGCTGTCTTCCGGAGTAACCGTGGTTTGCGACGAGAAACCCACCAACACCGAATGAATAACCATCAACGATTGAAGCCGGGAAGAACCGTTGCCACCATCCGCTTCTACTGACAATTACCCATTCGAAACGGCCCAACTGAACCAGATCTTTTTTTTTCCCAAATTAATTAAAAAAATCCCACGAAAAATCAATCAAAAATTTTGCCAGATCTAATATAAATTGGAAAAAATTACACAAATCAAAAGATAAGTAACAAAAGAAACCAACCAAACCGACGTCGGAGCTATACAAACCTCCGGCCATCGACTTGGATCCACAGAGAAAAATCTCTTTTCTTTTTTTTTCTCTCGCTTGACGGCTAGGGTTCCTAGATTAATCTAAGCTAAATCTTACTTAAGCAAACAAAAACGTTAAAAAGGGAAGGCATTTTATTGAGTTGTTATTTACAAAAAGAAACCAAATCATTCACTACAAGAAAACATGGTTCTTACTACTGCAAAAATAGTCGGAAATCAGTAGCAAAACACTTTGTTACGACTGATTACCGACTGATTTCTGCTGTAGGTAAAAGTCTCGTCGCAAAAAATATCAGTCGCAAAATTGCTACTGATTTACGACTGATACTAGGCGGTCACTATTCAGTAGCAAATTTTTACGACTGATTAGTGACTGAATTTTGCTACTACAGCCTTAGTCGGTATTCATTCGTAAAATTTAATTACTGAATTGCGACTGATTACATACTATTTCAGCTACTAATTTACGACTGATCTGAGCATCGATTTTGCGTTTTTTGACATTGTTTACGACTGATTTGTGTTTGTTTTTACGATTGATTTGCTACTGAATACATACTACTAGATTTTTGATTTCTTGATTTGGTTTAGCTTTGTTTGATTTTGTTTATCGACTAATTGGTTTGTTAATTTTAATTTAAACATGACTCTAAACAAAAGTAAAGTAAAACAAATGAAGAACACAAATCCATACACCAAAAAACCAAAATTACAGTTAAACAAAAGTAACATAAGTTTCAAGTTCTAAATCAAAATGAAAAGGCAACTCCAACTAATAAGGAGTTGTTCCAATTTGCAAAAACATAACATCAAGTGAGAAACAAGTGAGCTAAACCAGTGGAGAGGATGGATCATCAGAAGAGAGAAACAAGTGAGCTAAACTAGTGGCGAGGAATCCCTTGTCGGTTTGTCTCAGTGTTCATTGGATGTGGTTGCTTCATCTCGCATGTTCTTGATACTCACTTGGTTTATGAGCTCCATTATCTGTGGCTCCTTCTCCAAGTTCTCTCCTGTTACATTTCACCATATCACAATTTTAGAGTTCTCGATGAAACCAAAGTTTCTTTTTGCTAAAACGAAATGAAAAAGAAAGGGGAAATTTTAGCTAAGAAATACTCACTTGCTAGCTTGCAATGTTTCTCTGCGAAGCTCATCTTTAATCTGAAGGCATATAATTAAAAAACAGTTAGCATCCAATATATAACAAAAAATCTGAAACTCTAATAACCAACATGTAACGGCGATGCCATAATGAAGGTCTTTTTAACAAATCAACCAATATTTTACGTCTAGCTTAAAGAGAGCACTAATGAATAACATCTGCAACATTCTGTAATCAAGCAATGTAAGCTACAAAACAACAAGACAAAGTGATAATTTGAAGCTCATAGTGTCTTAGACGATACCTTCACAAGATTAGCAGCACAAGCAGTGGAAGAAAAATGATCAGCGACTCTAGCAGCTGGGATTAATAGCTTTGTGGTTTTCTGGAAATGGTGAATTTCTCTTAAAGCAACAGTTCATGGCTTGTATCGATAAGGCTTCTCTTGTGTGAATCTAAGAACAACAACAAAAGATTAGATCATAAAACACAATACAATATATGTTTTTCTGCAATAAGATGCTTTCAAAAGTCAACTAATGTTGACGAAATCTTACTCATCTACGGTTAGCTGCTGTAGTTGCAGGAGTTGCTACAATTTCACATAGAAAAGGAGAAAAGCTAATAAAACATCAGCTTTAAGATACAACAAAACCCGTAAAACAAGAATCCATACAGCTGAATAAAGGATAAAAAAACATACCTCAATTCGATATGCAATGTATCAAGTTTACAAATGAGCAAGTACTTCCGAACACAGAAGATATATATATATATATATATATCCAAGAACGAACCGGATTTGATGAACTAGCAGGATGTTGTTTGATTCCCCAATTCTTCGTCGTTCATCACTAAGCAAAGATGCCTAGGGTTTATCTTGTTCTTCTTGTCCCTTGTTGCGTTACTGATATGTGCATATTCTTCATGTATTTAGCACGCATTTCATATAAATTTAAGATCATTTACTTGGATCTTCATGGCATACCATACTCGTTTTGTCTCATTTAGAGTTTTAGGGTTCTCATACTAGGTCCTAGAGTATCTTGCATGTTTTGGAGTCCTTTTCAGATGCTAAAGAGGAGATTCGAGAACCGAGGAAAGGAGACGGAAACCGTACCGACGTCACTGGTCGGTACTGGTGCTCGGTATCGAAAGCAGAGGAGTTGCACCGAGGTCACTGCTCGGTGCAACTGATCGGTATAGCTCGAAAAGCAAGCTTAAACACCGAGCATCGACCGATACCAGGTGTGACACCTGATGAGTAGGACTTTTTCAAGTCCTAGGTCAATACCTCGTTGTAGTAATTTGAGGATCGAACCGAAGAGGCTAAGGTTGAAACACTAAGAATGCATGAATCTTCTTAAGCTAGAGCAATGTTTTTGTGTTTTTCTATTTATGAACTAAAGGAAACAAATTGCAAGAAGGGAAAACAAAGATATAAGAGTTGGATCACGGACTAAGCTATCAAGGAGATGGGATACGATCAAACAACGAATCATTTGGAAGCATTGAACTCTATCCTAGAACATGGGATTCATAATTATGACTAATCCACCGTCGTGGCACTAATCACTTTGTTAATCACCAAATCAAGAGCAAACTCTCGTTTGTGATAAGATGATTAACAAGCATT
>PKML01068623.1:24830-34903 GCA_002933935.1 Eutrema yunnanense | reverse complement strand
GATGCTATGGAGCTCGTGGAGAACTTAGCTACTAGTGATGGGACGTATGGGGATGATTATGACCGTGCTTCAAGGACTACTAGTGACTTTGATGAGAACAAGAGAGCCAAAGACATGAAAGCCTTGAATGAGAAGTTGGATAAGCAAGCCTCTATGATAGGCAAGCTTCTTGCCTCTCAAAAAGAATCTCAAAAGGCGGTCCATTTCATTGGTGACTACGAGAACAATCAAGCTTACTATCAAGAGGAAGCCGTGGAAACACAAGAGGAAGTGAACTACGTGGGGAACCAAGGTAACTTCCAAAGACAAGGGTTCAACCAAACCTATAGGAATCCACAAGACCAACTCTACCCTCAACAATCTACTCAAGCTCAAGGAGTTCCACAACAACAATTCCAATCTCAAGGTCAACCTTCTAACTACAACCAACAAGGGTATGTCCAAAGGAACCAATTCCAAGGAAACCAAAGTGGATTCCAACCAAAATCCCCAGCCGGTTTTCAAGGTCAACAACAAGGGTTTGTACCCCAAGGTCAAGCACCTACGTCTAAACCGCAAGAGCTTAACTTGGCCTCCATGTTCCAACAACTAATCAAGGGCCAAACGAAAACCACTAACAAGGTCATTTGCACTTACAATGATCTTAATAGCAAGTTTGAGGCATTGAGCTCAAAGGTGCAACTAATGGAGCAAAGGAATGCCGCCCCTTTCTTCACATCATCCTCAAAGCTCTTCAAATGGGAAGGCTATACTAACCTATAAAGAGTCTTGCAACACTTTTTCCACTCTTAAATAGCAAGATCACATTATTGAGGAGTTCCTCGGGTTAGTCTCTAGCCTCAACGAGGACATTGAGGAACAAGGTGGGGAGGTGACCCTTGGGAGTAAGAATGATATGATGTTGGTTGGAGAAAAGAATAACAAGATTGAGAAGTCCATCAAGGACTTGGTTGAAGTGAAAAACGTGGAGACACTTGTTGAGTCAAAGAGAGAGCCTCCACCTCCATATGAGCCTCCACTTCTATTTCCCGGTCGTTTCCTCAACAAGGCACAAGAGAAAGTGCCTCCAAGCACAACAAGGATCGAACCTAAGACTCTCCCAAAGCTTGGAAACCCCGGGAAATTCTCAATATCTTGCACACTTGGACTCTTGGAAGTTGATGATGCTTTGTGTTACTCGGGCTCAACCGTTAATGTCATGACTTTGGAGATGGCCAAAAGTCTTGGGATAGATAAGTTGAACGATTACCCCTCCACCATCACGTTTAGAGACTCTTCCACGAAGAAACCTCTTGGCATGGTTGAAGACTTTGCCCTTAAGATTGGAAAGTGTCTTGTACCAACGGACTTCGTTGTGATGGAGATGGCACCGAACATAAAACTCCCACTACTCATCGGGACTCCATTCCTCAACACAACCGGTGCAAGCTTGGACTTCATAAACAAGAGGGTTGTTCTTAAGAACGTGGATGACAAGAAGTTCTACACAATGATGCCTTCTCCCACCGCTATTTGTGGGACTATTATTTGTGGAGACAATGAAGCCCAAGCCCGGAAGGTTGAGTATGTGGGAGTATGTGAGACGGTGAGTATTGAAAGGGTTGAAGAAGCCCTAGCTCTAGATGGAATTTGCTTGTATTCCCTCTTTCACACCACAACAGAGAGTGATGGTGAAAGTGCTAAGGTTAATAAGAAGAACACGAAGCCTAGGTCCGAGGAGAGGAAACCGAGAATACTCAAGGGGATTGGAACCTTGCTAGACCAACCTTCGATCGTGACTCTCATCCCATGGAAACATGAAGAAGGGATAATTGAGTACAAGGTCAAATGTAGAGGGCGCCCCAAGCCTTTTGCCAAGGCCATAGCAACCCTCACACCGGAGGTTAGGGAGCCAAATCAAACCAGTCTTCAAAGCTTAATGGGTAAAGTTCTCAAACTCGAGCTTACCGAACCGCCAAGGAGTGCTTGCACTCCTCCACTACCCGCCTAAAAGGGTAACAAACGTCGAACTTAGTGACGTTAAACAAAGTGCTCTTGGGAGATACCCCAAGCTTATCCTTGTACATATTTCCTTTTATGCTTTTCTTTTATTGTTAGTTCCTTTTGATGGTTTTCTTAGTGCGAATAGGTTTTCGATGGCCATATGAGCATGGACTTATGGACTAAAGTGCTTAGGATGAAGTGATGGAATATGGCGTCCCTTGATCCCTCTAGTCTCCTCCATCCTTTTCCAAGGTAACACTCCAAACTTTGTACATAGCATCTAGAATCATATCTTCTTTCCTTCTTTCATGCATTGTTTTGCTCTCTCTTAAGCTTCTATTACACAAGGGACTGTGTAATTTAAGTTTGGGGGAGGGTTTGTGTGTTATCTAACATCGTTTTTGATGTTCTTATTTTGCCTTTTTGCATCTTGAGTCTCATGCATATCATGCATTTTCAATAAATTTGAAAATTTAAAAACATTTAGGATTGCATATTCACTTGTAGGTGGTGTCTAGTTTACATTTTAGCTTGCATTTGCATAAGCATGGAGTAATGACAACCTTGAAAGTAGCTTAATTAGCAATTGATTCAATGCCCAAGTTATTAGTTGTTTGATACATTGAAGTTGAATCTAAAATCAAGGACGAACCATTTGTTAGAGCGCATGCATCATTGCTTTTCTTTGATTGAAGCAAGCTTGAATTGAATCTAGCCTCATCTAAGTGATAACCATAATTTGACATGTAATTATTGTGATTATGCAAACTTAAATGAACCCGTAGATCACATATACATATTTGGACATTCTTATTCCTTTTACCACTCTTGCTTGTCCAAATAGCCAAATCCCATCTTTGGATTGGTTTCCCTACCATGACAATTACCTCCTTTCTAGCCCATAGTCCTTCGTGTGTGTCTTGTGAGGCCTTATTTGGAATGAACTTGACAAAAAGTGTTAGGTTTAGGGTGACAAGGAAGCACTCTCGTGTAGACTTAGCTCCATCATCAAGGGGCTAATCTAGGAATAGGCTAGTTAGGATGGCGGTTCTTGATTCAAGTTTGGGGGGGAAACGGGTTTAGACTTAGTAAATGGCATGATTGGAATGGATTGTGGAATGGAAAGAATGACAAGGAGTATGAAAAAGGGGATCGCATATGTGGAATGGTTTGTGCAAATGTCGAAAGTCTAGCTCTAAGATTAAAATAGCCTCAAAAGATACAAAGAAAAAGAAGAAGGCCAAAAGGCCAAAGCATCAAAAGAATGAGAAGAGGCGGTAACCAAAAAGAAGAAATGAAGAGCTAGCTAACAACAAAGAAGCACCAAACCATGAAGAACAAGGAAGAAGAAGTGATCCCCAAATTGAGAAGAAAGTGAAGTGAAGAGACAAGAAAGATGTGCGGGTTTCAAAAAGGCAAAATGCCTCATGATAAAAGGGTAGCTTAAGTTATGGGCACAACGGGTTAGAGGCTTTAGGTTAGAAACACTCTAGGCATTCGGGTAGACGAGAGTTTTTCCTTGTATGCATAGGTTGCCTTTTACCTTTAGAATTTTGTCAAAGTTTGCTCATTCATTGAGAGATCCTTGTATTTGATTGCCCTTACGTATTGATGAGATCACTTTCATCTCATAACCGGTCCTTTAGCCAAGCGGTTTCATTTGATTTTGCATAAGCACCATTCACGGATAAAACCATTAATCAATGTTAAGAGACTAGAGAATAGAATGGTTTGTCTAGGTTGAATTTTGGCTTGTTGCATGTTGTGAAGGAAATGGCTATCTCCTTTTGAGTAGACAACTTTGGTGCATCCTAGAACTAGTAACTTGGACGTTGAGTGCGATTGTTTCTTGTGCTTCTTATAGGTTCGAGCTCCACTTGCATTACATTGCATCTCTCATTCTTGATCTTGTTTGCTTGAGGACAAGCAAGGGTTTAAGTATGGGGGAATTGATATGTGCATATTCTTCATGTATTTAGCACGCATTTCATATAAATTTAAGATCATTTACTTGGATCTTCATGGCATATCATACTCGTTTTGTCTCATTTAGAGTTTTAGGGTTCTCATACTAGGTCCTAGAGTATCTTGCATGTTTTGGAGTCCTTTTCAGATGCTAAAGAGGAGATTCGAGAACCGAGGAGAGGAGATGGAAACCGTACCGACGTCACTGGTCGGTACTGGTGCTCGGTATCGAAAGCAGAAGAGTTGCACCGAGGTCACTGCTCGGTGCAACTGATCGGTATAGCTTGAAAAGCAAGCTTAAACACCGAGCATCGACCGATACCAGGTGTGACACCGAGTATCGATCGACACCAAAGCTTCAGGGGATTACACCGACGCCACTGCTCGGTGTCACAGCTCGGTACTGCCACAAGAAGAACCCGGGGGAAAAAGTCCTTAATACGGAGCAAAGATACCGAGGAGTGACCTCGGTATCCACTGAAGAACAATCGCCCCGATACCGAGGCCACTGCTCGGTATTGGCTCATCGGTGTAAAAACCCAGGCTCAATACCGAGGTGTTACACCGAGGTGTGTCCTCGGTATCGATCGATACCGAGCAGTGACACCGAGGTGTGTCCTCGGTATCGATCGATACCGAGCAGTGACACCGAGGTGTGTCCTCGGTATTGGCCGAAACAAAACATTTTATCCATTTAAACCGGGTCGGTACCCGGTTTGTCCCGGGTCGACCCGGTTCGTCACTATTCACTATTTAAGCCCAAAAACCTAATTTGGAAGGGCTAAGTCTTTTCTTAAGCAAAAACCCTCTCTAAGAGTGATTTGTAAGAGATTGATCCTTTTAATTTATGCAATTTGAGTATTGTTTTCTTGATTGAATCCATCTATCTTCTACTTTCTAATCATTCAATCATCTTGATCATGAGTTTTAACACTTCTTTCCTTGGACTTGTTAAACCCATGATGATTAGTGAGTAGTCTTAAGGATCTTGAGATAAGGTAGATTAGGGTGATCTAGGGTTTGATTAGTGGTGTTTAGGATTAGATAATCTTATATTCCTTCTTGTCTAGAGTCCTTAATGCTAGATCTAGCTTGAAAGAGTGGATCTAGATCACAAGGCATTTCATGAACACCAAGTGTTTGATGAAATGCCAAGACCAAACTAGACAAGAGATTTATGTTCCTAACCTAAGACATTAGTTGTTTAGGGTATATCTTTGGTTGATCTTGTTATGATTCTTAATGCTTGCTAATTGTTAATCCACAAATGATGATTTGCTAATGGACTTGATAATTAGCATAGTGATTAGTTGCTTGAAAGAGAACTAATCTAGATTAGAGATCTATTGCCTAGGAATTAGCTTCTTGAGTAAATGAACACCACTAAGTGAACTTGGATCACCTTATATCATTAACCTTATCTCTTGTTTCGCTTTTGTTATTTGGATTACATCTTGCTTAGTTGTTTTACTTGTTTAATTTGGATACTTAATTACCAACCACCTTGTTTAGCTTAAATTACTTATGAACCTTGCATTCTTAGTGTTTAGAATAATCCCAATCATGGATTGATAACCTCCTTACTACATCGTATTGGGGATATTGATACCTCCTAGAGACTAAAAAGTCTTGTATTAGTTACCAGCGAGCTCTAGAACCTGAAGGCAACAAAAAAGAGAGAGAATGAATCTGTTAGATCCCTGGTTTCCCACAACGGAAAAAGAAAACGATGGATGGAGACTCGAACTCAAACAGATCTAAAGAACAAATGAGAATCCCCGTAATCAGGTCAAGAATTTCGCGATAAAACAGAAAAAATCAGAAGAAACCGGTTGTTTGACCGCACGAAGACATATGGATTACCTTAGCAGTGGAGGACGAGGATTCATAAGCCTGAGAAGGCTGAGAAGACATGAATCCGCCGCTGGAGAAAGCGGAATTCGGCTCGAATTGGCTGCTGGAGACAAGGAGATGTCGGCGGAGATGGTGTAGTATGGCCGCTTCGTGGATATCGGGAGGCGAGCTAGGGTTTGGGTGACCTAGGTCAGGGGAAACAGGAGGTGGAGGATGAGGCTGAGTGCGTTGGTAAAACCGGATCGGAAGGTGGTGGCGGAGGAGGAGCAGTGTCGTCGGTGTCAAAACGGAGGAGGAAGATAGGAGAAGAGGAGGAAAGAAAACGAGAGAGGAGTAAAAAAAAAAATCTCAGATCTGAATTTTTTTTTTTTTTGGTCACTTGAATGAATTGTGTTGTTTGGACTGAAATTAACTTAGCCAAAAAAAATAAAATTCCGCCAAAACCAAAAAAAAAGTGCGGAAATTTTTTGGCCAAAACGAAAATTTGGCTAAGTGTCATAAGAGATATTGGCTCCAAAACACAATTTTGATTTTTTTTCCTATTTAGTCTCTAATCAGTAGCTAATGAGTAGCAATTTAGTTTAATTTTTTTCATAACTAACATAATTTAGCTTAATTAACAAACTAACACATTAAATAACGTAAGTTGCATATAATATAACATTATGATTTAATCTTGACATAATTAGTAGGGTGCTTCACTTTTTCCGTCGTCATCATTATAAGACGATAAATTACACATGATTTCGTCTTCTGGTTCCGCATCGCCGACATCGTAATCGAGATTTACTGGGTTTACTCCTTGTAGCGAATTCTTGACGACTAGATCTTCAATTGTTGTCAGCATTACATGATAATCAGTTTCCCATAGAGTTTAGGCCGGTTTAGGGTTTAGGGTTTAGTGTTAACACTAACACTTAACACTAAACCCTAAACCCTACTGATTAGGAGCAGTTAACATTTACCTTTTGGTCGAGTAGGAGCAGTTAAAGACCCATAAGTAAATTGCCTTTCTTTGCTTCTTGGACAAGCTGTTTTTTGTTAACAAAACCATCTTTTGAAGCTAATCAACAATTTCCCCTATGAATCAAATCTCACGGAGACCAAGTTTTAAAACTCTAATTGCGACAAATGCAAGTTATTGAGCAATTAAGTTAGATGTTGAGATAACATCTGTTTGGTTTAGGCCGGTTTAGGGTTTAGGGTTAAGGGTTTAGAGTTTGTGTTTGGGGTTTAGAATTTAGGATTTGTAAGAAAAAATTTATTTAAAAAAATTGTAAGTGTTGATTTTTTGTATATTATTGATATGTATGTGTTTAGGGTTTTGAATTTAAGATTTATAAAATGATTATATTTTTTAATTTTTTTGTAAGTGTTGGTTTTTGTATATTATTTGATATTCATGTGTAAGATCTAGTTTACAATTTAAGATTCATAGTTTAGGATTAAGGGTTAGATGTGGGAAAACGGCAAATTCATACCTCAACTCTTTCAACTGGTACCGATTAGGTCCTGAACAATTTTAGTGTGCAAATTCATACCCAAACTCTTAATTATTTGAATATCCATGCACATACTAATTTTTTTTGTCCAAAACATATACATTGACCAAAATTCCGTTCGTCAACCCCGATATAACGTTAACGAAAAATTCGAATTGGCAATAAATTAAAAAAATTACACCCACTACAACTCGAACCCGTGACCACGAACTTTAAATGCTTACACATTACCAAATGGGCTCTGCAGACCTTACGAACATAGATAAGAAATATAATCTGTATAGACGTCAGTGTTCTATCAGCTTCATCTCCCAATGACACACGCACATGGAGGAGAATAATCTTTGAAGAGGCTTCAATGGAGGCAACTCAGGCAAGGAACCGAGGGAAAAAAAATCAAAAATCAAACATATATAAAAATCCAACATATATAAACATATATAAAGGAACCGATGCTTTTAAATTCTACGTGATTTATAAACTACTTTTTGCTACTGTTTTGCTACTGATTTGCTACTGTTTTGCTACTGATTTGCTACTGTTCTACGACCCACCGAATTTAGTAGCAAATCAGTCGCTAAAATTACTACTGATTCCCGACTGCCAACCAAATTAGGTACACCAACAACCAAATGAATTCCACAGGATTTATAACTATTTTTTGCTATTGTTTTGCTATTGTTCTACGATCCACCGAATTCAGTAGCAAATCAGTCGCTAAAATTACTACTAATTAGCTACTGCATGTATTCGACTACAATTCAGTCACTAATCAGTCGTAAAACTGCTACTAATTAACGACTGAAATTTTTAGTCACTAAATACCTACTGATTTGCAACTGTTTGAAAATAGTCACACATCAGTCGGAAATCAGTAGCGAAACAGTAGGTAAATTTACCGACTGCCTAATCAGTAGCAACAATCAGTAGCAAAAACCCTGTTTTGGTGTAGTGAGTGAAGTTTTTGTTTTGCCGCCAACTCTTGTATATTATTGTTGTAGCTGTAATTAATTACAACGGTCAAGATTTGTAAATAGTGATAATCAAAAGACTTTGACGCATCTTTAATAACATAAGAATCAAATGGGTTTTGAACAATAAACATAAAGATTATTGCTCGGAGTGAACTGATTGGATCAAATTTGGTTTTAGACCCAAAATGCGGGAATAAATGAGTTGAGTATTTCGTCCTCGACAATGTTTACACAAGAACAAGAAAAAAGAATTGATAAGTATTGAGTGTGTAGTGCTAATTGAGAGTGGGAAAAGTTGTCCTTTCTCATTGCTCTTGCTTTTATACTATGAGTCTGTGTTTAACGTTGTCATTTACTCCGCTTAATTCTCCATTAATGGCAATTAACTCAGTGAATACGGTCGTTACGCTTTGGCGCCTTTAATCACCGGTTTAAACGAGTTTTTTGGTCACTACGGAGTTGACTCACATATTAGCATTTATTCCCCTTTGACTATAAGTCACTTCGGTGTGCCTTCCAACTCGGTCATCCACTTCATATGTGTCTTACACTTCTCCAGACTTTTAACCATCTACTTAGTGGACCTAGTTTACTAGACCGGGATTTTCACCCCCACAATTATCATTGAAGAGAAACAAAAAAACCCCATAAAGACGATTTTATCCTTATTTAAGGATTGGTTTGGTTTCAATTAATAGGTTTGTTAGATATTCAAAATCTGAACTAAAATATTTGGTTTAGTTAAACCGATTTGAATTGAACGACCGCTGGAAGTTAAAATTGTGGAAATGAAAGTTCTTTTTTTTAACTAGGTGAGTACCTGCGCATATGCGCACGTTTTTTTGGACAAGTAAGATTTTAGTGCTATTTAACAAATGAAGACATAAGTAAAGAGATGGTTTTTCCGGATTTTACCAGATTTATAATCAATGGATTTTCCTGGTCTGACCATTTGTTGCATGTCATAAAAACTGGTTTTTAGTTGTTGTTTTTTCCACTTCCCCAAAGCAATAGATATAAATCTCATCCTCTAAGAACTTTGCAGTAGATTCCAGCACTTGTGAATTCACTCAGACAACATCATGGACAGGACAAAACAACGTTTTCTCATTATCCCATTTCAAGTCATCTTAATCTCAATTCAGAAAAATGTCATCTGTGCATATCAAATCACAACTCAGAATGCCCCCAAAAACATATAATTTGCAGTAACAAAACTATTATGTTCCTAGATATGTATGATACTCATTGATTTTATATTCCACTAAAAATAACCAAAACAACAAAATTAAAGAGCTAGAGGACCAATTTAGATTATTCATAGTTACTTTCGTCCATACTTTTAGCTCTTGCTTGCTTGTGCTCCCTGCATTGACAATGAAACCCTCTGGATATCACAAGCAGTAATCAAAACCTAATCATAGATTTAAATCAACAAAGACCAAAATCCAAGTATGCTTCGAGCAATATTTAAACAGCAACCTAAACTTCGCTATATTTTGAATTTTCCAAATCAAGCACCGTGAACAGAAAAAAAAAACCCCAAATTCAAGATACGATTCATTTTCGAAAAAAATGAAACCTTAAGATCAGTTTCTACAAGATTATCCCTAGCAATCAACCAAACTCGTGGATCCAATGTTCATCTAATACCGGAAATTGCTGTAGAAAAAAAAGAGAAACAAAAGACCGAAGATAACTCACCGAGGAGAATCTAGTGAATAAATATCTAGATTAATCTAGTAATTAAATGAATTTGAAATAGATGAATAGTCAGACGAGAATCGTGGCTCTT